>JAYKKM010000229.1:1540000-2102500 GCA_035772405.1 Chrysogorgia sp. JL179-B06
CAACTGGGTCGAAAAAATAGCGAAATTTGAAAAAACAGCGGTCAAATAGAACGACTTGCAAGAAACCGAACTTTCTTGCAAGAAACCGAACAAGATCTGCCAGGCGTCTCAATTTCTCTCTCCGCTTTCCCAGCAGCCCCTCCGCGCCTCGCTCGCCCCGCTCTTCCGTCTAGCCGTTCCTCCGCCTTGGAAGGATTGAGACGCCTGGGTACGAGGCAGTCCACTGAGATGTAGATGAATTTGCGAGACCGTTATAAAGCCGACGACATGTCGATGCACCTTGCATGAAACAGTGATACACCGATGGCATCGAATAGCCCGCCGACGACAACTCTTGGAATATAAACCACACAAGTCTGTTAATGGGCCCGGATTTCGTTCTAAATCCCCAGCCATATACAGCAGACACAGAGAAAATCCCGCTTGTTTAAACAGTCGAAGGCCCAGTTAAATGTACGGCCAGCTTCAAAGACAACGAATTCCGAGTGCGACATCGAGCAGACATTCGAAGTGGTCGATTAAAGTTGATATATGTGGCGTAGATAGAATAATTCCTTGAAGCAACTTGTTCGCAGGGGAGTTATAAACGGCTTGGCATTGTTTCAGGTTGCCAAAAAGTAGATATAGGTAAATGACAGCAATTAACTGCAACCATCCGCCATGTTGATAAATCTAGAATATCCTACTGGTTTCTCAAAAACAATACTGTATGATAGGACACATTTATAATGATCATATTTTTTTTGCAAGACTTTGAAACAGACTAGCTAGGTTAATCATAGAAATACAATATCCCTATAATCATGTCCAAATAAATGCATGTAATTGCAAAGTCTGCTCACAATTCAAATTCGAATAACTATAGCTTTTGTTTAAATACTTAATGTTCCATTCATTTTGAAAATTAAATATAAAATAATTATGTAAGGACCATGTTCTTTATTAGATAATGGGGTTATCCTTGATCTCATTGAAATATGTCAACTAATAAATACTGCATTAAACTTATTGTTGAAACTCACCAGTGTATCTCTCTTGTGGGCTTAACATAAGTCTTGCATTTTAGTTTTGTGTTGTGGCATTAGGACTTGTCTCTGGTTGTCATGCATGGGTCTTGTCTCTGGGCTTAACTTGCCATCAGGTCTTGTCTTTAGGGCTATTCTTGTATGGAGTCTTGTCTCTTGAGTCGTCTTTTAGGTAAATCTGAAAACATGATGAAAAATTATTACAATTAATAATCCAAAAGTATTAACAGCTACTAAATAAATAAATGAATATAGTGCAGAAATAAATAATAAAAAATAATATTAATTAACAAGTAATAATTTATTTTAACAGAATTGATTTATTTTAACAAAATTTGTTTATTATAACAGAATTTATTTATTTTAACAGAATTTATTTATTTTTATAATAGAATTGATTTATTTTAATATAATTACTTATTTCAACAGAATTGACTAATTTTAACTGAATTGATTTATTTTAACTGAATATTAATAATGTTTGAAACTAATAGATAAATAAATGAAGCAAGGTTAACAGATCAGTGCAAGAAGAACATGAATAATTAATTAGCTCAGACTGTGGGGAATATAATTCCGCGGTTCCCTGTGACACCGAATTTTCTCTTTCCAATATTTATTTACGTCTCACTTCACATAAAAAACACTACATACAAAAATATATTCTCACGCTTCTACGCGCCTAGCAACTGTCAATCAGGCTTATCATAACAAAATAAACGTACTATAATTAGCCGCGACCCCCGCAGCGTACTGTGTTCGTCACGCGACAAGACAAAATGTCACAAATAATAGCTCTGGGTGAAATTTGGAATTTCATAACATTTTGTTTAAAAATTAAATGAAGGTTCAAATGTGTCCCAATTGAGATACTTTACTTACAGATTAGTTGATATATTATATCACTGTCTTCTATTGCCAGTAAAATCATGATTTTTTTATGTTTGCAATCTTTGAGGATTCGGCCGGCCATATTGTCGTCCGGCCACATGGCCTCTTCTTAAAGCCATTTTTGCCAAGTCTTTCATCTAATTTCTCCAAAACTTCAGTTTCGGCATTCTGGACGTCTTAGCTTTCTTTTGAGAGTTTTCCGGACGTCTTAGGTTCCTTTTATAGCCATAATTAACAAGGAAATAACAGTTATGTGATTCGAAGCTTCTCCTTCGAGCTTTGCGACCTCCCCCACCCAATTCCCCTCGTGACTCCACCACGCGTGTTTGATATCACTGAACTATGTCTATAGTACTCTATAAAACCCAATAAAAGTCTTTAAACGCTGCATTTCGTGTACATTTTTATATCAATGTTGTCTTGTTAATCACTGCTTGTCATCTAAAGTTCAGTATCTTTTAAAAACTGTTTATTTTAGTGATTTTAGTTTAATTTTTTTTGTTTAATTTTATTATTAAAGGACATTCTTCGTCGCAAGCTTAGGTGGCGGAAGCGGTAAAACGTGTGACTGCGAGATCACACCTGTGGGTTCGAGTGTCTGTGGAACTATGGAAGAAATCGAGACATGGACGAAAGCAGAAGGATGACCAAAGAAAGCAGAAGATATAATTGACAATATATATTTTAAATATTTTTCAAGCTGTTCCGGATGATAAATATATTTATGTAATATATGAACAACGAGAGCGAGTGTTTCACCGGGATATCCAAACACGAGAAAATAATGGTGAAAACACGAGCGCGGAGCGCGAGTGTTTTTGTCCATTGTTTTCGAGTGTTTGGATATCCCGGTGGGACACGAGCTCGAGTTGTTTATATAGCTTCTGAAATGAATGGAGAGGTAAGAGAATGTTTTCGTTTGCTGATTTGAATAGAATTTCTAACGAAGGATATCGTAATTAGGAATTCTATCGAGATATTACACAATGCATAACTGAAGTGGGTTTTCCACGATGAATAGATAATGATAAATTAAATAGTGGAGTTGAGATGATTGTGATGCATGGTAGAGGGTTTTGTTTCTGCGAGTATTAAACTGGACAAGTGTGTGTTTACTGGCTGTAACATTAGATTTGTGGTAGACGACAAAGAGTGAATAAAGGAATTTTGTGTGTGAATTTGTTTGCTGACTTGATTTTGCATACGTAATTAACTCTTTCCCTACGGGCGCAGTTAAAATGGGTCACTGAAGACCCGCAAAGTCGTCAATCGAAAAACACGGCACACGGTAACGCAAGATTAAAAATTGAAATTCGACAAGCGCCAGGAACATGAAATCCACGCACACGCCAAGTTTGATTTGATTTCATAACAACTCTGCGATTGGTGGCATTTTGAGTTTTCAAGATGCTACGCGGGCGTGCAAGATGGCCTTTTCTGGAAAAATGTAAATTTTTCAACCTGATTTATGATAATTAATGCTAATTTATATTAACATAATGTGTTTTGTTCGGGAAATTTAAAAGCACAAGTAAAAGCCGGTTTATTGGGCTTCCAGAAAATGTATAGCTTTCGCAACAGTTATGGTTATTTCAAGAGATATCAATAGAACAACGTGGTCGTTCAATTTTTGATGTTTTCAGCCGTATGGAAAGAGTTAAGATATTTGATCCAAACACTAGTGTTTGGATCAAATATCTTAATTACGTATGCAGCTGAAATCTTTTGTCTGGCGGTGTTTGACCGGGGTATCCAAACAGCATCATGTGACCGAATGCTTACATGCTATTGGTTTAATTACTCATGAATTATTAATGAATTTTAGAAAGTATTATTACACTTTTGTCGTTTTGTTTGCGGTTGAAGCTCTATATACTGGAGCTTTCCTCCTCAACCCTGTGGCTATTCAGTGCCGTGGTATACTAAAGTACTACAGCTACCTAATTCATTTATGAAACACATTTAACAGCACTCAGTACCATAACATCAACTGATTTCAGTCGGTAATGAACCCATAGTTAAAGAGAGGTTCTCGTTCTAAATGTTGTGGGATTCATTCAACCAATTATAATTTTAAATGTATTGTGTTCTCTAACGCGTTCGACCTTTAGCGGAAATATTCATTTTATATATCATTTTATATTTTATATATTATAATACTATATTATATTATATATTACGGCAACTAGCCGATGAATAATATTTTATAGTACAATACTGTAAATTATTTCACATATTCTAAAATTATCATTTCCGAATTTTGATCAAGAAAAGTTCTAATATGAATTTCACTGATTTCTGTCATATCCGCACAGCTGAAGTACGTGGTCACAAGCACCACTGAGATATCACGCAGTGACTATTTTAAATCGTTAAATACTTTTTAAACTTACCATATATGCATGTATTTTGCGCTATATAAACATTAAACATTATTATTATTATTTGCGAATTTTAATCACGAAATGTGTTAATATAAATCACACTAATTTCAATCATATCCGCAAAAGTTCAGGAACGAATTTACTAGCCTAAACCACTGAGCTACACTGTACACGCCCTCTACCGGTCAGTATAATCTGCAGACTGCAGACCGCAGACTGCAGACTGCAGACCAAGTATAAAATGCAGAATAGGTATAAAATGCAGACTAAAACTGCAGACTTGGTGTAAAATGCAGACTGCGATAAAAAGACTCACCTTGAGTTTCACAACACGGAGGTTCAGCAAATTCGACAAAGATTCCAATCACTGACATTTTGTTGATTATGAAAATGACCGCTGTCCAGTGGTACCGTAACAAGACCATGTGACACAGGGTTTGGTTATAGTTAGGACCTGATGTTTATGGTTGTCCTTATACAGACTATTGACTTATTCTACTTCGGAGTCAACATATCCAGATATAATCTTGCTTAAACTAACAAGACTGGTTAAAATGGTTGTCATGGTAACCAAATTGCCATATATAGCAACACAATTTGAAAAAATTACAAAAATATTGTGTATGTATAAACTATAAGGTCTGTAACAATTGACCATAGAAACTAATGGTGAGTATGGTTACCATGGCAACCACCACTTTGCCGATATAAATATCACTAATGGTTTCAGCATATCTCATTACCCATTTGTGCCAAGTTTTATTGTGTTTGATTAGCTAGTGATTGCTAAAATAACCTAAAATAAGTATATTTGTGTTAAAATGTTTGTATTTGGTGCCATATTGCTGCTATATGGTTTTATATACCAAATTAGTCTCTATAACTTTGGCTATAGTGGATCAATTTTGAAAATTTAAACACCAAAATAATCTCACTGAGCTCTATCTAAATAGCACCTTTTTAGGTGAATATATCCTATCTGAAAATGTGACTGTCTTCCCTGCGCATGAAATCTTGTTGGTCTATAATCGTCAGAATTTTGTCACTTTTTTTGTCATACGAATAACCACTAACCCCAAAATAACCATGCAAATAACCACTAACACCCAAACAACTTAGATCCTAACCCCCCGCCGAATGAGTTTTCTAACCCTAACCCCCGCCTTATTAAACCTTGATGATCAAGTTAATGTGACTGCTGACCAACAAGATTTCATGCTCATCTCGATCATCGCCCGGGCAAACCATAATCAACAAAATGTCCGAAATGTCAGTGATTGGAAGTCTTCGTAGGAAAGGCTCTGCTGTATTCCTTGTCGAATTTTCTGAACTTCCGTGTTGTGAAACTCAAGGTGAGTCTTTATATCGCAGTCTGCATTTTACACCAAGTCTGCAGTTTTAGTCTGCATTTTATACCTATTCTGCATTTTATACTTGGTCTGCAGTCTGCGGTCTGCAGTCTGCAGATTATACTGACCGCGCCCTCTACGCTATTTAAAATCGTTAAATAATTTTTAAACTTACCATTTCTGAATTTTAATCAAGAAAAGTACTAGTAGTAATTACAGTAAAATCTGTCTTATTTTTGCAATAATTTCATTAATTTCTGCCTTATCCGCAAGGATCTGGGAACTTTATTAGCACTATATAACAGTATTGTTCAACCTCACTTTGATTATTGTTCTGCGGTTTGGATAAACTGATCTAACACTTTACAAGAAAGTCTTCAAAAATTTCAAAATCGGGCAGCGAGAGTGATCACTGGTAATAAGTACGAAATTATTAGGTCCAGCGTTGTCTTTGATAAGTTAATAGTATATAAATTATATAAATAAGTTAATAATATAATGTATAAAGCGATTCACCATTGAGGTGATTTTCATTCTTGGGGAGAAGAGCGTTTAAAACGTTGCGAACAGTTCTTATCTGTCTCTCCAAAATTCCTGCCCTATGAGTAGCTTTAGGGCTAAGGTTAGGTTATAGATACATTAAACTTGAAATCGAACTAGCAAAATCGAACCAGTCACAGTTCTCTTCTAACAGTTTGGCTTTAATTTTCCTTTGGTTCATTTCCTCGAGGCACTTTTGTATTTGGAAATAGACAGCTCTAGACGACATGCACATAAATAGTCACCATACCTTTTCACTTCTTTACGACCTTGCTTTATATACAACGGTCCGAAGTAGCCCACGGCACTATAACTGAATGGTGGTGACGCTTGCGAAGTCTTTCCTTGGGAAGATCGGCCATC
Organism: Chrysogorgia sp. JL179-B06; assembly: GCA_035772405.1. Lineage (NCBI taxonomy): Eukaryota > Metazoa > Cnidaria > Anthozoa > Scleralcyonacea > Chrysogorgiidae > Chrysogorgia > Chrysogorgia sp. JL179-B06. The sequence continues at coordinate 1,546,553 of JAYKKM010000229.1, forward strand.
TTTTCATCCTTAACCCCTTGGTGCTCGACTCTCTTTCGTGCATGAAATGTTGTACAACAAGCCTAAGAAGATGCTCTGTCTTTGGTAAGACAACCGGATGTTTTACATCTTCATCGATGCTTTTCTACTCTAGTTCTTCCTCCAACACTAATTACACCATTTGCGTCAATGATGTAATCCAATCGGAACAGGGTACTCGTTTTGGATACCGTTCGTTTCTTTCGTTTGGTCTTTATATCATCTATCTTACACTTCGTTATCCAACTTAAGTGCGTCCAGTTCTTTGGTAAAGGCATGTTTTTGAACCAATTTGAACAGTGACGGAGTGGTACTTCTCATTCGGCTGAATGGCAGGTTCTGATTCATCCGGCAAGGTTTTCTTTCGACGCTTTTGAACCTTTGCGAGTAGCAATTGGCGGTAACGAAGACAAACAACGAAGGCTCTTTTTTGCACGATACAGGCTAGAGAAGTATTCCAATCTTTCCAGCGTCATCGGGTATTTCTTCATCGACGTTATAAGAACGGAAATTTTCTTCACTTCACATCGCTTGAACTGAACTCGTTCGCTCCAGTCATGGTCGGTGTTGCTCGTACAGAAACGCAGATTCATTGTATTATTGATAATCTCCTGCAGGGTTTGACTTAGACTCTACATAGTTCCATTAATTTGAAGAGGTGTGATCTCTAATTTTCTGCACACGGTTAGCGACGAACACGTGAAAGCGTCGCGCGTCATTGTTGATGTATCCTAATGCAACCTTATACTAACTATCTGACCTCTTCAACTTTGTCATATTCTGGAGTACAGCAGTGACTTTGACGGAAACGATGGCAGCGGTCAACTCTAACCTTGGTATTGAGACTTGCTTTAGTGGTGTTATTTTGGTCAAATTTCGACATTGAAAATTTCCCAAATGGTCGAAAAATCGTCAAAAAGAAAAGGAAGCCTTTACTTTTTGACGATTTTCCGACTATTTTTATACTTTCAAAATAAGTTAAAAATAGCAACTTTAATCCTATAGAATGCCTTTAACACTTACAAGCTATATAGTGATTCTATGTTCAAATTTCGATCAAATTTCGACATTAAAAATTTCCGCCAAATGGTCGAAAAATCGCGTTGAATCGTTCAAAATAAGTTAAAAATAGCAACTGTAGCGACCATAGAAATTGACACAACAACACAAAGTTCCCCAAATAATTATATAATTATAATTAATAAATTATAGATAATAATTATAGTTTATTTACTTGATACAAACGTCGTACTTTCTAAGTGACAGTCAACAATAGTGTTCTTGACAGAATAATGTGTCGTCTCTCCTTACAACATCACACCACATGCGTTCATCATGCGTTCCTAGGTGTTGACAAGCGCGAACTCATACAGTGCATTTCCTGTTATGCTACATTGCTCCCCTCACGAAAGACACGTCCTCGTGTCTGCAAAAACCTTTAATAAAAATAACTACACTAGTTCAATATTAACTAAATTGTCACGAAATGGTCAGTCGGAGGCCAGTAACGGTTGTCGTGGGAAAATTTGTTCGCCTTGTGCATCATCACAGTCAACCTGAACAGGGTTACTAAATGGAGATGGGCTCTCTGACGATGTGGGTTGGTTCCCACTGGAGGGGACAATCGGAGTAGTACTCGAAGCTTCGGTTGATTCTTCAGTAAATGATCGAAACTGATCGAAGTGGACGACTCTTCTTTTTCGGGATCCACATTGCTTAATGCGGTACGTAGAATCCGAGATACGCGATGCAATTTTCCAGGGCCCCTGCCACGGGTGATGGAATTTCCGTACCAACCCTCGTTTCACAGGAGTAGAGTAGTAGAGAACCATATCCCCCTTCTCGTAAGGTTTACCGTGGATCTTCTTGTCATAGTTTGGCTTCTGGCGTTTCTGTGCCTTTCCTACTTTGATTCCAACAAGTTCGTAGATATTGACCAATCGTAATTCGCGCAGATCAGAAACATGCTTTGGTACGGTCTTGGCTGTTTCACTTGGGCGGTTAAACACGATATCCGCTGGCGCACATCGCGTCCGAAGAGAGTGTAATATGGAGTAAACATCTTGCATCGTCGCCTCGTATTTCACGGCCATTTGTATTGCGACGTCTAGCGTTTTAGGCTCAGCGAGTCGAATCTTTAACATTTCTCCATCTAGTTTGGGAATGTTTTTCTCGCTAAAGTACGAATAGCGTTTCCGAGGTCAGTCAGGTTTTCTCCCGATTGTCTCTTGCGCGCCGACAATTCCGTCTCGAACAGCTCCGGTTGTGGTGATGAATCAAATCTTGGCGTTAGGGCTGTCTTGAGGGATTCCCATTCTCCTTTCCTTCGGTGGAAAGGTCACAGTATACTTTATCGGGTCCACAGTAGAGCCAGGCGGACTTTTGCTTGTCGTCGTCTTCTGTTGTAATGTCTATCGGGACTACCGCTCAGTTTAGATGCAAAGTTTTCGTTGTCTCTGGAACTCAGACCAACAGAAAACCGCTGCCACCAATGTAGCGACCATAGAAATTGACACAACAACACAAAGTTCCGGCCAATATAGTTATATAGTATATATACTTGATACAAACGTCTTGCTCTCTAAGGCTGCGTTTACACTAGAGCAAAAGTATCCGGATTCATATTGTTTTGCATCCTCATGGGAATAAAAAACAATACGAATCCGAAGTAACATTCAACAATAGTGTTCTTGACAGAATAATGTGTCGTCTCTCCTTACAACATCACACCACATTCGTCCATGCGTTCCTAGGTTGTTGACAAGCGCGAACTCATACAGTGCATTTCTTGTTATGCTACGCAACTTTAAGCCTATAGAATGTCTTTTAGCACTTACCCAGTGATTCAATCTCCAAATTTCGACCGAATTTCGGTCAATTTTAATTTTAATAATAATAATAATAATAATAATAATAAATATATACAAATAATAATAACATTTTGCATAAATTTCAGCACACTTTAAATAAAGACTTTCATTCATATAATACAAGGCATAAGAACAATATTCGTAGAACACAAGTAATGGAAGGCTGGAATAAGCTTGACTTGGTAACACGTGAACTTTATCTATGTTTAAAAAGAAATTGTGTGCAGGCCCGCACAGAGAATAAAGTTTGCCCGGGGCAAAATAAAGTATTGGGCCCCTTGCAAAATTTTCGCATGCCATTTTACGGATGAATCGGATATAAGAATGTTTCAAGTGAAAATATTTCAGTTTTACATGTGATGACCACGCAAATTTTCGTAAGGACGTAAAAGATGTACGTATAAAGAAAAATTTAAGGACAAAACAAATAATCATTATTACGTAAAGAAGCATAAAATACTGTTTGATAATTTGAATAACATACAATCCATCTTTTTGAAAATGTCTCACTTCCAGCTACACCACAACGTCGTACCCAGGGAATTTTGCCTCCACGGTGGAAGTTCGGCGAAAATGGCCACCGTCTACCGATTATCTACAAAGTAAACTAGCAATATAATTATTGCTAGTGCTGGGATCCCGACGCAAATTGCCCCAGTTGCCCCCCCCTGATTGTGTTTTTAAATTTTTATGTTATTTGTTTATAATAGATTAATTTTCATATGCATTAAGTTAGTATTTATTCAGGATCATCTGTAAATCACTTTAGGGTGAAGTTGGTTATCTTGATTAAAGATTATTTTCATTCATTTCGACATTCAAATTATTTTTCAATTTAACAATGGTCGAAAAAACATTTGAACGTGGAAACCTCGACCAGGGATGGAATCAGAAGGACAAATTTAGAGCTTACTAGCAGCAGCTATTGTGTTTTTATTTTAAATAAAAAAAAACACTGTGTTAAATTAACAATGGAATACATTAAGTTGGTACACATTTTCATTTGTCAAGGATAGATAAAAATATATATTAATACTACAAAAGTAAAGTGCTGCGGCAGGCAGTGTTTTGGAGATATATCAAAGTGAAAAGGTGGTGAACTGCCAAGGTTTGTAGTAACGAAATATACTGACGTTTCTAGCGGAGCCCTTCATCAGAGTAAGGGCTCCGCTCGAAACGTCAGTAATTCGTTACTAATAATCTCGACAGTTCACCACTTTTTCACTTTGCTATTAATGCTACAGTTCATTCTAACAATCATGTAATTTAATTTGATGTCTCTGTATATTTCTTCCGAGGAAATGCCTTTACCAGTCTCTGTCCAGATTGTTCAAAATCCACGTAATCTGACCGTGACGAAAAAGGACATGAACCACTGATCTCTAAATATTATTGTTCAGAAAATGAAGCAGGAAGTAGCTCGTGGCGGCCATCTTGTTGGGATCACGTTATATAATTTTACTATAGGTTTTACTCTTTGTCTCTCATCTTTTAAGATGCTAAAATAAATCAGTTGTTGTCCAAGGTTTTTTCCATAATATAGAACCAAACTACGTGACTGGTCATTCCAATATGGCCGCTACGCGCTAATCCCGCTTCATTATTGTAATGGAGCCGTAGTTTGTGTTCTAAATTACGGGAAAATCTTCGACAACTGATTCATGTTAGCATCTTAAAAGATCAGGGACAGATAGTCTCTGTCGCCTACAGTAAAATTATATAGCGTGGTACATTCAAGATGGCCGCCGCGAAATATTCCCAGCTTAAATATTTTAGCGCAGCATCTAAACAATAGTTGCTCGATCCAGTCTTTATTTAGAAGAAGTCGGTTTTAAACAGGCTTTTTAGAGTCCAAATAACCTACTGTCGAAATATCGCAGGATATTTGCGCTCGTCTATCGCGCGTTATTTACAGTCGTATTACGATGAGAACATGAATTACTCGAAGTTGGCGTATTCGCTGAAGGAGTCGATGTAGGCGGAGACAACTTCATAACAGAACTTGAACTGGTCCTAGTTAAAATAAAAGATTTGGAGGTTGAATACAATTGGAAACGTTTTTACTGTCATGGTAATAGAAGAGTTGAGCAAATTCATTTCTTAACATTGACAAATTGGTTTGATCGTGGTTTGATGATCAAGTTAGGCCGTCGGGGACACGAACATACAGAGGTGTAGGAACGAATTTAAAGTTGGGGGGGGGGGGGGCTGAAGTCGACAAGAAGGTAATCAGTGACTGCGTTTTAAGGGTGGTCTGGGGGTCCTTCCCCAGAAAAATTTGAATTCTAGAAGCTCGAAAAGACAATTTGCAGCAATTTGAGCAAACTTTTTCATCTAATTCTACAGCGAGCATAGTTCAAATGAATCCAAGAGTTGCCTGCTGTCTCTTACCAGGTGACGCCATTTTTTGCGCCTAGTGCTAATGGAAGGGTCTGGGAACCAATCTAACACTCGCGTCGCAAGGGTTTAGGGGTTGGCTAACACTTCAGGCTACCGTAGGTCGATTACCTTAAGTAGCTTCTCTCCTAGCCTCTATAGTCGTACTAATACAATTGCGAAAAAAACATTAAATTTACCAACGCTTGTCGTGATTTTTGGGGGTTCAGCCCCCATTTAAAATTTGGGAATCCCCCCGGTTCCTACACCTATGGAACAGTATGTGACAGTGTATGACTCGGGAACGACGACTTGCGAGGAAGATCTTCCTGAGGAAGCTCTTTTTCTAGTCGGGAATAGCGTTTATAAGTTTGATACTGATAAGTGATAGATATAGACCTCTTTTATAATGGCACCCTAATTAAATATTCTTTTATATTTATTTAAATTAGCCTTTCTGACCTCGTTCGTGTGTCTGTAATTCCAAAGAATCTTTGCTTTATAACGAGGCCAGAAACACTAATTTGCATACATATAAAATAATATTTAGACTGGCCGCCATTATGAAAGAGGTGTATTTGCATCTTGTTAATAGAAATGTCATCATTGGGTCTATCCCTAACTTTACAACGATCACCCCTGATGAAGACACTAGATGTTAAAACGTTGGGTCATGGACAGTAACTTTTAAAGTAGCGTTCAAAAAACTTTTATCGTCAAACTATGTCTGATTTATCACCTGGTTGCGTTGGGAAATTATTTGTTAAAAATAAGTATAAACTTACTGCGTTTTCCACAAACTCAGGTCTGCTGCCTCGAATAATTTTCACTGACTGGAAGACGTCGACAGCTTGTTCAACTTTCATACGTTCCAAAAGATTGGAAATAGCAATATAGGCACCAGTCCTTCCAGCTCCATTACTAGAATTAGAAGCACAAATCATAATAATAAAACAAATAATTGGATTCGACATATTCAAATGTTGAAACATGAAGATATTTTCTGAAGATTTAAAAATGTTCGTGATTGATATATTAGGTGCTGAGTGACAAACTATACCGGGGAATCCGTGATCTTCGGTTTACTAGTCCGACGCTCTACCAACTGAGCTACGTGCAAGGCCAAGGGTGGATCCTTATCATCCTGCAATGGAGAAGACTCCTTCCCTCCGCAAGTCTGGGGTTTCGGCAAGTGATAGCAACCCCTTAGCTCCCCTGCCAGGGATACGATGAAGACGGGCAAACCATCTAGCAGACTTGCTCCAAGTCTGCCTCTTGGTGTATCAAGACGGGTTTGTTTCGAGACGGGTTTATTTGAGACGGGTTTATGTTTTGGTTTCAACAAGTTTTCTCTCGCCCGCTCGCTCGCCCGCCCGTTTAACAATTTGTAGTTGAAACCAAAACATAAACCCGTCTCGAAACAAACCCGTCTCGAAACACCAAGAGGCAGACTTGGAGCAAGTCTACCCATCTAGGAGATGGAAACTCTGATTCTAAAACCTGGGTAGGTGAGGCTCATTAGTTGTGGTGAAAACAACTCTCGTAGGAGAAGGACGACTCCAAAATCAAAATTCGTAACACAATATTTGTATACCGTGCTAATGGCCCCAACGTCATGGTGCCACTAGCGGTAAAACCTCAGGAATTGGCGACCAATGAGTGTATGAAACCTTACCCAGAGAACCGGGCAACCCTGGGTGGACTTTCCTTCCCGTGTAAAACGAATATGGCCCTGATAGCGGCAATTATGCAAAACTCAAATTCACAAAATAATCGCGCAGAAGGGGCTGGAGATTATGTTGAAGACCCTACGCAAACCAAAGAACGAACATTGTACTTTGTTTATAACAAAGGAATATCAACAGTGATAGAAGAACTTAAATAACGGATCAAGGCCATTAATGCAAAGATCAGGAAGTACGAGGCAAGAAATGATCGTTTCCATCAGAATAGACTTTTTGAAAGTAAACAGAAGCTATTGTTTGAGAAATTAGAGGGAAAGGAAAGAAGGAATAACATCAATCCTGACGCGGAAGAAAGCACAACATTCTAGAATAGGAGCTGGGCATCAGCAGCTAAGCATAACAAAAAGGCTAATTGAGAAAATATGTAAGAATATTAAAAGACAGGATGATATCAACGTAACTGAAGCTGATGTCAAGAGAACAATAAAGAAGACCCCTAACTGGAAAAGTAGTGGCCCAGACGGGTGTTTAGAAGGAACTAATGAATACGTTTTAGTATTGCATGTTTATCATGTTATTATATTTAGAAACTTTAATCGTTTAGACCGAACTTTATTATACATTATTTAGACTGAACTTTGGACCGAATTATAATCGAACGTTATAAACTGTTCTAGCGGAACGAATCGAGCGCTATTAGTATTGTTATTAAATCGTTGTATCGCGTGTTTAACAGATTAGCATTATGCAAAGATAGACAAAGACTATAAAAAGCCGTAAAGTAATTGTAAACAAGTTAGTTAGTCGTTAGTCGTTTAGTAATTTAGAAGTGAAATATTATCGTCATTCGTATAAAGTTTTAGCTGTATTTGTTCTCGCGAACAAAATTGGTAGCAGGAAATGGTTTACATTTGAATAAGGAAGTGTGAATCATGTCGAAGGACACAGATGAATTGGATATCGATCGTGAGTCGCAGACAGGAGAAGAGTCACTGGCCATGACGAAATTCGCCTCTCAAATAGAACGGTTAAAGAAAGAGAAGCGAGTGAAGAAGATGCAGCTTACAAAGCTCTACACAAGCCTTGTTCGCTTGATGGCAGACGGAGAGAGATGCCGGGAGGCTATACTAGAGACTTTGGAGACTTTCGAAGCGAAAAAGTACGAAATTTTAGATATAATCGAGGAGCTTATTGCAACATACCGGCAAACCGGGGAGGACCAAAGGGCTGTTAAAACCGAAGATGAACTTGATGTCGTTAGCACTGGTGCGGACAAAGATATGGCGTCTGTGAAAGCTTATTTATCAACTACGTTTCAAAAGCCTTCCACATCTGAATCGGAGTTATTGGGCACAGTTAAACGAAGTCAAGAATGGCGAGCTAGAATCGAGAAAGCTGACATTTATATGGACAATATCGAGAACAGTCAAGGCGACGGGGCTCGCAAGGGGCTTGGCAAGAATGCAAGACACGAAGACAAGATTTCCCGAGACGATGCGGATTTCAAAGATGATGATTTGATTGGTTATTCATTATTTCAAAGAGATAAATCTACCTGGCAGTCACCAGTCAATAATAACAATAAGTCTATTAAATCAGGGTCGTACGGTGGAATTGACCGAAAGCTGCAGCCAATACATATACCTAAATTCAATGGGGACAAAACCAAATTTGAATATTTCTGGGCGGCATTTTCAACGATGGTAGACGACACTGACGAACATGCAAAATACAAGATGATTCGACTGAAATCGTGCCTCGAAGGAAAGGCCGAAGAAGCGATAGCCAAGTTGGGATTTTCAGAAGTAGCTTACGAGGAGGCGAAGAACACCTTGAAGCGAAAGTTTGGTGGTGATCGTCGTCAAGCCCAGAACTATCTAGATGAACTGAGAAATATGGTGCCATTACGATAGCGAGATCTCGAAGATGTTGAGAAGTTTACAGATCATTTGGCCAGCACTGTGGTCATGCTTAAGGAACAACATCGTTGGAGCGACTTGAAACCAAATAGCATGTTATATACGTTGGTAATAGAGAAAATTCCTAAACCGATGCTCTCTATTTATTTTCGCTGGTCGCAAGAAAATCATCGTTGATGGATGATCGACGATGATCATCGGTGATTGGATGATCGACGAAACAGAGTACCGTATTCGTGCCCAGGAAAGCAGAGATGGCCTAGCATCGTTCAACCAGAGGAGGCCTTACGAAAAGAAGACACAACGCAGTTACCTGTACGCCACGATGCAGGGAAACGAAAGAAGTCGATTTGAGAATCGCCGTGCCTGTGTTTGTTGTGAAAAGATCGGTCATCGCGTGTAGGATTGCTTCAAATTTACGAAAGATTGGAGTGTGGATCAGCGATGGAAATTGGCTAAAGATAAACAATTATGTTTTCGTTGCCTCTCTGGTAATCATCATGGCAAAGATTGCTATAGTTCGAAAGAATGTGGGATTGATAGCTGTAAGAATACTCACCACAAGCTACTTCACAGACCGTTCAATTTGAAGTTAAATAAGAACGACCGAAAGGAAGCCAGTACGAAGGCCGCCGAACGATCGCTCAAAGTTGTGCCAGATTCCACAACCGTAGGTGAACAGAAATCAGATCACGACGCAGTATCGGATCAGTTCTCTTATAAGACAACTTTAGCATCAGCAGAAATGTCCGAAGAATCGTTATCCTTTCGAACAGTGCCTGTTTGGATCAAAGCAAATGGCAAGAAACTGAAAGTCAACGCCGTTCTCGATGACGCAAGTAGTGCATCCTACATGAACGAGGAAGTTGCTGGCGTTCTTGGTTTATCGGTTCCATATGAACCAGTGACTGTTCAAGTTTTAAATGATAGCGTTGAGACGTTCGATTCAATGCCAGTTGAGGTGATATTGGAAAGTTGTGACGGTGGTGTGAAAGTTCCGTTTAGTGCCTTCACTTGTCCACACCAGATTACCGGAAAGTATCGAATAGTAGATTGGAGAAACCATCAAGCCCGCTGGTCTCATTTACAAGTGTGCAATTTTCCCGAAGCCACGACGGATTCGGTAGTTGTTGACGTGCTGATTGGGCAAGACCATATCGACCTACATTATTCCCGATGTTATGTTAAAGGTCAGCCTGGTGAACCAATGGTACGACTTGGACCGTTGGGGTGGTCCTGTATTGGTCGTTTGAACAAGAAAGACAGTTGTTCAATTCCTAGAACGAATTTGGCCTTCACTTTCTTCACAAGACCAAAAATATTCGATGAGATTAATCATTCATTGAAGAGATTCTGGGAAGTGGATTCCATGGGAACGATACCGCAAACGAAAGTTATGACAAATGAAGAGAAGCTCGCTTTAAACAAAGTTCGACGATCACTAGAGAACGATGGTGAACGATATCAAGTGGCTGTACCGTGGCTGAAAGATCATCCTACGTTAGAAAACAACTATGAAATGGCGGTTAGTCGGTTAGAGAATACAGAGAAAAGATTGTTGCGACAGAAGGCTATTGGAGAAGCCTACGAAACAACTATTCAAGTCTACGAGCAGAAAGGATACATCCGTAAAGTGGATCAATCGAAAGCAACGAAGCCTGATGGAAAGGTGTGGTACCTTCCGCACTTTCCTGTAATCCGTCCAGATAAGGCGACAACAAAAACACGGATCGTCTTCGACGCGAGTGCTAAATATCGAGGAACTTCTCTAAACGATGAGATTCTACCTGGTCCCAAACTGCAGAACAGTTTGTTCAATGTCCTTATGCGTTTTCGCCGTTATCAAGTAGCCGTAGTATGTGATATAAAATAATAATAATAATAATAATAATAATAATAACGATTTAATCACAGCATTTCTACATAGTAGCTCTGCATCTGCGACTCTAACTAATATAACTATATCAATTAAATATATTTACTTATTATGTATCAAAAAAAAAAATGTTTAGAAAAGTCAAAGATACTAGGAAGTCAATCTTTGCTTTGCATTGTTCATTAAAATAAATATAACTTGGCGATTAAAGCAATGTTCGTCAGAACATGATCGAATATTTGCAGGCAAATTATTAAACAGAGTTGCTGCACTGTCTTGAAATGTATTCTTCATCAAAGGTATTACCAGTTGAGGAGCAGTACTGGAGCGTAAACACCTTGATGCTTCATGAATATGAAAAAAGAAATGTATTTGCAGATCCGAATTCCGGTTCAGGATCGTTCATATTTCCGATTCCTGTGGAGAAACTTAGAGCCAGAACGTGAACCAGACGTATACGAGTTCGAGAGAATTGTCTTCGGCGATGCATCCGCTCCATTTCGTGCCCAGTTTGTATCACAAGAAAACGCAGAGATCTACAAGAAGGAGTTTCCACTTGCCGCCGCGACTATTAAAGAATCCACCTACATGGACTCAGTTAAGACCAACGAAATTGCGATCGAATTGCATCGACAACTAATCGACCTTTGGGGAAAAGCAGGAATGGAACCTCGAAAGTGGTTGTCGAATTCTCCAGCCGTGCTTGCAGTTATTCCGAAAGAACATCGCGCCGCTGAAATCGACCTGGATCGACACAGTCTTCCGGTGACCAAGACATTGGGTGTCCTGTGACTGGCGTCAGAAGATGTCTTTTCCTTCCAAGTTGTAAATCGACCAGTGGAAACACCTTTGACAAAGAGAACAATCTTGAGCAAGGTATCGACAATCTTTGATCCGTTGGGATTCCTTTCTCCCTTCATCGTTCGTGCGAAGATTCTTCTCCAAGAGTTATGGTCCAAGGGATTAGATTGGGACGATTCAATTGATGCAGATGTTAATAATCGTGTAAAAGAATGGTTCGAAGAGCTCGTCGTAATCCAAACCATAACAATACCTCGATGCCTGCAGAATTCACCTAATGTGAAGTCAACGATGCTTCTACCTTTGTCGACGCCTCGAATGACGCTTATGGAGCAGTTAGTTATTTTTGAACTGACCTCGAAGATGGAACTGTTCGCGTGGTCATCATTGCTTCAAAAACGCGAGTATCTCCTCTTGCACCAATGAGTATTCCTCGTCTCGAGCTGATGGCGGCTGTATTAGGACTTCACCTAACAACGTCTATTGCAACCTCGTTGGGTATGTCAGTGTCGCAAGCAAGATTTTGGAGTGATAGTATGAATGTCCTCTATTGGATTCGTGGAAAAGGAAGACAGTTCCGTCCATTCCTAGCTAATAGAATTGGAGTGATTCAAAGTCATACGGATCCCGAACAGTGGCAGCACATTGATACTAAAGAAAACCCTGCAGACATGTGTTCCCGAGGAGTTGGAGCGCGAGAATTGAGCAAGAGTGAATTGTGGTGGTATGGTCCGAAATTTCTAAAGATGAAAGAGTTGGAATGGCCACGAAGTATAATTGAAAAGGGAAACGACGTTCCTACCGAAGTGAAGAAAACCTACATATCATCTCAATCACCACGGTCATCGAAAGTAGGTCCAGTAGCGACACCTGGAAACTTGAACCAACGAAGTGGTCAAATTGGACGCAGCTAACCCACGTTCTTGCCTGGGTTCTAAGATTCGTGAACAACTCTCGAAGCCATAGTGAAAATCAGCAAGTCGGTTCACTAACGCCTGACGAAGGGGAAGAAGCCCAGCGAGGTTGTATTCGAGATGCTCAAGGAAAAGAATTCACTGAAGAGTTTGTAGCAATTCGTGAAAGCAAATCACTTCCACAAAAAAGTCGACTCTTGAAGCTGATGCCGAAGATCGATGACGATGGACTGCTACGATGTGACGGTCGGCTGAGTTACGCGGAATTTTTACCTTACGACGTCAGATTTCCAATTATTCTGCCAAGAGGAAGTTGGATAACGAAGCTAATCGTAAAGCACTACCACGAAATCGGTAAGCACATTACAGGAACTAATCATACGCTTGGAAACGTGTCAACGAAATTCTGGATTGTTGCCGCCCGAGAAGAAATTCGCGAATGGGAAAATCAATGCAACGAATGCAAGAGAAGACGAGCAAAAGCTGCCTCACAAGTGATGGCTCCGTTGCCGATGACGCGGTTTCGTTTGCCTCTGAAAGCATTTGCTCGAATTTCGGTAGATTTTGGTGGTCCCTTTATCACCGTGCAAGGAAGAGGAAAACGAAGAGAGAAGCGTTGGTTATGCCTATTTACGTGTTTCCTCAGCCGAGCAGTGCACCTGGAGATGGCCTATGGCTTGGACACGGACAGTTTTATGAGGTACCTAACCAGAATGACGAGCCGCAGGGGATATTCACAAGAAATTATCAGTGATTGTGGTACGAATTTTGTTGGTGCAGCTCGGGAACTACGGGAATTGGTAGATCAACTCGACAAAACCAAAATCCAAGGGCAGACTGTCGATCAAGGGATCAAATGGAAATTTAATCCACCGTTGGCGCCGCACTTTGGTGGAGTCCACGAAGTTATGATTAAAGCCGCAAAGAAAGCAATCTATACCATTCTTAGCAACGCAGATGTAAACGACGAAGAGTTGATGACGGTGTTTCTCGGAGCAGAAGCTTTATTGAACTCCCATCCACTTACTTACCAAACCTCCAATCCAAAAGACGAAACACCTCTCACGCCAAATCACTTCCTCCATGGGCAGTCTGGTGGTAAAAGTGCCCCTGAATCTGTGGACTCAGTCGAGTTTAATCCAAGACAACGATGGAGGCGAGTCCAAGAATTGATTTCACATTTCTGGAAGAGATGGATGAAAGAGTGGTTACCACTACTCAACGTTCGAGCAAGAATCGTGACCTAGAAGTCGGAGATCTTGTACTTGCTATTTCTCCTGATCAACCACGAGGACATTGGCCGTTAGGACGTATTGTTGAAGTATTCCCTGGTAAGGATAATCATGTGCGAGTGGCAAAGGTTCAGGCTGGAAATAAGACGATGGTGAGATCGATAACGAAGTTGGCACCGCTAAAAATCGATTAATTGGAGCTGTACGTGTATGTATATGAACTTGTCAGTCTAAAGCCTGTCAAGGAGGGGAGAATGTTTAGAAGGAACTAATGAATACGTTTTAGTATTGCATGTTTATCATGTTATTATATTTAGAAACTTTAATCGTTTAGACCGAACTCTATTATACATTATTTAGACTGAACTTTGGACCGAATTATAATCGAACGTTATAAACTGTTTTAGCGGAACGAATCGAGCGCTATTAGTATTGTTATTAAATAGTTGTATCGCGTGTTTAACAGATTAGCATTATGCAAAGATAGACAAAGACTATAAAAAGCCGTAAAGTAATTGTAAACAAGTTAGTTAGTCGTTAGTCGCTTAGTAATTTAGAAGTGAAATATTATCGTCATTCGTATAAAGCTTTAGCTGTATTTGTTCTCGCGAACACGGGGTTTTTGATATTGATATTGGATTAATAATTTCGCTACACTGCATGAGAGACTTGCACAACAGCTAAACAAATATATGGAAGAAGATGTACCCCAATGGATGACCAAAGGTAGAACTAGTCTGATCTTGAAAGATGAAAGCAAGGGAAACATTGTGACAAACTTTCGACCAATTACCTGCCTCCCATTGATGTGGAAGCTGTTAACCGGCATTATTGGGGAGAAGATGTACACCCACCTGGAAGATAAAGGAATTCTACCAACAGAACAAAAAGGAGTAAGAAAAAGATGCAGAGGGACAACTTAAGGATAAATTAATGTTAGATAAGATGATTATGAAGAACTGTAGAAGACGATTAACCAATCTTGCCATAGCGTGGATTGACTACAAGAAAGCATACGTACGACATGGTGCCGCACTCGTGGATAATACAATGCAAGGAAAACATTGGAGAACTCTATGAGTAGCTGGAAAGTGGAATTGATATCTGGAGGAGAAACACTTGGAGAAGTGAAAATCAAAAGGGAATTTTCCAAGGAGACAGTTTATCACCATTGCTATTTGTCTTGACATTGATCCTTCTATCGCTTTATAAAACGTACTAAACATGGTGATTGGTAATAAGTTCAGAACGTTGTGAAAACTAAACTGCTTATTTATAAACACATTTACCAAAATGTGTACTGTTGGAGCAAAAGATGAGAAAGAGAACTGTTAGATTTATTATTAGATTTTGGTAAAAGTGTTTATAAATAAGCAGCTTAGTTTTCAGAACGTTCTGAACTTATTAACAATCACCCATGGTTAGTAAGATAAGGTAAGCACTTTATTTAAATAGGGTACGTAATTACAGTGAGATACTGTACTCTCCCTTACGGCGCTATATATTAATAGTACACTAAACAATACACACATTAAAGATACAAGATACAAAGGTATGACATATTAATAATTATAAACAATAAGTAGAAATATGAAATTAAAAGTTAAAAATATTATAGTAACAGAAAATTAAGTGTTAAAAATATTAGTAACTTTGAAAGTGTCATTTGTAAAAGTTTCCATAATGGGTGCTAAATACATTCTCTTTGATTTACTAAAACGAATAGAATTGTCCAACTTGGTCCATAAACTGATTGAGTTATAAAAGAATGTTCTTTTTAAATTATTAGTTCTAGGAACGGGTAAACGATAGGGAGTGTCTGAACGAGTGTTATATTTTTTCGAAAATTTAAAACAATCTAGTTTATTAATAAGATAATGAGGGGCTGATTTGGTCACAATTTTTCTGAATAAAGTCAATCGACTTGCAATACAAAGTTTGTCAATAGGGTACCAATGTAGTTTGATGAATAATTCTAAAGATCTTGATTCAAAGTCATCATCCAAAATGAGTCGAGCACATCGTTTCTGTAATTTAAAAAGTTCACCAAGTAGACCAGCATTACAGCATTACAGTACGTTTTATAAAGCAATATTTAAATTTGTCACCACGACAAAGTCACTATTTTATTGATCCCTTTGTCAATGGTTTTGAATGAAACCCAAGGATGGTATCAACTTGGGAAGGACAGAAGTAAGATCAACCACCTTTTGTTTATGGACGGTCTCAAACTCTATGCCAAGAATGTGACAGAATTGGACTCTCTAGTTCAGACAGTTAGGGTCTTTAGTAATGATATAGGTATGGTTAGGGTTAGGATTAATGATTGGATTAGGGTTAGGGTGTCTATTTTAATATAACATGAAGTTTTTTGGTGCGCGAAACATGACGATGGCACCCGAAAGGTCGTCTATGGAAATACGTAAGTACTCTTACTTAAAGTGCACCTAAACCCAAAAGTTTTTATTGTCTTGTTTGGAAGAACTTTTAAAATGATAAAGTAACTTCTTTTGAAGATTTTCGTTTCTTCGCTTTCTTTTTGAGATATTTCAGTTTGTTTGATATGCAAATGCCTGGATGGACGTCACACATTGCATAATGACTTACCAGAGAATGTTATGTATCTCTTTCATTCTCGAACAAAATCCTTTAAAATCGAGAAGTTTGGTGTTGTGGGAGAAACACGCACACATGTTATTCACACTTTAGTGTTTTATTTGATGAACGCAAAGATATATAACATTCTCGGGTAAGTCCACCCAGGCATTTGCATATCAAACAAACTGAAATATCTCAAAAAGAAAGCGAAGAAACGAAAATCTTCCAAAGAAGTTACTTTATCATTTTAAAAGTTCTTCCAAATAAGACAATAAATACTTTTGGGTTTAGGTGCACTTTAAGTATTTTCGACATATTGAAGTTCTCTTATTTCTCTTTTTATACTACATCAATTTGTTACCTGCATGCGACGATCACTGGTGCCTTTCCAGCATTCTGTCGCGCCTTCTCCACTAAAGACACCAAGTCAATCACACCATTTGCAGTTTCAGGTGTTTGATGGTCGGGCCACTTTGTGTAGTGGAAAATCTTAACAACTCGACTATCATGTAAATCCTTAAATAGACGAAATGATGATAAAATTCCAAGGTCATTTCAATTTAACTTAAACAGAAACTGTAGCCAAAAAATAAATAATATTTAAATAATAAATAATATTTTAAGACTCTCAAGTATTATGTTTAGAAATGTTAATAATTTGACCGTATCTGCTCTCGTACTCGAGAAATAACATTTTCATTCTCGTATTTTATGGATGCCACTAATTTAGATTTTGCTCGACGACTCAAACTCGATGTACAGGTACAGCGGGGTTTATATTCAATTTTGAAGTCACTAAGTGCAAGGAACAAAAGACATGGAAAATTCAGACTTTGGGATTGTCCTTGTAAAATTAGAAGGCAAAAAATAGTTCTTATTTATGGGGATCCAAAATTCCAAATTTAAAGTTCCCATGACTACAAAACGATATTACTGATATAAATTCTATATGAAGTACTGAATAGTTGAATGTCAAAATGTTTTATAATTTGAGCTTTGCGTTGATGTTCTATAAAGATTTGTTTTTCTGAAATGTTAATGAGTGTGACGTCATTTGACTTTCTTTGCTGCTTTCCGTGTGATAGACTGGTTGAAGTATATATACATGATTTTTTCAAACCTAGAATCATCAATTATAATTTAAGAGGTAGTGGTATAAAGTATAAACGTACACTACTCCAGCAGCCATATAACAGCCTTTTTCACCACAATTCTTTCTCATATATTATATCTCACATTTGGAACCAGTTACCTTCTGCAGCTAAAACCACAAATTCTTTATCCCAGTTTTGTAAATATATTTGTATTTCCGATTTTGTTGGTTGCCAATGTAATAACTGTCTGTAATCCCTAACACAATCTCTATCTGTCTATCATATAGTACATAATGTAATTAGTTTGATTCTTTATTATATCAATTAGTATAAATAATGTTATATATTGTACTAGCTAGTTTGTTCTATGTAAATATAACTTATTTCTGTAACTAAATATCTTAATTGTCGAGCGTTTATATCACGAGCTCCTGGCTCAGGCGACTGGGCAACCACACCCTGCGTTACCGACGTTAAATAAATAATAATAATAATAATTATTATTATTATTATTAAGATTTGAGAGAGAAAGTTGAACAAATCACATGAAGTGAATAGTTGAATGCCAAAATCTTTTATGATTTGCCTTAGAACATGTAGTTTAATCGAGTGAAATGCCAAATATTACCTGATGTTCTATAACAGTTTGTTTGTCCGAAATGCTAATGAATGTAACGTCATTTAAGCCATCTTAAATATAACGCCATTTAAGTTTTGTGATTGGTTGATTAAAACAATAAAACAATAGAATCAACCACAAAGAAACCAATGTCCTAACCCTAACCACTTTTGTTCCATGTAGCCAATCACAAAACCTGTTCATTTTAGGTACGTATTTACCGCATCATTTCGGATACAATATTCTGCTGTTGGAGAAATTTGACCTAATTCAAACGTTGATGATATGCTTGAATGTTATACGAATGTATATCAGTAATATCGTTTTTTGGATATTGAGCACTTTAAGCCTGAAGTTCATATTACAAGACGAAAAGAGCACTTACAGGATGAGGAGAAAAAATGAGCTTTCTTGTGACAATGCCATCTTTTTCTGTTGCTGACTCCAGTTGTAATGTAAGATTTCCGTAATGTTTGGGTTCGGCTCTAGTGGAGGACCAGAATTTGGGAAATGACTAAAAATGATAAAAAATTATAAGAATAGGAAATAATTTGTGGTTCAGGATTAGGTTTAGGAGACATGGTTGCGAAAAGAAAAAATGAAAATTGATATAAAAAATAATGATACAAAAGAGTCAATAAGCTTTAGGTTATATTAATATTATATTATATAAATACTCATCATATTTTTATGGTCGTCAAACATCAGAATTTGTTGGTTTCGTTTACCTGAAGCGATTTTGTGCTTTTATGATAAGATAACGATTATGATGATGATGACAATAATAATGACGATGATGATTGATAATGATAATGATGATAATGGTAATGACAATGACAATGATGATGATGATTATGATGATAATGATGATAATGATGATACTGATGATGACAATGATAATGATGATGATTATGATGATAATGATGATAATGATAATAATAATAATGATAATAATGATGATGGGAATGATAATGATAATGATAATGATAATGATAGTGATGATAAGATAATGATATTAGTAATATTGATAATGATGATGATAATGAGGATGATGATTAGATGATGATAATGATGATAATCAATATGTTGGGGAAAAAACAAGAAACACCGAGATATCTTTCTTATATGACATAGCATACTCACTGTTCCATCTTTAACGTTATTGAGTAAAACGATTGCAGATGAGTTTTGTTCATGAACCATCCTCCAAAAGTCGTCAATAGTGTTCGGAAGAGGAGTTTGTGTGGCTATGAAATCGTTCATTCCAAGGTAGCCCTGACAAGAAAAGAAAAAAGTTGTGTCGCATGTAATTTGAAGAAACACCATGTGAATTATTTATAGAATTATCATTAAAATGGTAATACACGTTGCAAAGCTTTTGATAACATATAACAAAGATTTGATAATAAAGCAAGTTGTCTGTCTGTCTGTCTGTAGGTCCGTCCGTCTCTGTTTGTCGGTCCATCCGTCGGTACATCCCCCGATCCCTCCTTCCATTCTTTAGTCCGTTCCTCTGTCTGTGTGTCTGTCTACCTGACTGATTGTCTATCTGTCTGTTCTTCCGTATGTCCTTCCTTCTGTCCAACCTTCCTACCTGTCCGTCGTTGTGTAGTATTGAAAATGACAAGAGTATTACATACGTGCACAAAAACAGCATTGATGTAATCGGAATTTTCGACGCCATCGACATAGCGAAGATTTACACGACAATACTCAGCTATAAAGGAAAATAAGGGGTTATTTAACGACCACATACATACAGTTATAATGTGACATTAGAGACAAAGTTTTGTTGAATTATTTGCTCGATGATATATAGTCAGGATCATTTATGGACGAATTTGGGCGTTTCGGATTCAGCATCTACTCAATCGGCGTCATAAACTGTGTGACCATTTTTACGGTAAAACTGTTATAATAATAATAACAACAACAACAACAACAACAATAATAATAATGATAATGATAATAATAATAATAATAATAATAATAATAATAATAATAATAATAATAATAATAATAATAGGAAAAGGCGGACGAGGGTTGATCAGTTGTAAAAGCTGTATCAGATCTGAAGAAAATAGTATTTGATGGTATGTTAAGAATGCTGTAGAACCAATGCTAGATGAAATAGGGGTAAGCGATGTAATCCACACTGAGGATTGTGTGCCTGAGGAACATTATAAGAAGAAAGAAATAGAGGAAAGAGAACAAAGATAGAGAAATAAGAAGATGTATAGTCAGTTCGTCCGGGAAGCAAGCGAAGACATTGACAAGGAGATGATGTGGCGATGGCTGAAAAATAGAGATCTAATGCCAGGAACAGAGGTTTTGATATGTACAGCCCAGGAACAGGCATTAAGAACTAACTACATCAAGTTCAATATTGACAAGACAGTAGAATCACCGTTGTGCAGGCTCTGTGGATAAAAGGGAGAAAGCGTGGGACACCTAATCAGTGAATGTACAAAGCTTACTCAAAGAGAGTACAAACGACGCCATGACAATGTTGCAATAATTATTCATTGGATACTATGTGGAAAATATGGCCTAGAAAGAGTATACAAATGGTACGAGCATACCCCCGAAGGAGTGGTGGAATAAAATCAGATAAAGACGCTTTGGGATTTTATGATTCAGTGTGACCAATACATAGAGTGTAGAAGGTCAGATACAATCGTAGTAGACAAAAAAGAACGGAAATGCATGATAATCGATATTGCTATCCCGGGAGACAACAGAGTCGGAAAGAAAGAAGGAGAAAAGATAGAGAAATATGATGAATTGAAGCGAGAGGTTAAACGACTGTGGTCGATGAGGAAGGTATAGAAATAGTTCCAGTTGTAGTTGGAGCTCTAGGAGCTGTGAGTAAAAGGTTTGAACAGTGGATAGAAAATATTGGAATCCAGGTGAAGATTGAGCAAATCCATAAAACGACGCTACTTGGAACAGCAAGGATACTAAGAAAAACATTAGAAAGCTAAACAACCCAGTGTCACCTTAGTCTACTGGTTGTAGACAGCTCCCACTGATAAACACCAACCGAACATCAAGTTTTGAGAAGAAGACAAATAATAATAATAATAATAATAAAAATAATAATAATAATAAAAAGAGTCTTCGTCGTGGCTAACTACACTACCATTGAAAGATCAGCGTTTTAATCTGAATAAGGGAGAGTTTCGCGATGCCCTTAGCATTAGATATGGGTGGCAGTTGAAAAATCTCTCCCATTATTGTGTATGCGGTGTGAGTTTCTCGACTGATCATGCCATGATCTGCCCGCATGGAGGAATGACAATTGTTCGTCATAATGAAATTCGTGATTTTACAGCAGATTGGTTGAATGAAGTCTGCACCGAGACGGAAAAAGAACCGCAATTACAACCTCTATCTGGTGAGAACATTCTTCCCCGAACAACAAACAAGCAAGAAGAAGCCAGGGCGGATATCAAGGCAAAAGGCTTCGGTGTCGACAGCAAAGCGCATTTTTTGATGTGAGGGTGTTTCATCCAAACGCGCCAAGTTATCGCAACACAAGCATTGCTGCTTTATACCGAAGACAGTAACAAACCAAGAAGAGAGAATACGGAGACAGGATCAGAGCGGTCGAGCATGGCTCCTTCACCCCTTTGGTTTTCTCAACCACCGAAGCATATAAGAAGATAGCGGAGTTGCTAGCATTAAAACGAAAAACTAAATATAGTACTACACTAGCCTGGATGCGATGCTTCCTCTCGTTTGCTCTACTTAGGTCGGCTATTTCATGTATTAGAGGTACGAGAGCATCATCGCATCGAACCTCGAACACGGACATCAGGCGCGGATTTAGAAGTTAGTCGCATAAATTAGACACTTCATGAACAACCCTATTGGTTATGCTTTTCTTAAGAATAATTCAGAACAAAAACCTATCCAATAGGATTGTTATTCACAGGTATTTTGAATTGCAAATGCTAAATTTAATTTATGCGACTTACTTCTAAATCCGCGCCTGGACATTGCACTTACCATTTCAGAAAGTCGATTATTTTATACTTGAATTTTTATTTTATTTTTATATGATTGTAATTAGAATTTATAATCATATATGTATAATAATATAATTTATCTTCAAATTTTTTATATTGTAATCTACTTGTAAAGAAGACTGTTTTATAAAAAAATAAAAATAAAATAATAACCTGGATAAATGTTTCTGCAGCGATTCCTTTTTTCATTTCCTTCCAATAATGCGGCTGCGCATTCCTCGTCGGAAAAATTCGGGGAAACATCGCCAAGCCTCTAAGGTTAAGATCAATACAAAGAAAAAATGAAGCCACCGTTATCGAAAACGCATAAACAAAAAACTAATTTCAAAACGTGGACGTGTATGTTTCCACAAATCATACCCGAGCTACCGTCAGGGTTGTTTGAAAGGGGGGCTCACAACATAAAACGATGTTTCTATACCGGAATGATGTTTGCACAACTTACTACAATTGATCGATGGTCCCACATGGCTACGATAAGTTATTGCTAAATTTAAACAATGGTATAATATTACTTAAGTTCGGTAGTGTCTGATTGTAGCTATGTGGGCCCACCTGTGCACAACTTGCTAGGGTAATTATACGCTTATTTAATTTAATTTTTTTTCGTATTTACATACACAAGGCAAGACACAGCAGGGATGTTCAGCCCTAGTCATGGTGTCTTACCCTAAGAATTAACAAACATACATTACATATATAACTAACATATACATATTACTATATCAATGATTCAAGATCTCTAACAGAATTACAATTTAAATTTTTTGGTAGATATAATATCAGTATTGAATGTGTTCTGGAGAGCGACAAAGTATCTTGATTTTAAATAATTTTTAAAGAGACTATATTTGTTAATTTCTTTTGTTTGATCGAAGGGTGTGTTCCAAAGTCTAGATGATCTTATAAAAAAACTTTTTTGAAAATGTTTAGTCCGAGGTATTGGTATTTTGAAATTATGTTTATTTGAATGCCTGAGATGGTTAACCGGTAGATTTGGAAGGTAGTAAGATAAATCGAAAAAAAAAATTAAAAAATTAAAAATGTATAAAAAAATGTATAATGTATAATGTATAATGTGAATGTATGTTTAAAATGTATAATCTTATACATCGTTCCCGGTTTCGAAACATACAACGTTCCCGGTTTCCTATCCAGTTCCCCTCCATTATCTATGACAAGATTTATCAAATTGTCAGCGAAGTTTGCCGCGCCATAAGTGCATTTCCGACGATTCCTGTGAAGAATTTTTGCGAAAAGGGCACGAAGCCATTTCTAAAATATGTAAGATTACAAAGGTGGCATCTGTACACCAGTACATAAAAAGACGATACATGGACGATCGTCAAGCTCGTATCCTTAGAGAAATGATTCTGAGTCCTGGATTGCAATCGAACCTGTAACCTTCAGTTATGTTTATTTTCGTTTATTTCTTATTTAGTTATGTTTGGGTCCGTTTAAATCAAATTGTTGTTTAGAAGTGCGATTGTAATAAAAACTGTCATGACATCACTTGAAAAAGAACAGCCATGAAATTTGACCCTACCTCGTTAATACGGCCACCCCGTTAATACGGCCAAATTGTTATGGCGCGTTGGTGACCGTATTAACGGGGTTCCACTGTATTGAGCTACCGAGATGGAGAGCAAAGGTTACAATGATGTACTGGTTCAATTGATATATGTCCTGTCTACGCGGCAGTCACTAAATATAAGTATACTGATATATACCACGGCAGGCGGAGTTTGGAAAGAAAATTGGATAAGCTGCCAAAAACTCTTCTTAATTAGTCTGTTTTAGCCTTAATGGACTCATTTTTTACTTGTATGTCTTGTGTTCCTTATTTCGTCCTGATAGCAAAAGCCATCAAACAATTGTATGAACGAATTTCCCTGTGGATCCTCCATTGTAATCGTCGATCAACGTAAACCTTTGGCTTACAAGATACAATACAAAAATTGGAAAGATTGAACAACAAGTTTCGGGACAGGAATACTCACTTTGAATTTTTCTTGGAAGCCTGTCATTCCTCCAGCTTGAACATCTAACAACCTTTTGATCTCCTGCTTAATGTTGGTAGAATTCACTTCGTTCTTTCCGCACAATATTGTATCCAAGATGGCATCATGCACAAAAATATACTGCTCCTAAAGATAAGAATTGGAAGGATTGACATTTTAATGCATAATAATCATCGAGGTATGTACAATGTGCTTAGATGCACGATGAGTAAAGATTATCGTGAGATGCTCTAACCATTGAACTACAAAATACTGAGATGAGTGATGGTTACATATATATGTACAACCTTAAACCTAATGACAAGTGAGATAATCGATACATGGACGATCGTCAAGCTCGTATCCTCAGAAACATTATTCTGAGTCCCGGACAGGAATCGAACCTGTAACCTTCTGATTGCCGGTGAGACGATCTAACCATTGAGCCACCGATACTCATATGGAGAGCTAAGGTTACAATGATGTACCGGTTCGATTGATATATATATATGTACTACCTATGCGGCAGTCATTATATATCGGTAATATTTGTATGTGTTAATATACACACTGCTGCAGTGAATGTGGGAGAGCTTGTGTGATATAATCTAAGTGAGATAATCTAACCATTGACAAATGACATGTCCTAACGATTGAGAAACAAAGACTGAGGTTAGTACAATAACAGATGAGATGCGCATTGATCTACGTGGATTGGGGATGATGAGTGATGGTTACATATGTGTACAACTTTTAAACTTCCTAATGTTCAGTGGAGTGCTTTAGGAGCAGAAAAGAGGAGGATAAAGAGTTAGAGGAAGGTGGAGGGATAGAGGATGAAGGGATAGAGGAGGATGGAGGGATAGAGGATGGAGGGATAGAGGATGAAGGGATAGAGGAGGACGAAGGATATAGAAGGATGAAGGGATAGAGATGAAGGGATATAGAGGATAAAGAGATAGAGGATGAAGGGATAGAGGAGGACGAAGGGATAGAGGATGAAGGGATAGAGGATGAAGGGATAGAGGATGAAGAGATAGAGGATGAAGGGATAGAGAATGAAGGGATAGAGGATGAAGGGATGGAGGGATGGAGGGATGGAGGATGATGGGACAGAGGATGAAGGGACAGAGGAGAACGAAGGGATAGAGGAGGACGAAGGGATAGAGGAGGACGAAGGGATAGAGGATGAAGGGATAAAGTAGGATGAAGGGATAGAGGATGAAGGGATAGAGGAGGACGAAGAGATAGAGGAGGACGAACGGATAAAGAAGGATGAAGGATATAGAAGATGAAGACTCATTATAGGCTTATAGCCTGTCTGATTTGCATTCCCAATCAAAGTTCTAAAAATGGATTAAATGCTCTTACTAGTGTCTGTATCATATGCATTCTTTTCCCTCTCATCTCCACAACTTGACCAAACACATCCACTGTATTTGCGACTCCTTTCTCAAGCTTTTCAAGAGTCATATCTATTGCCAAAAACACTCCAGTGCGTCCAACGCCAGCACTAATATGAACAAAGTACTTCATGTGATGATTGAAAGAGAAAACACGACTGAACTCCTATATACTTTGAAAAATACTTATGAAACGTTTCTTTTATATAAATATTCTCTAAATGAAGATTAATATTTATTTTCAGTCACGGAGCACGTTAAATACATAATAACATATCATATGTGGATTCTCAACAGGGGCCGGTTATTCGAAGCGTGGATAACATATCCGGTGGATAAGTCCTATCCAGTTGATTCATTTTC
This sequence comes from Chrysogorgia sp. JL179-B06, assembly GCA_035772405.1. NCBI lineage: Eukaryota > Metazoa > Cnidaria > Anthozoa > Scleralcyonacea > Chrysogorgiidae > Chrysogorgia > Chrysogorgia sp. JL179-B06. The sequence goes on from JAYKKM010000229.1 coordinate 1,572,352, forward strand.
TATCCATTCAATAGTTTTCTGAGTAAATATGTTGTTGAAAACATGGATAGTGGTATTCACTTGCTATTTTTCTCAGATGACCATTCAGTGGATAGAAAATATATTCACTGGATACGATTTATTCCTTGGATAAGCGATCCAGGCTTTCATGAACAACCCGCGACTTCAGTTCTTTCTGTAATCTTTGAAGTAGTATACCCGTGTCATTTAGAACCATTAATAGTATTACACCGGATTCTAGAGAGTATGAGATTTAAGTGGGTGTAATTACTAATAAAGCGTCTAAACGACTTTATCTACTCAAGCAACTGAAACGTGCTGATGTGAACTCCGTCAACCTGGATTGCTTTTACTGTTCTTGTATTAGATCAGTTCTCGAATACGTATAATAATAATAATAATATGTCAGCTATACCATGTAGTAGCCTGCCTAATTACTTATCTGACGATATCGAGCGTATACAGAAAAGAACCATGCATATTGTTTACCCTAACCTCTCCTATAACGCTGCCCTCACTAAGGCGGCCTAACATCACTCTACGCCCGAAGAGATGTTTTATGCGACAAGCTATTTGATGAAATCGTGAATAATAGTGAACATATAAACCTACTGCCTCTTAAATCCTGCTCTTACACCAATCGGTTAAGGAGGAAGAGAACTTTCAACTCCCTAAGATGCTCACAAACAGATTTAAGAACTCTTTTTTATCATGTACAGTATTGTACAAAGAAATATACTAAATGATTGATGAAAATAGTTTCTTATTTATTTTATTCAACAACTTTATTTTATTCATATAATATTATCTATTGTAATTTGTTAATTTTATACACATGTAATTCAGTCTCCGACTGCAAAATGTTGTATTTTAATAAACTATTTATCTATCTATCTATTTAAGTATAACGATATATGAGAGTAGGTTTTGCAGAAAATCGCGTCCTAATGTATCTCCATGCACCTTGTCACGTCAGCACGAGGTGACGCGAAAAATAACAAATCGCGTGCCCATTCATTATGTGTCATATTAAGGTCCTTAAGCTATGGTTACACTGCTATTTGTGTCACTGATTTATGCGGACCATATATGGTTCACGGTTACAGCGGCCGACTGGCTTAGTCTTTCTGTGTTGGCGATCGTCACAGCAATTTCAAGATGGCTGATATCATGAGGCCAAAACGTTTACTAGCAACTGTATATTATCAACTCAATTAGCTTAAATCTATTGCATCATCGTCGTCATCGTCATCGTCATCGTCATCATCATCATCATCATCATCATCATCATCATCATCATAGTCTTTCTGTGTTAGCGATCGTCTCAGCAATTTCAAAATGACTGATATCATGAGGCCAAAACGTTTACTAGCAGCTATATATTATCAACTCAATTAGCTTAAATCTATCATCATCGTCGTCATCATCGTCATCATCGTCATCATCATCATCATCTTATGGCCTTGGCTGAGATGGAGGATAAAACTTGACTTTACGGTCAGCCATTACCACTGAAAGATCTTGAATTTCTATTCCTGTGTCCCCGAAAACCTATTACACTTGGCCTCTATTTTGTCTATATAATCTCAAACTTTAACGCAAACTAAGAAAAATGTTTCTTAGCCCCAGACAGGGAATCGAACCCGCAACCTTCTGATCTCCGGTTTGACGCTCTAACCATTGAGTTACCAGAACTCAGATGGCAGAGCAAACGCTACGTTTTGTACTAGTTTGTACGTGCGACATACGTACTGCCAAATCATTAGTCTCGATATGTCTGTAAATATTTTATCAGATACATAAACATTTTTCTGAGATTACTTTAAAGCTTGACAAGCAAATAATTTACTATATTGAAATAACCAAGCAGCAAGCCATATTTAATATAAATTGACAATTGATATCAACTTCTGCCTCGATTGAGCTTTGCATTGCAAGTTTTTCAACTCTTTTAAAAACTTTTAATGCATCGGCGACCGTAAATTCGGTGTCTCACAACACCATATTGTCACACAAATTAACGAGCGTAACCTTGGCTTTACTCTTTAATATGGTCCGCAATTTTATATATACCAAATGGAAGTTAGCCCTCGTCGACCATTTTGTTGTTAATATATGGTGATATGAGTACCTACCTGCAGTGAACGATGATTGGTCCTGACGGATCCAAATGGTTCGTCCTTATGTATTTGCGGAAGGCAAGGAGCTGGGTGGGATATTTAGGGACACCGTGATCAGGCCAGGATGAAAAGTAATAGTGCTTTACTTCACGTTCATCGTCACCCTAGTGTAGTGAATGGAGGTTAAAGCGTAGAAACCCTGTAGAACGTTACACATTACACAAAATGCATGAAGCATTTTAATAACTTGGACAACAAAACAAGAAACATTGACGCTCTAGCTAAAATCAATAAGCAACTTTCTAACCTTCTATATGTATTGTATTGTGTTATATTATATTTTATTGTATTGCATTGTATTGTGTGGTGCATCAGTGCAGTGCATGAGTACAATGCATGAGCACAGTGCATGAGTACAGTGCACGAGTACAGTGGATGTAGTACGGTGGATGTAGTGCATGAGTGCAGTGCATGAGTACAGTGCATGAGTGACAGTGCATGAGTGTAGTGCATGAGTTTAGTGCACGAATGCAGTGCACGAGTGTAGTGCATGAGTGCAGTGCATGAGTGCAGTGCATGAGTGTAGTGCATAAGTGCAGTGTATGAGTGTAAGTGTAGTGCATGAGTGTAGTGCATGAGTATAGTGCATAAGTACAGTACATGAGTGCAGTGCATGAGTGCAGTGCATGAGTGTAGTGCATGAGTGTAGTGCATGAGTGTAAGTGTAGTGCATGAGTGTAGTGCATGAGTATAGTGCATAAGTACAGTACATGAGTGCAGTGCATGAGTGCAGTGCATGAGTGTAGTGCATGAGTGTAGTGCATGAGTACAGTACGTGAGTGTAGCGCGTGAGTGCAGTGCACTCATGCACTACACTCATTCACTACATTCATTCACTACACTCATTCACTACATTCATTCACTACATTCATTCACTACACTCATGTACTACACTCTGTGCAGTGCAGTGCAGTGCAGTGCAGTGCAGTGCAGTGCAGTGCAGTGCAGTGCAGTGCAGTGCAGTGCAGTGCAGTGCAGTGCAGTGCAGTGCAGTGCAGTGCAGTGCAGTGCAGTGCAGTGCAGTGCAGTGCAGTGCAGTGCAGTGCAGTGCAGTGCAGTGCAGTGCAGTGCAGTGCAGTGCAGTGCAGTGCAGTGCAGTGCAGTGCAGTGCAGTGCAGTGCAGTGCAGTGCAGTGCAGTGCAGTGCAGTGCAGTGCAGTGCAGTGCAGTGCAGTGCAGTGTGCACGAGTGCAGTGCAGTGCAGTGCAGTGCAGTGCAGTGCAGTGCAGTGCAGTGCAGTGCAGTGCAGTGCAGTGCAGTGCAGTGCAGTGCAGTGCAGTGCAGTGCAGTGCAGTGCAGTGCAGTGCAGTGCAGTGCACGAGTACAGTGCAGTACAGTGCAGTGCACGAGTACAGTGCATGAGTACGGTGCATGAGTACTGTGAATGAGTACAGTGCATGAGTGCAGTGCATGAGTGCAGTGCATGAGTGCAGTGCACGAGTGCAGTGCATGACTACAGTATATGAGTACAGTGCATGGGTACAGTGCATGAGTGCAGTGCATGACTACAGTGCATGAGTATAGTGCATGAGTGTATATATGCAAAGATATATACAAACTATTTGTGAGAAATGGATCCCTGGTGCGGAGATATTATCACCCTCGCTTCGTGGCAATCTAGTAGCGTGTAAAATGGCCTAAAACATCAAAACCCCGCCTTACCTTCTTAATTTGCAGTGTATGAACACAGTAATAGGCAAACTCTTCACTCTTAGTTAAAGTAACTTGAATATCGTCAAACATTTCGCTGCCCTCGTTTGGCCAATACTTCTCACATTTTGGCTAAAAATAATTGTTCAGGCTACATTAAGTTTTCGTGCGACTAATTGTGTTAGAGTATATACTATGATATAGTAAATTTATGGTAATCATGCTTTTAACGCAAACTCAGAAAAATGTTTCTGAGCCCCAGAGGAGAATCGAACCCGCAACTTTCATGATCTCCGGTTAGACACTCTAACCATTACTCCTAGCAGAACTCATATGGCAGGGCAAAGGCTACGTTATGTACTATTTCGTACGGTTGTTATATAGTAGTTCGAATTTACGTTAACAGATTGGGTAGAAAACAATTTGCTATATTGAAATAACCAAGCTACACGTCACATATAATATATATGTAGTGGAATGTGGGAGCTTGAAGTAGACAGACGATACATGGACGATCGTCAAGCTCATATGCTCACAAAATTTTTCCCGGACAGGGATTGAACCTGTAACCTTCCGAGAGTGGAGTGAGCAACGAGGTTGAGAGTGGAGTGAGCAACGAGGTCGCGAGTAGAGGTCGCGAGTGGAGTGACCAACGACGTCGCGAGTGGAGGTCGAGAGTGGAGTGAGCAACGAGGTCGCGAGTGGAGTGACCAACGACGTCGCGAGTGGAGGTCGAGAGTGGAGTGAGCAACGAGGTCGCGAGTGGAGATCGCTAGTGGAGGTCGAGAGTGTAGTGAACAACGAGGTTGCGAGTGGAGGTCGAGAGTGGAGGTCGAGAGTGGAGGTCGAGAGTGGAGGTCGAGAGTGGAGGTCGAGAGTGGAGTGAGCAACGAGTTCGAGAGTGGAGGTCGAGAGTGGAGGTCGAGAGTGGAGGTCGAGAGTGGAGGTCGAGAGTGGAGGTCGAGAGTGGAGGTCGAGAGTGGAGGTCGAGAGTGGAGGTCGAGAGCGGAGTGAGCAACGAGATCGCGAGTGGAGGTCGAGAGTGGAGTGAGCAACGACTTCGCGAGTGGAGGTCGAGTGTGGAGTGAGCAACGAGGTCGCGAGTGGAGGTCGCGGAGTGGAGTGTGCAACGATGTGGCTTGCAGGAATTTCAATCTGTTATATAATCTGCCTCATTATCGTTAAATCTTTCAATTTCAACTCACTTTTCCCATCTCAGTCAAAGATGTGACCATGACTATCGAATAGCAACGCTGCTCCCATACCATTCTCCACATATCATTCAAAGTAGCTTTAGTTGGACCTTTAAAAGAACATGAGAGCATAACGTTAAATTTTGAGAGAATATAGAGTTACATACATGAGATAGTAGAGAGTAGAGATCGCAGGTTCGATTCCGGAAGGCCTTGATGTTGTTGTATTTTCGAAACTGGTCCAGGTTGGGTCTGATAATTAAGAAATAGAAAACATTTTCCATGTTTCCAAACGGTTATAGAAACACGAGTGGAAGTTTGCAACCTTTCGTTTGAATTCAAAAATGGAGGGAAAATTTCCGTGTTTCTATACAGTTTTAAAACAACAACGACCCTAATCCTAACCCCCCGCCTAAAGAGTTTCTAACATTAACCCCCCAGTCGTATTTCACCGTCCCTAGCAACCACCACATCCACTCCCCTACTTGGACTCCTTAATAAATATATTCATAAGAGAGAGTAAGCATGTGGGATACATGTATACAATCCCAATAATTTACTGCTTACAATGCCTTACAACGTCAGGAACGGGTTTAATCCTAGGAAAGATCAGTTGCCATGCCCTGCTCGCCCTTGTTAGTTTCTGCTCATAAAAAACGCGGGCTCGTTGTCTAATTGTCAAATAGAAACACGGCTAATATAGCCAATCAGAACACAGCTTTTCAAAATGTTATTGCCCCGGCATAGTTTTTGCCCCAGAGGACCAAAACCCGTGGAGGCATATATAATACCCAGAAAAAAAGTTTGAGTTTATGCCCGCAATGTGCTTTCGGGTAATAGCCGCAATTGGTATCGGGAATGAATTAAGATTTAAGGTTTCAATCATGGAATTTTGTGATGCCCACGAGTTTCAGTCTCTTAGCACAGAACAACATCGTTCTTCAGCAAGTCAAGTGTGTTTTTTCAAGTGTTTTTTTTCCAAGTGTGTTTTTTCGGTTCCGCCACATCTACTGTATAAGTTCAATCTTAGGTTTTCTTCGGCGGTTGTCGAGGAGAGGCCATCGTTCTCTGTCATTCCATTGTTCGAATTGTATGGTTGCGACTATATATTAAATTATTGTGTAAATAACTTTACATTTATGAAGAGACGCATTGTATAAACCATCAGGTGACAATTGGCAAAGAAGATGGTCTTTGGACCTGGTCTAATACGCGCCAGATGTTACGGAATTTGCGTCTTGTCAGATGGAGTAGCACGGCGTGCTTGGATGCGCTCAATCCTTTTGCTACGGTATATCTCGCGTTTTTTGGTTTAAATGTAGCATATCTCGAAAATACCAATATACGCGTATTAAATCATGCAACCGGGGCAGTTTTAATCAAACTATTTCTAGTTTTATAATATATATTACCACTTCTGCTTGTTCTACTACGTAATCACGTATAACTGCCAAATGTTGATTTCAATATACAATCATGTACTTCTATATGTTAAAAAGCAAAGCTGGCTGATAAGTCACACCATGTTAGCTTCTTCAAGTCCTATAACTCCAAATCATAATCTAACCCTAATCATCATAACATTTCTAGACCTAACCATAACCCTAAATCTTAATCATAAATTATAATACTAATCCTAAATTTAACTTTAATTCTAACAATAGTCTTAAACATGATATTGTTTCCAAGGCTAGATCTATAAACCTCCTCCTCCCCCACTACCCAAGGATGATATATCATGTCTATGTACTTGGATCCAAATACATGATTTTAATTTTTATGTTTATTATTGTTTGATTTTAACATACAAATACAAGATATTACTGATATAGATTCTACATGAAGTGAATAGTTCGAACACTGGATTTTATCAACTTTTTTACGAAAATCCGCAACCAGTGTATCACACAGAAAGCAGAAAAGAAAGCCAAATTCCTGATTTGATGTTACGCTAATTAGCATTTCGGACAAATAAAACTTTATAGAACATCATTCAACGCAAAGCTCAAATAATATAACATTTTAACATTCAACTATTATTCGCTTCATGTATATCAGCGATATCCGGACAGGCCCGCACAGAGACTAAAGTGGACCTGTGGCAAACTAAATAATTGGGAGACCCCTTGCAAAAATTTCGCATTCCATTTTTCGGATGAATAAGATATAAGGATATTTCAAGTGAAAATGGGTTATATATTAATATATTAGCATATATTATATAACAGTACATATATTAGCAACAGAGTAGTAATATATATATATATATATATATATCAATGTGTTTGAGACTGGCACTAGCTCTAAGCCAATCAGAATCAAGTATTGATTTGAATGGACCAATCAGAGCAGAGCCAGTCAAAAATTTCCAGGGGGGTGTCGTATTTTTAAGGTGTGGTCACCCTGTATAGAACGACCAGTGATCAAATCAGGGGGGATATGCAGCTGGTCGTATACAAGAGGTTTTTTGTATAAAATTAGTCAAAAGTGGTCGCGGTCAAGAGTATATATATCACTTTGGTCGTGTTGTTGTACGACCAGTTTTATAGTCATCCCTGAGTGAAACGACCAGAGAGATTGAAGGTCATTCAAGGTGAATAGTGTTAAGCAAGTACTGACGTCACACTGTGATATATATACTGACACACACCCCGTTTTTGAAAAAAAATACAAAAAATTCTATTATACATAACCATCATACCTCACCCGATGTGATGTATACTTACGTACCATGCAAAAACACCATATTTTTATTTGAAGACTTGTAATGATGTTTGAAAATAAAAATAAACAGTTTTGAACTGTCCTTATTTTTATTTGGAAGAGTAGTCATGTTTATTGAAATAAAAATAAGCATTTTGAATTAATCATAGAAATTTCCGTCGTGGAGCTCTTACCTCGACGCCATCTTATGGCCGAATGACTGATATTCCCTAGTGACGGTATATTTAAAAAGGATCTCAAAATATTATAAGAGGATATATCTCATAAAAATTATTTGGATGTTTCTTCCAAAAAAGTTTGAGGGTTATAGTTTGAAAAAACCTCAAAATAATTTTAGATGAAATATTATCCAATAAAAATATTAGAGTTGTGGAAAAAGTTTTAAAACCGTAAAAGTGTTTTATTAAATTTGGAGAAAACCCAAAATAAATTTTAAGAGATTTGTTAAGTATATAAGCAGATGTTGTTTCATATTTTATCAGTTGTGTGTGTTTTGCTCGCTTGTAAGTTGTGCTTCGGTACAAGACTCTGACATCTTCCAATGTTCTGTTTTTTATTAAACTGCATTGGTGCGCGTTCAGCCCGTAGTCGAATTTGCGATTCGAATGAGATTGACTCAGGTCCATAGCGACATTCTGGTCATCCCTTGTTCAATGAATTGCTTATTTTACGCAAGGGTTTGTTCGTTAGCATATGATGAAAGAGTTAGCTATAGTAAAAACACACACACGATGGAGAAGTTGAATGAATATATATATTTTAAACACACAAAACAATAAAAAAACTATTTACACGAATAAGTTTGTTATATCCGCGAAGGGGTTTCGGTGAGGATATAATATTCCTCTATAGGTAATCCCTACAAATTAAAAAAATTATAAGTTTTTGGTTTTCACCATACGGTCTGTACTTTCGAAGTACATGAATTTCTCACCCCTGCTATCCACGTACCCCCACACGCGGGGGTCGTTGTCTTCATCTTCTGACGGTGGGTTGTATGTATCGAAGGAGTACTCCTCCTCCTCCTGAACACGGAAGGCCCATTCAGTTTCGCCATCGGAGACGAGAAGTACGCCGGGGACCTCCTCTTCCACGTCGATATCTTCGGTTGGCGGTGGAGAGATAACTTCTGTGGGAGGTGGAGGGATGACTTCTTTCTAAGAGAGAAATATAAAAAACATAATAAATACATGTCGATTTTACAGACAGTAAAAACATTATTGCTATCTTACATTTTCTTCTTGCGTTTCTTGCGGTTTCGTATCTTTAGTATCCATTGTATTTTTTCTTTTTCTCGTTTGTCTTCGTGCAAGGGTGAAAGCGTTTTGGTTTGAGATGTGTCTTCGTGCTTATTTTATAATGACGCTCTACGGGGTATTACAATGGATTGCGGTTTTAACCAATCAGAGTTTCTATAATCAAACCTCCCCCGTATCTAACCAATCAGAGTTCGTTCATTAAAGCCTTCATGTCAAAACAAGTGAATTATTATAGGGGGGAACAATATGTGGTGTTAATGACCTCCCCTATGTCAAAACAGTTTGATAAATGATATGGTTAGGAACAATGAAGCTTAAGGATTCGAATATATAATAAGCGTTTTGTTCTGATTCCTCCCCTATGTCAAAACAGTTTGATAAATGATATGGCTAGGGACAATGAATTTACTTGTTGGGATTAGCGACCATTTTGTTTGTTTACTTTGGGTAGCTACGTTTTTTAATGAATTCTAACCTTAATTACTTGTAGGGATTAGCGGGCATTTTGAAGGGATTAGTTCCTGTGAAATATATATTTCCCGTGTTTAAATACGTCTATTTCTAGATATTTAAGCATTTTTACACTTATTTAAGCATATTTTTATGCTTTTTGATACTTTATTTTACACTTTTCACACAATTTAGTATATATTTTAAGATACCCGTTAGCTCGATATCGAGGAGCGTGTTAATTAATTCACACATGTCAAAATAGATGATAATGGTTTTTTAATTTTTAACGTAATACTTCTGGATTGTTACAACACATTGTCTGCGAGTTTACAAAGAAGATATGCTTCCCAACGAGAACTTCTTGATTTTCCTGGCGATGAATCACAGCAATAATAATTCCAGCTTCGACTCCCATTCGGGTATTAAGAACAGAGGTAAGATTAATATCTTTGAGTATTATCCCGCGACGTTCATCGAGCCAAGTTTTATCTCGGTCATTTAACCAATTGTTATTTTGGGGCATGAAGTCGACCACGTAAAAATCAGAGTCTCGACACATTGTATATAAAAATTCAGAGCTGTATAACTTCACGTTATCAAGTTTAATTTCGTTTATATCTATGCTTGTTGCCATCGTATCTAATACTAAAATGTTTTTGGAGATAGGTTCGTCGATTGCTATATGCACAAACTTGCCGATCAAATGTGTAAAATCGTCCGTTGAGTAGGATATATATATATTTCTCATTCCATAACAATAGCATCTTATAGATTATTCTATCAGCACGTGCGGCGTTGGGTAACATAGCCACTTTATGACATTCAACCACTTGATATTCAATATGTGAAAAATACTTTGCTAAATCGATCAGTATTACTAACAAGGGATTTGCTTTAGTACCTACATTCATTTTGAAAGTGTTCTAATAAAAATATGACTTCTAGCATGTGTTTATATATCTTTCCCTGCAACGTTTTTTAACCGATAAAATATTTTTGGGACAATGTGTACCGCATTAAGTCAACAAAAAGATTAAAGAGATTTACATGTATAATCGTCGGAGCGCGCGACGGTCATCTAACCAAGTTTTATCCCGGGCATTTAAACAATTGTTATTTTGGGACATAAAATATAAAAATTCAGAGCTGTATAACTTCACGTTATTAAGTTTAATTTCGTTTATATCTATACTCGTTGCCATCGTGTCTAATAATTAATGTTTTTGGCTAGAGATGTCTATGTATACAAAGGGATTAGTCTTTTACGATAAAAATATTTTGGTTGGTAAGATATATATTTTTACCAATCTTAGTGTGTTCGGATGAACTGAATTCGATTTTAAAATAATTGTTATATGCATCGTTAAAGAAAAGTTCATACATCTGTAGCGGTTCGCCAGCAGGTTTGGGTATTGGTCTTGATCCAATTAACTGTAGATTTCGTTCACGAGATAGAGCCTTCATAGATATTATATCTATAAATGTTGCTTGATTCATGGTTGATACGACGGAGGTTCCTCGATTGCTACATGTACAAACTGTCCGATCAAATGTGTAAAATCGTCCGATGAGTAGGTATATATATATTTCTCATCCCATAACAATAGCAACTTATATATTATTCTATCGGCACGTGCATTGTTGGGTAACATTTCCACTTTACGACATTCAATCACGTGATATTCAATGTGTGAAAAATACTTTGCTAAATCGGTTAGTATTACCAACAGTGGATTTTCTTTAGTACCAGCTATCATTTTGAAAGTGTTTTAATAAAATATGACTTCTAACGTGTGTTTATATATATCTTCCCCAGCAACGTTTTACCCGATATATTTTTGGGGAATATGTACTGCATTAAGTCAACAAAAAGATTAAAAAAGATTTACATGTATAATCGTCGGAGCGCGTCTTATAATATTGATTTTATCATTCGACCAATGAGAATACTACGATATTTTATTAGGGAATTAAGGTCAACCAATCAGGATACCCCATTTTTTTAACGTGTTTTTATAAGCGTTTGTTCCTATTTTTTTTAGTCACAATATCATGATGGCTCGTGTGAAGCAGACTCATAGAAATTTGGAAAGTGGAAAATCAATTGCTCGGTGTGAAAGTAGAGGAAAAGATATTCCTAAAATGTTAAAGCAACGACGTCTAGAGCGACAAGAATATCGTAATAAGGCTCGGGATATTTCAGATGGTGAAACATCATACCGTCAAGAAATCAGAGGAACAAAGAAAGTCAAACATCGTACAACTAAAGACAACATTGCACAGTCGCCATTAAATTTTGCTGTACCGATAACACCGTACAGTCACATGTCCCCTCTGCAAGCGAAGTCGTCACCACAGCAAGCAAAGCGACCACCCCTGCAAGTAAATTCATCGTCTCAAGAACAGGGGGGTTACATTCACCCTCTACTCCTGCAAGCGAAGTATAACACGTCGCCACGGCAAGTACCGTCTCTAACCCAGCAAGTAAACCATCCACCACCTCTATTATCGCAAGAACAGTATAATATACCGCTTCAAACACCGCAAGCAAAGTATAATGCATCTCCTATTCCCCCGCAAACGATCTCACCGCCACGACTCGAAGATGAATTAGATAATTACATATACGATATGCCTATTGATTTCTTCGGTCAAATCCCTATTCCTTCTCCTGCGAATTTAATACAAATGTGTGATGCAATGATACCCGTTCAACAAGGAACACAATTATTACAAATTGTGGATGAATTAGCAAATGCTCTTTCCCCAACATTATCTCCTATTCCTCTTTCACCACCACAACTACCACAACCACCTATGGCTACAACACCCCAACCATTATTTCCAGTATGTGAAGAAGAGGAAGAAGAAGAAGAGGAAGACGATCGAGAAGTATTGAACGATCCGCCTTTGAAGAAAAGATGTTATAAACGTTCGTTAATATATATGAAACGTGAAAAAAAAGGCGATGAACATCATGAAGAAAAACGAATGACAATCTATTCGAATTATGATCAAGATATTATTTGTACACAACGCGATAAATATCGTGAGTTAGAGGGTCTCTATATTGAGAAACTATATATAAATAAACAATATTTGCAATGGCGTTCTAGAAAATTTACGAGTGACCTTATGGAAAAAACGATATATAATGGATAATAATAAGGATTTGAAACGAAAGACTGATTTGAAAAAAAGAAAACCGAAATGTATAAAATGATTGTTCTAAATAAAAATATCACTAATGTGAAAACATGGAGGTGTGGAATGTCATGGTAAAATAACTGGCATGTTTTGAAATAAAAATCAATAAAAATATGGAACAAAGTGTGTGGAAATGTCTTGACAAACATGAGAATTTATTTAAAAATATTATTACACATTTAAAATGTCCACGTGAACTTTTGGATGTCTATAATCGTATGGATCGCCATGAAATTGGACAAATAATAGCATTTTTTGCTTTAATCCTGTGTTTTTTTAGATATAAACACATTGATAATGAGGAAAATATAAAATTGTGTATACGTCAAACAATTTTAGATTTTAGAAATTCACATCTTAAATTCATTTTATTCCCCCACGATAAAAAACACAATGATAAAAAACACTCGTGGTTTTGGTTGTGGAATATATTCTTTGAATTTTTTAAATTAGTCTAAATACAATTTTTCAATACTCTGTATTATAATGTCAGGATCTTCAAAGTTAATATTATATGATTCTATAATACTCTTAATAATAAAAGTAGTTGATGTACTGGTATTAGATGTAATCATTACCCTTATAGAATAATTATATAATATATCCAATTCCGGGGGGTAATATTGTAAACTAAGGGGTCTATTATTTTGTATAATACTATTATTTTTAACTTGATCTGAAAATAAACTGACTTTAAACTTATAGGGTTCACTTGTCTTATAGAATAATTTAAACCAATAAGAGTATTTCTGACAATTTTTATAACAACATGTACAGGGTGGGGTTTTCGTTCGCATCAGCTTAACAATCTTATCGAGATTAAAAGTATAAACCCTATCGTTACTAGTTTTAAGTTTTGATATTGGATTATGATTTTCGCAAAAGAAAATAAAACAACCTACAAGTTGATACACTATTTTCTCAAAAAGATCTAAATTATGTAGATAAAAAAAAGCAGCCTTTAAATAAAACGGATCGATAAAATATAAATAAATACAGCAATATGTAAATTCATGACTAAAACAACGATTAAGTCTATGTATTGTATTACAAAGATAAGTTCCTCCATACCCTATCGCTTTAGGAATTGTACTTTGCTTATCATTAATAGTAATAGAAATAAAGTGGTAAATATCATTTCTTGGATGATAACTGGTTTGAATTTCAATAAAAAAATTATCAGAATGATTATCATTCAAATGAAAAATAGATTTCATTAATGTTTGATCGGGTATTAATAGTAATTTGTGATAACGTTCACAGAGTTTTTCACCATAAATATAATATTTTCGTTGTGTATGAACAACGGGGATTATATAGTGTTGTTTATCTGTTAAGATTCGCCAATCCTTGCATTCATCTTGGTTCATTTCAGGTTTCATTTTTTCAATATAGGCGTAGTCTTTATATCCACGACTAATGTGTCTCGATTCAATTGCCATACATTCGATAATTCCCCCATAGTAATAGTCACATAAGTCACAGACGGCAAATAATAATCCAATGTATCGGTTACGAAAATGCTGTATATAATACACAATTTTCAATATCGTCTTAATATTGGGACCGAGGTCATTAGCTTCTGCATAGCTTCTTTTATCACCAATGTTTAACGACATTCTCAAAAACGAGAACGTGTATGTTAAAGAAATCGACTTGTATATATATACTATTTTTCCCCTTCATTTCTACATGTAGAATTTAACACGATTTTGATCAAAAAATTGAAAAAAGTATTATTGTATAAACTAATCCCACGAGTATATAATATATCAACTGATTTGACGTGTGTTTTAGAACAACATTAGGGATTCGTGTCGTTAATCCCACAGCATTGCGGGAACTAATCCCCAAATATTTGTTTAGAAGGAATCGCTAATTAAGGATTCGCGTCTCTAATTCCTACAGCACACATTCATTGTACATGAATATCACAAATCATCAGGATGACATGAAAGCTTTAATCAACGACCTCTGATTGGCCAAACTAATCTACCCACAGTAACGCATAGTTACGCGGGATGCAATTATAAAACCCGATGTTGAAAATAATTAATATCAGTCTGAGTGTAGGAGAGAGAGAGATGGCAAAAATATTTGAGAAGAAGACCAGTGAAATTAAAGAAGCAGATGACTACATCCCGTTAGAGACAAACCTCCAGGAAGAATCTGAAGGGACAATCGAAGAGTTGTATGCGGGTAAATATAATTGTGCATTAAACAAATGTAAAGAAGAAATATCCCCAGAACGACAGAAATTATTTTTATCGCGTATCACACATATAATGGATTGTGAATGTTACCAGTTTAAAGGAGAGAGACCCAGTTATCGTGAAGTAACTCTTCTTGAACTTCAAACGAAGAAGTATTTTATTTATCATTGTTATGATAGCAAGTTAAAACCCTATAAAGAACTAACTCGAAGGGAACGGTCTACTGTCTACTATCAATATCGATGTCATGGTTTAGACTATTTAACTGAAAAAAAATCAAGAGATTATTTTAGTCAAAGTGAACTTATAAATAGATTAAGTTATTTATTTCGTAATGTTTTTCCCCCGAATGCTGTTATTGGATATAAAGGTGGTGATAAAGAATCGTCGTTAGTTAAAACACTTCAAGAAAAAACTATTTTACATTGTGTGAATCTTGAATATTTTGGAATTGAGAAGTACGATTATTTACTTTCGTTTTATAATCTTAAACCCAGAAATTGTTGGTATCATACTAGTGAACCCACATGTTTATTGTATCATTGTAGTTTGTTTGAATGTCTTTTATTTGCTGCATGTTTGTTTCGTAAATTAGAAGATGTGGATAATGAACGATCTGTACTCTCTATGTATGATAACGAATTTAATTTTTAAAAATTTATTCTCTCCTGAACATTTTTACTTAAATAAAAAAAATACACTTTTTGATTTTAAAAAAAATATTGAATGTAATTTCCTTTTATTTTTAGAAACACAAAGATTGTTTAAAATTTATCAAAAGCACATTTAAGAAATGTTTATATTTTAAAAATAAAACGTACATTAGAACGTTATTATTTTGTTAAAGATGTACATGTTATCAAAAACACTATTTTTGTAAAAATAGAAGGAGAGAGAAGTTTTAAAAAAAATAAGATGATCATAGAAACTCTTTGTACATTTAAATATATAAATACGTATAGTATAAATAAAACGTTTCATAATTTTTGTTCTCTTATTGGAATTAAAATGAGTCAGAAAAAAATCATCCATTATAATGAATCCAAGAAAATTCGGGACAATTTCTTTAAAAACAGCAGACAATTTATATGAGTTTCAAGAAGTGTCTTGGATACGGGGTGTAATACCCTCGAGTTTTCTTAACGGTTTTAAATTTAAAACAAATATTCGTGCTCCAGGTCCAAATACTGATTTTTCATTGACATTTAGTAACAATAGAAAATTTCAAACAGATACACAGAATTATCTTACAGGAGAATTAGAAGCAAGAAAAAAAGATTGGCATAAACGAAAAATAATTCATAGTATTGATGTAAAACTTAAAAATAATATTCGTGAATCATATAGCGGTGCATTAGGATGGAGTATTGTTCAAGTTAAAAAAGAGATATTCGAACAGGGTGATCTTGGGTCATATATTGCAAAACCTAATAAACCCTATTTTAGCTCTAATCAATTGTTTATTGATCCCGAGCAAAATTTCTTTAACGGTGATAAACGTTTTGTAGATTTAGCTTATAATTTACATGCTGACGAAGATTTTATATTGATTCAAAACATTAAATTTATAGATGAAATTTTTTTTGGAAATATGGTCTTAAAATTGGTGAAGCTGATAAACCCTATAACGAATACGAAATTTCTATTGTTTATTCCGATGGATATACGTAGATAGGGGATATATATAAAGATCGTTTTTATCAAAGAGGGTGTCATGGCTATGTTTCAGCGAGTACAAAATCAAGAAGGATATAAGATTTATCATGATTTAACACAATATAGTTATGTGGAATCCGTTTTTTTTTGGTATTTAGTAGGAAGTATGGAAATTGAAAAATCAAGATATCATCTACTAATATCTATTGCTGATTATGAAGCATATGTACGGTATAAATTTATACTGGAAGTAGAACGTTCAAAAAATCCCAAAATGTATGTTATACATCATGAGGAACACGATATTCCAGAAGAATGTTATGAATTTCTTCGTAAAATATGTGAAGCATGGAATGATAACTGACTCCCACGTATCAACGACAAAGGAATTGGAGAATATTTAAAGATACTAGATTATGATAGAAAACATTGTTTTAGTTATGAGTGTTTTAGGAGTATTACAGCATTATATTATGATTTTTTAGTTTATAATAAAACTATAAAATACACTTGTAAAAAATGTAAAGGGGAATGCGAATGTAATGTGGATTACCCTAATTTCATCAGTGTAAATTTTAATGAAATAAGAGCTTATAATGTAGAAAAATATTCAATGGACAATAACCTCTTATGTAACGAAATAATACACTGAATGTATGTTTTTATTTAAAAAAAATTAATACATTAAAAACTTTTCAACATGGTTTCTGGGTTTATGATATACAATTCCTCCTTTTTGAAATTGTCTTTTGATTTTTTTCGTTCCTAGTTTTGCAATAATTTTTACTACTTTAGCTTTTTTTTTAAGCTCTTTTTTAAAATCGTTTATAAAAAGTTTGCCGTATTTATTGACTGTTTTATTTCCTCCACGTTGCCTTTTTTTCCCTTTAAAAATACCCCCACGTTGCCTTTTTTTCCCCTTAAAATCACCACCCCGTAATTCTCTTATTCTTCCTACCATTGTTATGAAGGTTGTTTTCTCGCCCAATAGTTATCCCCATAGTCTGCAAAAATTTCTTCATGGGCTTTTATATGTTTTATACTTTCTAAATACATTTTTTTATTATTGGGATCGTAAACAAAATCGGAATTATTTTTATATATAGAACCGGTTTTCCCATTATTCGCAAAACGTGCTGCGGCGTGAGTTGTCAAATAAGCATCGATACAAGTGTTTGCATCGTTACAAATACTATATACAGCATTTGTGTTTTTACCATATTTACGATCCAATTTGGCCTGTGTTGTTTTTTGCCCCGTG
Organism: Chrysogorgia sp. JL179-B06; assembly: GCA_035772405.1. Lineage (NCBI taxonomy): Eukaryota > Metazoa > Cnidaria > Anthozoa > Scleralcyonacea > Chrysogorgiidae > Chrysogorgia > Chrysogorgia sp. JL179-B06. The sequence continues at coordinate 1,590,147 of JAYKKM010000229.1, forward strand.
TAATAAGAAATATTACGATCGGGTTTAAAAGGTTTTTTCCAAGCAAATAATCCTTCACCCGCATTAGGGATCGTTGATTTCTTGATACGTAAGTTATTTTGTTTTGCTAAATGAATCCAACATTTTTTTGTTTTTGCTGTTCGTTTACGACATCTTATTTTTTTTAGGGTATTACTTCTACATTGAAGAACGTGACGTATACTTTGAGATTTATCATTGCGTCTTTTTTTTCGCGGTAACTTAACTCTTACCATTTTTTTTTAAAATATAGTTTTTATTCCTAAATAATCATTATTTTTTTCATGGGTCTGAATAAAATTTACCAAACATTCAACTTTATAGATAATATCTTCGGGACAGTTGTATATTTCTTTTTTTAAGTCTGTTATTCTTTGTTTTAAAATCTTTGATGAAATAGGGATTATCTTTTCTTTATCTTCTGTAAAATTTAGTAAACACTCCCTTAAAAGATACGGCGAAAATAATATTGAAGGATCATTATCTTGAATTTCATATCCGATATAAGGTGAGTTAGATGCTTGTAAATAAATTTCAATATACACAATTTCACTCATATTTTTTTTACTCTCTTTTTTTTGTTTTAGTTTTTTTTAAATGGGTTCTTTATTCTCAAAAAAAATCCCTCCTATACTTACGTTGACATGTATTAATATACAGGATTCATACGATGTTACTATTGATCGTGTTGATGGTGAAGACGAAAACATAAATAAAAATAAAACGGCATGTTTTTCTTGTTTTAGAAAAAAAAAAGAAGATGAATGATGATCAGAAAAAATTAAAATATAGTCAAAAAGATATAGATAAAATTGTAAGTTTATTTAATAAGAAAAAAGAAAGTAAGAAAAATGATAAAATAGACGATTATTTTTCTGTTAATCATGTAGAAACTATTAGTAGAGAAAAATTTAAAGTCACTGAACAACATTTTTCTTTGGATGTATCACGGGCAAAAACGGTTAATTTTATTAGTTTTATTCAATCGTTATCGTTGGTTTTTTCTTATTTAATTAACATTGCACGGGCAAATGTAAAAAGTGATGATGATTATGTTAGATTTATCTTTAGTAATGCGCCAAAAAGTTTTTTCTCTACAGCCGTTTTACCCGTGAAAGACTTTGACGTTAAATATTTCTTAAATATTATGGAAAAATTTATGCAGAGTAATAAAGAAATAATAGCTAATGGTTGGAATAGTAAAGTAATTGTTCAAACGTTTCCCGCGGGAATAAGTACAAATAAAAAAAAAAATAGTGTATTAAGGAAAAAAAGTATTTATAATAGTTTGAATAAGGGAAATGCTACAGATAAAGACGGTGTGAAAAGTAATGTAAAAAAATATGGCCGTAAATTTCGCACAGGGGTATTTTATATTCTTAGCCATGTATTATTTCGTACAGTGAAAGATTGCTGTTTTGCTTTAGCAATATTAGTGGGTTTATCATTTTTAAAACAAGACTATAAATATTTTATAATGAAAAGAAAATCCAATAAACCCGTGGATGATTTATTTACGTGTGAAGAAATTCGAAATGTATATCGGGAATGTGGGATACCCGAGGGTAATGTTGATGCTACACAGTTTAATTTTGTATATAATAATTATTAAAAAAAACAGGGTGTTGATTTGTTAGTGTATGCTGACACTCATTCCGATAATATAATTTATGATTCACGAACTGATAGTGAGGGTAATCTTATTAAATTGACTAATGAAATTGTATGTTTATGGTTAAATAATAATCATTACGATGTAGTCTTAAGCATAAAGGAATTTTCTAAACTCAGTACCAGTTCTTTTTGTGTTAAATGTATGAGTTATTTTACACGCCATGAATATGTCGATAATCACCTATGTACTACAAATAATTTAACTTGTTTACGATGTTATAAATATCCGAATAAGTGTAAAGATAAAAATAATAAACTTATTTGTACCAGTTGTGATATAATTTTTTATGATGAAAATTGTTTTACAAATCATTTAACAAATAAAATTTTTAAACCCTCTCAAAGTAATTATGATCGTTTAACACCGTGTCAATATTTTTTTTATTGTAAAACCTGTAACAAAATTTGTCCTCGATTCTTTTTCATTTTTTCTAATAAAACAGTTAAACATGATTGTAGCAAACGATTTTGTTTTCATTGTGATAAATACATGAAACAACCTCATTTTTGTTACGTGAAACCCCTTTCACTTGAATATAACAAGAGGAAAGAAAGTGAACCCACTTTATTTTTTTTTGATTTTGAAACAAAAGTAACCGAAACTAAATTGCTCGTACCGTTTTATTGTATTGTCCAAAAGGTATGTAAAAAATGTCAACATATTGAATTTAAAAAAACAAAAATATTTGAAAAAAAGGATCAAGAAATTATCGATAATACTATTGAAAAAGTTAGTTGTTGTGGGAATAGACAATTTATTTTTGATAACAATGTTATTGAAACTTTATGTGAATTTATGTTTGAACAAACAAATTCCGTTTGGATAGCGCATAACGGGGGTAGATTTGATACTATTTTTATTTTAAAATATCTTTTAGAAATAAAACAGATAATACCGAATACTATAATGAACGGTACTAAAATAATGAGTTTAATAATTAAAGAACAAAATATTAGAATCCTCGATAGTTATTTGTTTTTTAGTATGAAATTAGCGGATATTCCAAAAGCAATGGATCTTCAAGGGGAATGCAAGGGATTTCATCCTTATGAATTTTACGATTTAACTTATGAGGCTGAAATTGTAGATCGGAAATTTTTTGATACGCAACATATGAATACAGCAACACTTAATGAATTTGAAAAATGGTATTTAGAAAAAAAGAAAGAGAAATATATATTTCGTAAAGAGATTTATTATTATTGTTGTAGTGATGTAGATATTTTAAGAAAGGGATGTGTTAAATTTTCTACAATGATCGGGACCATAGGTCATATCACCCCCTTTTATGCAAAGAATTGTATTACGATTGCTAGTTTAGCTTTGAAAGTGTATAGGCTTAATTTTTAAAAAAAAAATTGTGTAGGAATTATACCCGCTTCGGGGTATAGAGGGGGTGTAAAACAGAGTTTAATTGCTATTGATTGGTTAGATGAAATTAATCGAGAAATAGGAGGAAATTTAGAATATATCTGTTCACAAAATGGGGAGAAAAAAATTCTAGGCCGTTTTGTCGATGGTTTTTATATTGATACGATATATCAATTTCATGGTTGTTTTTATCACGGATGTCCCAAATGTTTTGACCCCTATGCATTAAACGTACTTACAAACGAAAAATTTAGTAATTTATATGCAAATACGCAACGTTTTTCTTGGACAATAAAAAATGCCGGTTACAAATTAATCGAGATGTGGGAATGTGATTATTTAGAAGAAAAAAAATATACACAGAAACAATTAATTGAAAAGAAAAGAAAATTTTATCCGTTTACTCCTTTAACACCACGTGACGCATTATATGGGGGGCGAACTTCCCCCGTATGTTTATTTAAAGAAACAAAACCCAACGAACGAATAAGTTACGTAGATTTTACATCGCTATACCCTCATGTACAAAAAAATTATGATTTTCCTGTGGGTCATCCTACTATTTTACTGGGCGAGGATTGTAATAAAATAAAAATCAAGGACATATTTGGTTTAGTAAAATGTTGTATTGCACATCCTCGAAATATTTACTTTCCTGTTTTACCTGTTAGAATAGATGGGAAATTATTATTTCCATTATGTTATAAATGTGCTGTGGATAAATGTAATAAATGTGAACATAATGAAAGCGATCGATACTTGACGGGCACTTGGACTAGTGTTGAGATTAATGTTGCTATAGATAAGGGATATAAAATAATTGCTCTTTACGAAATATATCATTTTGAACGCAAAGAAAAAATCTTTTCACAATACGTAAATCAATTTTTAAAAATCAAACAAGAATCTTCAGGAATTCCTACGGATTGTTTGAACGCAGATGGAAGTAAAAATGATGATAAAATTAAACAGTATTGTAATGATTATTTAAAAAATGAAAATGTTTTTTTAGATAAAGACAAAATAGAGAAAAATCCTGGATTAAGAACTATTGCAAAAACATTTTTAAATTCGTTATGGGGAAAATTTGCTCAAAACGAAAATAATACACAAGTGTGTTTTTTAAACGATTATGAAGAATTATTAAATATTGCCAATGATAAAAGTAAAAAATTAACATCGATGGAATTTATAAACGAAACATTATTACGTTGTACATATGAAAAAATTGATGATGCAACAACCCCTCTAAAAACGGGAAATGTAATCATTGCATGTTTTGTTACTGCATATGCACGTTTGAAATTATACGAGTTACTCGTTAAATTAGACGATCGCGTTTTATATTTTGATACAGATTCTGTTATTTATATATCTGATGAAAATAATTATACTGATGTTAAAACGGGAAATTATTTAGGAGATTTAACGAATGAATTAAATGAAAATGAATGGATAACAAATTTTTGTTCAACGGGTCCAAAATGTTACGCGTATATAACTAATTTAAATCAGGAATGTATTCATGTGAAAGGTTTTACTTTAAAAAATGAAACAATAAAAGAAAAATTGAATTTTTTATCCTTGACACAATGTGTTAAAAATCAAGATCAGATCATCGAAATTAAATATCACAATAAAATATGTAAAGATAAACTTAATCATATTTTTATTGAGGATGAAATAAAAAAATTTTCATTTACATTTAATAAACGTGTTGTTAAAAATAATTTTAATACGATTCCGTTTGGATTTTTAGATAACTGAAATGAACAATGTTTCATTACCATTTCAACACCCTTTTATGTTAACGTTATGTGGACCTAGTCAAAGTGGGAAAACATATTGGATATTACAATTATTGAAAAATATTAACATTATGATTACACCAGCAATTGTTAAAATTGTTTATTTATATTCAATTTATCAACCTCTGTACGCTGAAATGGAAAAAGTTCTTGCGGAAAAAACAGATATTAGTGTTGAATTTATCGATTGTCAAAAGGGTATTCCCCGCATTACCGATATACAAACGAATACCCGTGAAAATACGTTAATAATATTAGATGATCTCATGTTAGTTGCAACATCATCAAAAGAAAATCTTGAAAGAATAGATAATATTGCAACTCAAGATGTCCATCATCGTAATATTAGTGTTATTTTTACATGTCAAAATTTAACATATGGTAATGGTAAATTGCGAAATTTACGTGTCAATAGTCAATATTATGTTATGTTTAAAAATTTAAGCGATTATAATAATATGTATACGATATGTGATAATAAAAAAAATTAATAGAAATAGATTTAATAAAGTATTAAGTGAAATTAATGAGAAACCCTATGGTTATTTGGTATTTGATAATTGTAGAAAAGGGTATGAAAATTGTAGAATTAGAACCAATGTATTTCCACATGAATCAACGATAATCTATGATTTGTAAATAAATGTAAAAAGAAAAATAAATGTTTGTTAAAAAAATAAAAAGAGTTGTTGAAAATCGTTTTTTTTTTAAAAGTATATATAGTATGGGATGTGTATATTGTGTATGAATTTTTTTTAAAAAATCATGGCAAGAAGACGATATAGAAGCAGGAGGGGAATTATCCTTAGAAAAAAGAAACAAAAAGGGGGTAGTGCGCTAGATATTTTTGGACCTTTGGGATCGTTAGTTGGAAATCAATTGGGAATTGGTATTCGAAAAAGAAAAAGAAAACAAAAATGGGGTTTTAATATTTATGATTTAATGACGCCCTTGGCACGATCAGTTGAAGGTCTAAGGGGATCGGGTATTCGAAAAAGAAAAAGAAAACAAAAAGGAGGGTTTGGTGGTTGGGGTCAAGCGGTCCGCCATTCCCTAGGGGGGTAAAGAGCACGGCAACATTAGTAAGAAAAATATATGGGTAACAGTACCCTTATAAAAAATATAAACAGTGTAAATAAGTTAATTTTTTGTTTAATTAAAAATTGGCATTATTAAAACTACAACATGACTGATTGTTATTACTCTTACAATTTTTTTTACATTTTTTATTATATATTCCTACGAGTACACGACCTAAAATTGTTTCTATTTTTTTTTTTAATTTAATATCGTTTTTTAGTTTAATACGTTCATTTTTAAATATTTTTTGTTTATTATTATTTTCGAATTCATTACGACATTGATTGTATAAATATAATAAACTCCAATTTCCACACACGGCTGTATTTTTGGATTGTAATTGTTTACTTTGAATATATTGAAATGTTAGTCCTTTTTTTACACTATAATCATACCAATATTCACGTTTATAAAACGAGACATCTTTAGCAAAACTATCAAAAAAATTCATATGTTTTTCTTTATCCACCCATATAGCAATCCAATGTTGACCGTTTTGATCTGCTTCATCCGTATTCCAAATCCAACACGAGGGATAATAAATTTTTTTAGGAAAAATATTTGCAGGAAATGTACCCAAATAATATTTATTTAAAAACTTATTTATTTTTGAAATTTTATTAATCTCGTTCGTAAATAAAAATTGGGTTAAAAAACAATGTAAATTCATTGCTTTTTGCGTCGCCATTTTCTTTGTGTTGTATAGGGTTGCGTTGAGGGTATAGGAATGTGGGTGGTGAGTGATGTAGAGGGTTCTTCGTGACTCGCAAGACTGGGTTTTCCCAAATTTATATAACGTTGTCGTAATTTTATATTTCGTATATAATGGGCAGGCATATGTAATTTTTTCAATTCTTTTAAAGCAGCCGCCTGCTTTTGTTGTGTAAGATTGAACATGTTTTGTTTGCTGACATTATGCGTTAAATCGTATAATAAATCATGATGGTTTATTGCAACACCGTTTATTTTTATTATATCTGTACCCCCAATTTTAATTTTTTTCCTTTCAAGAAATTCTTTTATTTGTTGACCACTTGTCACAGTCGGTGTTCTCCTTACCTCGGGTGATTCATCATTGGTCACCTCATTTTCAAGTTCATTACTTTTTCTTTTCATATTTTGTTGTCTTTTTAAAAAACTAACCATACTCTCTGCGACACGTTGATCATTATTAACTTTTTTCATTTCGTCTTTCATTTTATTTTTACTTTCAATAAGTTCGAAATTATTTTTGTTGTTAATTCCCTGCAATAATTTTTCGTTTTCATGATCAGTTTTGATTAAATCTAAAATTTCATTTAATTTACTCGGATTAATTAATTGCATTTTATTTACTTCGGTCATTTTTTTTTATTTGTTGGTTAAGTAATTTGTATGCTTTTTGATATATGTTGATTATACGAAAATCCTCAGATAATAATATTTTTAAATCTTTTTCTTTTATTTTGTTCTTTGAAAACTTATTCAAAATATATTTATTATCACTGGAAAGTTGGATAGAAATTTTTTTATTTAAAATATTTTTAGCAATGTATTGTAATTTATTAATTAATTGAGAATCTAACAACGTATTTTTTTTATCAATATCTGCTTTAAGATATTTTTTTAACGAGGGTAAAAAATCCTTTTTTTTTTTTTCAAAAGCTTTTTTCTTTATTTTATTTAATTGAACTAATGTTTCTAAAAATTTTAAATCATCTTCGCAACTTGATGAAGAAGAAGTAACGGAACTTTCACTATCCATTTCATCACTAACATCATCGCTAACAACATCGCTATCATTTTCACTATCATCCTCCTCTTCATCATCATCTCTTGAATTATCATTTTTCGCGTCTTTTTTTTCCTCTTCTTTATTTAATTCATCATTTTTTTCTTCATTCATTTTTTTTTATGCGTAAACTGAAAACGGTGGAAATACAAGAATATGTTCACGATGTAGTGGTATTTTGTTAATAACTGGTTTTTTTATTTTTGTTTTTTTTATTCTATTCTTTGTTGTAATGGGTTTTGTGTTCTTCATTTTTTTTGTACATCCCCTTACAAATGTTGATAATTAAATGCTGTGTAATAATCTTGCAGGGGTATTTAATCCCACTCTAATTTCATTTCGAAATTCACCAACAAATATTAACGCCCCTTGAACTGTATTTTGAGAAAAATGAAAATCCACATTAACATTTCCCGACGGTCTTATGGGTAATACTGCAAGATGAGAGTCTCTATTATCTGTTAAATCAAATGCTAATATAGAATACCCGTTTATAAAGTCATTATAAGTTATTGGCATTTCTGAATAGTTGCGATTTAATACCGCGCGTAATTTTGAGTAAGCTTCAGCATGATTTTCTATTCTCCCGACAACAGCGTTATTTACGGAAACTTCAACATTATCATAATTAGGCCAGTTAAATTCAAAAATATTATGAGTATATGATCCGTTCCAATTTGCTAATGGGGAAAATACAATATATAAACGTGTAGGAACGCTACCATTAAACACATCGATTACTTGATGTGAATTTCGTCCTGCAGCTACTGATTCAGTAATACAACGATAATTGGTTGTATAATATAATGTTTCTTTATTATGGGTCACCATCCCTATATTAAGAGCATTTGATAATTGTTTTTTGGGTTTAAATACAGGAATTTTTATTTTAAAATCGTCTAGGGTAATTATAGTATCAGCAACGTTCATATTCGCATGATTGGCACCCATCATTACAATTGTATTTAATGCACGCGTTAAACGTAATTCAACTTTATACGCTGTGGGAATATATATTTCAGTACCCCCTTCGCTAAATAATGAACAATCAATCTCATCTATCAAATTCTGCGATTGATTTTGAAATGCAATTGTTTTTTGTCTCCCTCCTGCATTTACGACATTGGTTCCATTAGTGAAACCCACGATACTGCTCATATGTTCGGCTGTATCTAAATATGCTAAATTAAGCTCTTTAGAATCTTTATATCCCGACGGTATTTGACGCGTTATAAATTCTATCCATGATGCAAAATGTGCAAAATTATCTGATGGCGTAATTAAATTTTCATTTATTTTTAATTCTTTTGTTTTCCACATTGTGCGAAGGGGTAATGTAATCATCGCAAACCCTGATGCAGCAGGTGCTATAAGTCCAGCAGCATTTCTAATCGATACTCTAGCCATTATTTTAGCATCGCTTGTTTTCATTAATCCAACGGCGTTCCCATGTCTTGTAAACGTGTATACTGACGATTGATTATCTACAGGCGTTGCGATAATTTCCGTTTCACGACATTCCGTAAACGTATCATTATAGGGTGATGACGTAAAAAATTGTAAAGGCTCGCTAAATAATATATCATTTTTTTCCACATCTTCAATTTTTTTACTCATTTTATTTTTTTTTTAAACGTTAATTTTAAGAATATTTGAAAGTGTTCCCAACACTTGAGGAAGAACCATACCCAGTGCCAATGCTCCACCAAACCCTCCTTTTTGTATTTTTCTTCTACGTTTTCTTATTCCTCTTTTGTTTTTTCTTTTTTTGATATATTTTTTACGCGTCATTTATTTTATTTTTAAAAAACAACAATAACCACAACAACAATAAAAATAATAATAATATACACAACATTATGATTTTTTTATATAACTTTTTTTTATTTATACTTTTTTTTTACACTATCTATTTTGTAAAAAACGTATTACGTTTGGATCTATTTTTTTTCTCTTTTTTTTATTATCACTTGTATAATAAGTATCTAAATTTAAATTTGAGGGTAATCCCACACCCTCATTTAATAAAATTTCTTTCTTAGTTGGATTTTCTTTATTTTTTCTTTTCACAACAAAATATGAGGAATAATTTTTTCCACGATTTCTACCGTTTAACAATTCAGTATAATCTTCTACGGATAGTTCATTTATTTTTTCAGTCATTATTTTTTTCTTCAAATAAATTTATAGATATCCTAATTTCTTCACCTTTTAACGGTACGTTAGTCTCATAGTTAATAAAGAACTGTAGTGATTGTTTAGCCTCTTTATCACTCATAAATAAAAAATAGGGGAATTTTTTTTTTTCATCATTTAATGATGTATAAGGATTTTTTTTCGTCAATATAAAATAATTATTTTATAGTATATATAAAACGTTGTGTTGCATTGGAAATAATAGTAGATGAAGAAACTGAAATCGTTCCATTATTTATTTTTTTTGATTGTTTTATTGCACTGAAATCCATTTTGTTTGCACACGTAATTCGAAATGAATTTTTGATATTTTTATATTCAATCGAATTTAAATTCCATAAAAATTTTTTCCCACTATTTACTAACACGTAAAGAGAAAAAGGATAAAATATTTTATATTCTTTAATTATCATTTCCCCATTTTTTTCTTCAAGAACAATCAAAAGCATTATGTTGAATGTATTAAACAATCAATACTAAGCGTTCCTGAATCAAAAGGAACTAATTTTCCTGTAGTATCTTTAACTTTAATATGAATTTCTCTTATAATGTCTTTTTTTAATTTTCTCAATGATTTTGGGGGACTATAATAAACTAATTGTCCATCCCCCCCACCACCTTGTCGATGCCATTGAATGGGGACTGTTGTTAACAATTCGGAACAACTATCACCAACTAACCCCAGTTCTATTTCATCACAATATATAAACATTTTATTTAATCCGTCGGATACATCGGGTAAGTAATCAAAATGTTTAGAAAAAAGGGTTCGAGGTGTAGGGTTATCTTTTTTTATTTAAAACAAGAGAGGTACGATTTCAAGATCTTTTTCATTTTTTAAACCTAGCATAAAAGCTAATTTTTTTGAAAATAATATATTAATCTTTTGATTAAAAGAAGCATATTGAATACCCTTTTTTTCTACCGTAGTCTTGTTAGATAATCGAAATTCATTTACCTGTAACCCATCGACTGCTTTATTCGCATTTTCATATACCCAATACTCAATCTCAACATTAACATTAATAATTACTTTCCCATTTGACCCGATGGTACAAAAAATTTCAAATCCTTCTAAGATATTATTTAAAAATATAATTAATGAAGACAAATCATAAATTCCGTCGGGTATAATAAATTTATCCGATGTAAAAACGAACTCACTGCTGGCGTATACCGAATTATTATTTTCTTCGGGTATAAAATTCTTATAGGTTATGATAAATGAAAAAAAACATTCATCACCAACAATATTTTTAGTTGTTTGAGGATAACAAACTTGTAAAACTTCTAAAAAACATTCATTGTTCAAAGCATCAATGGGTTGTGCAATTTTCATTTCAAAATCATTAATCAAATTCTTTTGAAGTCCTCTTGATATTGAATTACTAGCAATGTGTAAATTCATTTTTTTTTTAAAACTTGTAATTCAGCACGATAAAAAATTCCTTTAATTTCTTCACGTTGTTCGTCTTCTAATTGATATGTAACGGGATCGGTGATAAATACTTTTTTAATAAAAAAATATCTCATTTGTCCATCGTCGAAGACTGCTTTTTTCAAAAATATTATTTTTTACTCTCGCAATACGTACACGCGTACCTTCTCGTATCAGATCTTGAGTGGGAATAGGATAATTTAAATGATCACGTACCATTTTATTTTTTACTTTACGTATTTTTCCTTTTTTTTCTTCGCGATAAATTTCAAAAGGTGTTGCACCAGCTAATGCTTTATGTGGGGAATTATTATAACGATTAACAATAAGGGGTAAATACTGAATGTAGTCAAATTCTCCAGTCATTGTTAAAACACGACGAACCATTGTTTTTAAAGTTCCAATTACACGTTCCACATGGGATGCTTTTATTTCTCTATTATACGTATGAAATACTTCAAAATTATATTTTTTACTTAATTTCGTACGTATATCTTGAAATTCTGTTCCTTCATCACTTTGAATTTTAAGAGGGGCTATTCCTTCTTCAATAAGAATACTTTCAAATTTATTTTTAACATTATTAGACGTTTTCTTTTTTATTAATTTTACCCAACAAAATCTTGAAAAAATATCAATACACACCAGCCAATAACGATATTGATTATTATATCGGGCTAAATCTTTATTTTCAGCTAAATCAATTTCCCATTGTTCATTATTTTTATTAACAGCATATTTCAAACGTCTATATATTTTTTTACTACTACTATGTAATCTATAATTAGAATAATCCTCATCAGTTAATGTCTCTCCTTTTAATAATCTTGAAGCTTTTTCAATAAAGTCAGCAGAAAATTTAGTTTTTTTCTTTTTACTCATTTCTATAATAAAGAAATAAAATTAATATAATATTCTTCAAGTTCATCAACGAGTTCTTTGTCGCGTAATATACCCATAAAATCAACTTCTATATTTTTACAGGCTAACTCTTTATTTATAGTATCACCGTACAAACATAATGTATCTTGTATATTTTTACAACATCTAAAACGATAATAAAAAATTTCTGAAATTACTGATGGACTTAAACGGTGACAAACCTCATCATCATCACTTTCTACTTTTATTTTCTTAATCTTTTCGTTGTCGTCGTCATCGTCGACGTCGTCGTCAAAATTGAGTGTGGGTTTCTTTTTCTTCAATACTCGTTTTTTAACTGGGGTAGGTTGGGATTTATGACCTGTTGCATGATTATACTTTCTTAGGGCAATAATATATTCATCCAAGGAATCTTTCTTTTTTATATGAAAACTACCCCAATCATCAGACCATACGATTTCACTTGACGTTGCGAATAACTTTCTTCAGGGGGGTGAATGTTTTCACAATTCATCATGGGACATGTGACATATTTTCCACGATAATAATCAAATAATCCACATAACCAAAATAAATATCCAATTTCTCCTTGGTTAAAATATTGAAAATAAAGAACAACTCTTAAAATTGTTTCAATCATATTGCTGTGATTTTTGAAAAAATCTCCTCTTTATATAGTTTTTCAAATTAAGCTAAATAAACACATTAATCTAAATAAAATAAAAAACATTGTGTTTTCGGGTTCATTCTTCAGTTGAATCTCATGCAAGCAATATGTCAAAACCCAAACAGTATGATCTTCACTATCTTAAAGAAAATTGTCGACATCAAATATTTATTGTACGTAAATGTGAACAAATCCTAAACCCATGCTTTCCTATGAATCGATTATATATAAATTTGGAAGTTATGGAGTATGTAAAAAATAAAAAGCTTAATTATAAACAATATATAACAACACATGTGGCAGGAGATTGTGGTATACATAATTTCATAGATCAAGAAGTGTATATAAATTCTTTTTTTTAAAATAAAAAACGCTTTTCTCGATTTATATTGAACTGTTTTATTTCAAATATTTAATTCATTAAAATTATTACATAATTCCCCACAACAATCTAAATATACATGTTGATGTAACATACATTTATCAAAATGTATTTTAGTTATTAATGTTACAATATAATTTCCATTACTGCTACCATAAATCACATTAAGTACAGATAATATATTTTCATCTTTAATAAGAACTAAATAAAGCTCTTCACCATCAAAATTTTCACGTAACTGATAATTTACTAATCTAAATCTTGAATCCTTACATTTACCATATAAAAACGTTTTTGAATAACATGGGATATTATTTATCTCAAAACAATCAAGGGTTGAAATTAACGTAGGTAATCTCGGTTTTCTATCAATAAATACTACATGTTTTCCCACTAACTGATCATAAAATGACATAGTCCAGCTAAAACCGGTTATTAAAAATCTATAATATCTTTTTCCACCATATCGTTTCCGAAATATAGATTGTTCATTTTTATCTTCCACATAAATGTTAAAATATTTATAATCATAATCAGCACATCTAAACTGATAGGGATGCTCTCTCCATTCCAAAAAATAAAACGTTGAATCGCGTGTTTTTTCTATCTCAAACAATTCAGCATGTAATAAATATTGAATGTCGGGGTAAAGAATTTCATCAAAATCACGCTCAGCCATTTTAAATCTTTTTAAAAAAAACGTCTTTTCTTCTATTCATCGTAACCTATTTCCACTGAAACATTCACTGTATATTTCCACCGTATATTTAACTTGTTTAACACCCAACGTTTAAAACTGTTTAGTCTTGAAAGTTTTAATTCATCTGGATGAATCGGACACGGATGTTTGTTAATACATCTTCCACAAGGATGTTTGTTATAATATAATCGGTTGAATCGTTCATCTGCTGTTTCTTTACGTTCCATTGTCTAACAAATATATAAACAATTATTTTTTTTACTCTTATTTATACTGTTTTCTTTTTTTTTATTTCTGTTTTCTTTAAATCTTTTAACAACGTATCTTCTTTAACAACCATCTCTTTAATCTACAACAACGTTTTTTTTTTGAATCTTTCCGCGATATATAATTCGCACACACTTCCCCACACATATTTCCGTTAAGACATTGTCCACAAGGATATTTTGAATAGAATAATCTATTATATCGTGCATCTACGGTTTCCATGATATTTTTGTAAAAACCATTTTATTACATTTATATTTATATCCTACTAAAATTTCTATTTTATTTATTTTAGAATATCTGTCTTTTTTAATTTTGATTTTTCTTTTTATATTTTTTTTATAAAAAATTATATATAAACGCGTTACCCCCATGTTATAACGTTATTTGTGAATGATGTCGAACTCACATGTACAGTATCGTGATTGTGATGAACATACCGGTAAACGTTATCAAAGAATAATTGCTGATGACTTTAACCCCTACAGAATTGACGATGCAAGTAACTATTATCCAAGTCGTTTTCTAGCCAAAGAATTACACCACTTTACCTATGTTGTAAATAAATGTCAACCTACGGAATTATGCGAATGTATTAAAGATATACCCTATGAAGATATACCCTCAACGCCTCAAACATATTTCCTAGCTCTGGCAGTTAAAAAGAAACATGAATATGAAAATGATGAATCGAATTGTTCATGTCTGGGTGAAAACATAACAACAATTGTTGACTATGATGCTTCTGATCTTTTACAAAAAGAAATTAAACTAATAATAGATTCTAATAATTTCATGAAAGCTGTAGCATATACTCAATAAAAACTTTTTTTAAAAAAAATTCGTGTTTTTTATTTATATATAAGATTACATATTTGATTTAATCATATCTAGAACAAGATGAATCAAGAACAAGAGCTCGTGACCTGTGTCAATTATAGGGGTATAGCATATTATGACTATACTCCTCGTTATTATTCATGTCATTTTCTTCAAAAACATTTTCCTAACTATACATATTTGGTAGAGGATTGTAAACCTGCTATACTATGTAAAGAATGTAATCCCCCCTTTTGTTCTCCACCTCAAGTCTACGAATTAACTCTGAAAATTATTAAACAGGGAGAAGAGAAGGGAATAACCCTAAAAACAATTCTTGAAACTAAAAGTGATCATCTCGTGTATAAAACAATTAAACTACTAAATGGTAACTCAATAATTCCACAACAAATTAATTTGTAAACATATTTATTTTTCTTGTAATAAAAGTTTTACACAAAAATAAAAACATTCTGTTTCTAACTTTCAAGTTTTTTTAATTTTAAAAACATTACAACGAATGAAATATTTGTTTCCCTCTACCCCTATGGTCAATGAAATTGTAGGGTTTAATGTTTAATATAGGTGTTTGAGTTTTTGCTAATTTTACATTACCATTATTAATATTTATATATTTTCCCTTCAATGATAATAAGAGGTTCTGTAAATTTTCCTCCGGAGCTCCAAACGCGTCTACTATCATCAATTTGAAATATCGAGGTCCTTGCCAATCTTTCAGATATATATAATATCCATATCTTAACAACGAGGGAATCACAGGTTCATAATTTACTAATTGTATGGGTTGAGCACGATAATAAAATGTAAGATAAGCATGAGATTCACATTCTCCAAAATCAATCATTGAACGCAACCACATGTTTGAAAAATAATAGAAAAAATATATTTGATACCCTGTTTATATAGTTTTGTAAAAAATCTATAAAAGTAGGTTGTCAAACTATAAAATTTTCACAAAAACGTTCAAAAAAATATTGTCAAGATGGTTTATTGCAGTTTCTGTTGTTGTGGAGTGAATTCCTTCTATCATTTTTTCATGCATTACAGATGTAAAGAATGCTTTGTAAACCATCATTATTGTTATCCTTGTAAACAGAATTACTCACGACTTATCTATAGTAGAATAGTTGAACTATGTGAATGTGATGATAGAATACAAAGATGGAAAAAAACTTATTTGGATTAATAAAATTTTTTTTTAAAATACATTGTCTACCATTTCCAAAATTCATAAAACTTATGATTATAATTCGGATGATCTTTTTTCCATCCTCCTTTTTGAATTTTTTTAGAACGTCGTCGTTTTCGTATTCGTTTTTTTATTTTCGCTTTTTCTACACTTTTCCTACATCTCCTACTCCTACACTTCATTTTTTTTTTTGTTAACTGAAGTACGACAAGCAATGTAATATAAAAAAAAAGAAAAACCGCCTATTTATACTGTTCTGAGACACAAGTTTATAAAAAATGACAAAGACATAATAATTCCTTCTCTTGTATAAATTTATTTAATAAAAACAATGTTATTTTTTATTACATGAATTTCTTTCTTTACTCTAAAAGTTTTTTTCTTATTTGTCGATGTTTGTTCTTATAATCAGCTAATTTATTGATTCTTTCACTATTCCATAATTTCCCCATTTTACCCTGACGTTTTCCATATTGATATAACGTGGACGGATCATATAGTCTACCCTTAAAATGGTAGAAATCATCAGCATAAGAACGAATGATTTCTCCCCCATAGGGAAGCCAATCAAAAATATCACCTCTTGCTTCTTTGAGATAAACAACCCCTTGAAGAAATCCCAATTCTTTATCTTTTACAATTTCACGACTACATTCAAAAAACGATATTTCATTTAATTTAAGACAATTCTGTGCAGTAGTTGAGTAATTGATTAATTTCGCTGCCTCTATCATTTTTTCAGCATTTTCTGGATTACGCATTTGAAATGACCAAATCTTTCGATTGGGTATATACCCTGCCATCTTCAACAAAAAATAACTGACCCATTTTTTTTATGATATCGTTTTTTATACCCTAGGTTTTGTAGAAATGAAAAAAAAATTTTCTCAAAAAAACTTTCATATAAATAAGCTGAAACTTTTCTTTTTCATTTATACGTAAATGTCCCTCTACAAACTTAGTTTAAGAAAAAATGGCTACGAAAGAAGACATAACGAATGAAACTGGAAAACCCATACCCCTGCCTGGTTCCCCTCTCATATGGGATTACAACGATAAAGGAGAGGGATACGCGTACGGTGTACGTGTACGGGATACGCATACGTCGAAAGTGTTTAATTTCGAGGACTTTAAACCCGTCAAACCTATTCAGGATGATTCTGATAGTGATGATAGTTTGAAAACATTTTTGGGTAGTGATGATGACGAAGTAAAGGAAGAAAAAGTATTTAATAAAAACAACATTAAAAAAAAAGTATATACCCACTGTGATATTAATTCTCTTCGACAGAATTTTCCAAATCAAAAATATATTTTACGACACTGTATACACTTTCCCTTTCATACGGTATCCAGGTATAAATTATATTTAGAAGTGGTAGAGGGGGGATTTCTTTATCCGTATAAATATCTAACAACAATTATGATAACTGATGATTCCATACTTAGTTCTATTAATAAAGAAATGTATTTAGATTAAATAAAAACAATAAAAAGATTTGTTTTTTCAAAAAAAAGTTGTGTGTTAAAGTACATTTTTTATAATTAAAAATATATCTATTTGAAAAACACCAAATAATTTTTGGAACCCTCTACAAATTTTATCATTTTTTTTTAAAAATACCGTAACTAAGAAATATCAGTCATTCGGCCATAAGATGGCGTCGAGGTAAGAGCTCCATGGCGGAAATTTCTATGGTTAATTCTATAAGTCCAAATTTGATTATTTTTATTTCAACATCGTACAACTCTTCCAATAAAAAATAATATGGATGTTTTTTTGGAGGGTAAGTATAAATCACATTGGGCGAGGTATGATGGTCGTTTATAAAGTTTTTTTTTGAATTTTAAAATATCTATCTCATGAAATTGACTACGATCACCTTGATTGACCTCTCTCTCTATGGTCGTCAAACTCAAGGATAAACCCAAAAACTGGTCGTACAACAACACCAGGTTTCATGAGATAAATATATACAAAATTCACAAAAAACCTCTTGTATACGACCAGCTGCATATCCCCCCTGATTTGATCACTGGTCGTTCTATACAGGGTGACCACACCTTAAAAATACGACACCCCCCTGGAAATTTTTGACTGGCTCTGCTCTGATTGGTCCATTCAAATCAATACTTGATTCTGATTGGCTTAGAGCTAGTGCCAGTCTCAAACACATTGATATATATATATATATATATATTACTACTAACAGAACGATAGATATGTTATGTATTACTGTAAAATCCTCGTTCTTTAAAAAAAAAACACTTTAAACTTTTTGTTTTTATTCAGAGAGTTACAGTAAGTAGGGTTTTTAAAAGACGGTAATACATAACATATCTATCGTTCTGTTGCTAATATATGCTAATATATTTGGAACATCGTAATATGAAATTATAACCTGAAAATGTTTCAGTTTTACATGTGAAATGACAACGCAAATTTTCGTAACGACGTAAAAGATGTACGAAATAGGGGCAACATAAATAATCACTAATTACGTAGAGAAGTAGAAAGTATACTGTTTGATAATTTCATAATTTCAACTACTGTAGCCTCTTGGCTACCGTCTACCGATTCTCTACAAAGTAAACTAGCAATATAATATAGGGGGCCCTCTCTTTGAAGGTAAGGCAAGAACCGTGAGAAGAAAATTAAAGAAAAATCAAAGAAAGAATGAAGAAAAATCGTAGAAAGAGTTAAACCAAACTCAAAGAGCGAATGATGGAAAAGAATGCACAACTTACCTTGGCAAGCAATGTATGCATCTGGTTTTATTCCCTATTGTAAATAAAGTAAAGTTAAGCTGTTAAGCTAGGTACCGTAAAACGATATCATGGTACAAGTTGTAGCTGTTGTGTAGTCCAGTGGTTACCACACATGTCTATGAGCTGGGAGACTCAGGTTCGAGTCAAATACACCATTCAGGGTATTAAAAATAATTGAGGAGAAAGTGCTGCCTTTGCAAATACCAGCAAATGGTAAGACTCTCTCCTTCGCTTGAAACGTTAGACCTACTACACAATATTTCGGCAATACAACCAATCTTTTAGAGTTTTCGATTTGTATTTCTACACTGCCTACGAAGAACAACAATTGAAGAACAGTATATATATATATATTGGTCTTAAAATGTATGTATTCCAACACTCGAAATTTTCCTTCACCATAAATCCTTTCAACATGTAGTTTGATCGAGTGAAATGCCAAATATTACCTATATATATATATATATATATATATATATATATATATATATATATATATATATATATATATATATATATATATATATATATATATATATATATATATATATATATATATATATATATATATATACATGTATATATATATATATATATATATATATATATATATATATATATATATATATATATATATATATATATATATATATATATATATATATATATATATATATTGAATAATAATAATAATAATAATTTTACATCTATAGCGCCAAATTCCGTTTAATCCATTTGCGCTTTACAATTCGGCTATAAAGTCCTATAAAAGTTGCACGTTATGTTTACATAATGATAATAGTAATAATACAATACAGTAAATTAATTAAAAGCAACATTAAATAGATAAGTCTTTAAAAATGACTTAAAAGCGTTTATATCATGACAAATTCTGATTTCTTCCGGTAAAGAGTTCCATAATACTGGAGCAGATGCTGAAAAAGCCCTAAAACCATAAGTTCGTAACCTGTAGGATTCAGTTTTCAACAAGATTTTTGTCGAAGATCTTAGCTGACGCGTATAGGTATATAGGGTTTTATTAAGTCCTTCAGGTAAGTGGGAGCCAGATCGTGTGTACTCTTAAACGTTAATAGGATTACATTAAAAATTATTCTCAGTTCGAAGGTAACCAAAAATGTAATTCTCTCAAGATTGGGGTGATGTGGTCATATCTTTGCGATAAATTAACCAGTCTTGCTGCTACGTTTTGTACACTTTGAAGCTTTTGTATAAGTTGCTTAGGTAAACCATAGAATAAAGAGTTACAAAAATTCAGTTTTGAAGTTATAAATTGTGGCAGATTTTTGAGAAAGATATTTTCTAATTCGGCTTATGTTCCGCAAATGATAAAAGGCTGATTTACAAGTTTCACTAATGTGCTTCTCCATGGACATACTCGAATCAAAAATCACTCCAATATTTTTAGGAAAAGTTGATGGTTGTATAATTTCGCTGCAAACAGTGACAGAAGTAATGGAAGGTTGTGGACGATGTCGTGCATTTATAACCAATACTTCGGTTTTATCTCTGTTCATCTTTAACATGTTTTTCGACATCCAGATATCAATTTCGCGAACACATGTTTCGATATTTGATTTTGCCGACTGCATGCACATGACCTTCAATAGATGACTTAAAGTAACATAAAGTTGAGTGTCATCTGCATAAAGATGGAAACCCATGTTATGTTTTTGAATGAGGTCTGCAAGTGGAGACGTATACAATAGGAATAGAATCCGCGACCCTGCGAGGCGCTAGTGCAGTGCTCTGACCACTGAGCTACGGCTCTCGGCAACGGCTTCCGTAGCTCAGTGGTCAGAGAACTGCACTAGCATCGCAGGGTAGCGGGTTCGATTCCAGCCGGAAAGCCTCTAAGTTGCATTTATCGCAACTGGTCCCGGTTTGGTCTTAAAATGTATATATTCCAACACTCGAAATTTTCCTTCACCATAAATCATTAGAACCTGTAATTTAATCGAGTGAAATGCCAAATATTACTTGTTATATATATATATATATATATATATATATATATATATATATATATATATATATATATATATATATATATATATATATATATATATATATATATATATATATATATATATATATATATATATAATATATATACCGACTTGTGCAACTCACATCAATAAAGCTTGCGTTAATGTAATCATCATCTCCACCACTACCAGACAAAACAACTCGGGAATGATCATCTAAGGAAAAAAAGAGAAGACGCGTTCCTTGTATTGATTTTGCTCACCACATTTATTTTTCACATTACTTGTAGGTATATGCAGTATCTTTCTTCATTCGAATTTTTAGGCAGACGTTTTTCGTTTATGTTAAAGTGGCTCTCCGATGAAAAATCATTTTTCAAAATAAGTGCCTATCTCATGTTTGGGTGTTTTATTTTTTTCTCACACTCATTAATAACAGTTTACTGACCGAGCGTGAGTCTGTATATGGTGAAATATCGGACCGATATGTTGTCCCTTGGTGCAGCGGCACATTTAGGTCCTTCGCGATCGAGATCTCTCAATGTTTTGCGAAGTTATGTATGGGTTAGACAATGGTCACTCGTGCCATATGGGATATAGAGTCCAAAGAGTTAGATAGAAGGCCACGAGGGTCGACTTGGAATATGGTCACACCCACAAAGAATCACTTTTTTTCATGTGCTCCATATTCTCATTAGTATACAGTATATAGTAATGAGGCTTTGTTTTCCTTTGTTTCAAAAGCCTCATTAGTGTGCTTTATATATATATCTTACATCAATTCAGACAGTTTATGGAATATAGAGCATTGAAATATTGTGCACTGATTGGGAGCGACCTCTCCTATTTACAATGCAATGTTCATTTTTTTAAGAATAAATATGAAAGCTGCTAAGTTCTCAAAAGAACTGGATATAATATGAAGAGGAGAAATAAGAGAACTTATTCTCTTATTTATTTCTCATTTTCACGTTTATTTTTTACCGAGGCTTAATTAGTGGATATCTTTTTATTGGTTGTTTTACGAACTGCTAAGTAAACAATGTCAATCACGCTAATGAGATTTTCACCCCCTTACGAAAATTCCACATTATTTCACACGTGTGATCCCTAACATATGAAAATGTGAAACCCTAACATATGAAAATATTTCACATGTGATCACATGTGAAACCCTAACATGTGAAAATACGAAAATATTTCACATGTGATCACACATGAATAGTAGCATGCCAAAAACATTCACATGTATTAACATGTGAAAACGTGACAGGTAGAAATGTTCACACGTGATTCCATGACAAAATGCACCAGTGAACTGAACTCAATATTTTCAAAATGACATTTTAAAAATCAAATTACGCCAAAAAGAGCAAAAATATTGTAAAAAGCATTATAAACAATAGCACACGCCAGAAGAAGAATATTATTCATTATTTCATGATTGAGTCGGTTTCTACCTGCAACTTGTCTCCTTCCTGCAATTCCTGGGAAAATACTCTTGTCCATATAATAGTGTTGCATATCTTATGTGTAACGTTTTCGTTTTAGGAATCGCCAGTAAGGAGTGATCGAGTTTGAAAGGAATCAATCTCATACCCAGAGCCCTCGTTCCTCTGGGTACGAGATTGGAGTGGAATACGTTGAGCAGGAAATTTTTGGGATCACTTTCCATGGGAAGCCATCTGATTGGCTAACCCGAAACAACTTTTATCCTAACCTAACCCTAAATAACCCTAATCCTAAAAGGGAAAAGGCCCTGGGTACGAGGTTGCCCCACACCCCTTAGCAGAAATGTTTTTGGGATCACTTTCGATGGGAAGCCATCTGATTGGCTATCAAGGTCCCAAAAAAAGTGATCCCAAAAATAATTTTGCATGCGTTGATGCTGCATTTGACGTCATAGGATCGTACCCATGCAGGCACTAGGATGAAGTCGAGTGATGGTTGGGAATGTGTCGAAAAAGCGTGCACGAAGTTTGCGGGGCGTCTTCCCAAGCACTTGGGCACGAGCCTACGTCATATAGCCTTGGTAGTTTTGGTCCTAATTCGTTACTCTTGAAGCTAAGACGTTAAGTAACAGATATAGCATGAGCAGCCGATCGTTATGGTATCTACAAGGCGAGCCGTGTAAATCCCCTACAGATCGGCTGTGAATGTTGTATCGTACTTAAAGTACGAATGAACCTAAATAACTATGTTAACCAACTAATTTGGTGATATGAGTTATTTTAGCCCAGAAAATCGTAGTTTATGTATGTTAGGAGAAATCTCTTACCGATTTACAGATATTGATTAAATATTAATTTCGAATTTTATTCTTGAATTATTTCATTAATTTCATTTAAATCTACCTTTTAATTTGCCTCGCTAAGTTTTCCCACTCAATAGCGGTTTCAAAACATTATACTTCAACACGTAAAATACAACCTCTATCTCAAGGAATCGTGGCAGACTGACTTTTTAGTTTTCATCAGAGAACCACTTCGACAGTAATAAAATTGAGAATGTAATGTAATAACATTTTCAAAAAAGCTTATTTTCCTTACAAGTTACAATGTTTCCATATCTGTTTTTCTTTTTGTTTATCGGCTTTTTTGCAACGTCCCAGCATGTCTCGGTGGTGGTTGGCAATTCCTTTTAAAAAAAAAATTATACAATGTGAGTTTGCATCTGGGGTCGTCCTCTGTCTAGTCTTCTTGTTAAAATGTGCTGTTATAGTTTATTACGGATCGCGTAATGTAGCGATAAGCTTTGTGGGGTTTCCCAAGTATATATATTCTGAAACCTTATTCAATAATGCTTTCAAAAAATACAGGTTTCGGAGTTATCAGGGTAACTACGGAGCTGTAAGAGAGACAACTGTCAAGATTGCCAATAAATATTGGTCGGTCATAAAAATATTTCTCTTCTTACTATAGCACAAGCAAAATACCACTGATATCTCTTGCAGTGGCGGATCCAGGATTTTGAAAAGGATGGTTCCAAGCTCAGTCCTAAGTGACGACACATTTTGCAGGGGGTCCGGTGGCATGACCCTCGGAAATTTTTTGAATTTTGGGTCTCTAAAACAGCATTTCCTGCATTTCTAGCAAAATATAAAGTTCTGAAATGAGCGTAAAGAACACGCTCGGCTTCAGAAAGGGGGGTTCCATGGAACCCTCGGAACCCTGTCGGAGCTAAAAATTAATGGGAGCTTTTGTTGCTGCAACCTCGTGTAGCCTTATAACTGCTGACATATCAATTTCGAATTTGAATTTTGTTATTTATTTTGTAATTTGGCTACGCTATCTACAGGAAGTCGTTAAATGTGAAAATTAGACGGGATAAACTATTTAGTTCCCCATGCGGGAAAGTGGAGGAGCTTCTTAGGCATAATACGAGATGGAAGCACTCAGTGACGTCATATTTGAGCGTCACAAATATGGCGTCGAAATTGGACAAACTCTCCAACTTCAACTAGCGATATCTTCTCAACTTTATTGATTTGAATGCTGAAACTTTGGAAATAAACCATTATAAGAAATTAACGAGAAAATGGGCGTCGCTTGAAGGCTAATTTATATACGATCCTTCGAAAATGATATCCTAGTAGATCGCCTACGGTTTGCTGACCTCTTGAAGTGTCTCACGTTTGGGAATTTTACATATTCGATGCAAAATCATATATCTTGTCAGCCGAAAATTTCATCTTCATGGACTTTTTATGCATTTAATGTTAACAAAGAAAATATGTTGCCAGACACTAAACCTATTTCGCGAGCGTCGCAGTTTGATTTGCTTGCAAACTCGGAGCTTCTGATCTGATCTCTCGCAATTTACATTATACAAATTTGCAGGCGTCAAAATCAGCTCATCAGATACAATAGAAAGCTCATCTAGTCCTATTTTTGAGATCAACGTATGTAACTCACTGTAAAACAGGACGCCATTTTCTCAAGCGGCGGCCATTTTATCCTTAAAGGACATTGGCAACAAAAATTAAGTTTGTCTAATATGATACTAATAACTTGTAAAATGATAGAGTAAATCCTTTTGCAACTTCTCGATATTTTACTTCGTTTTTTAAATATTTCAGTTTGTTTGATATGTAAATGAGATGGTCTATGACGTCAGGTGCAGAGAGAATTTTCACTCATTATCTCAGTAATTGCTAAGTTTACAACGTTCATTATCATGAGGAGTTATTATACGCACATTTTCAAGTACTCCCGAAATTTGTGGAACACACTTGAAGATGTAACTAATATTCTAATGTGTGAAAATTCTCTACCCCACACCTGTCATAGACCATCTCATTTACATATCAAACAAACTGAAATATTTCAAAAACGAAGTAAAATACGGGAAAGTTGTAAAAGGTTACTCTATAATTTTACGAGTTCTTTCATATTATACAAACTTAATTTTTGTTGCCAATGTCCTTTAATTTCTGGTGATGTAAAGTACTTGTATTACATGAACTCCACTTGTATTTTGACTTTAATACTATTGTTGCCGGGCTAACCCGTGATTGCCACCTAAATATATTCATGTCCTTACACCGTATTCTTTTTCAAACGCACTCTCATCATTTGCTTTCATTTCGTTAACATAATGAGCAAATTCGGAGATAGGAACTGGTGGATGAGCTTGCTTGAATAAAATACCTAAAAAAAAGACCAAAATTGTTTTCATGCATGTAATTACCTAATTACATATTATGTTACATATATAGTTGCGCAATGTAATTTCCACTCATGAAATAAAGAACAAACCAGTTTCATTTGAATAAATTCCTTCCTCGTGTTGTGTATCAATTTCTCCATCGTTGTGATCAAGATTATTAGCAAAACTATTCACTTCCTGCTCCGTATTGTCATAAACGAAATTTCTGTCGGGTTTATCACTGCTTCTTCGCCTATAAAAACATATGGATTTTAATTCAAGCCATGGAATATACAGCATCACGTCCGTCCGCCTGCCTGTGTGTCTGTGACTACGTGCCTCTATAGCCTTCTCTCCGTGTTTGTCTATCTGTATCTGCGTTGAAAACTCGCATCTGTTTGTCTCTATATGTGCCTTGTGTGTTTCTGATTAGCTGCCTTCATGTATAAATGTCTGTCTGTCTGTCTGACTACTTGTTTTTCGTTTTTACTCTGTGCTTCTATCCGTCCATCCATCCATCCGTCCATCCATCCATCCATCCATCCATCCATCCGTCCGTCCGTCCGTCCGTCCGTCCATCCACCCATCCCTCCGTCTTTCCGTCTGTCTCTATTTTCTTACCTTCTCAAGAACATAAACGCAACAATCACCAGAGCAAGTATAATCACCAGAGGAACCGCTATACCAATTCCGAGTGCAAAATTACCACCACCATCGTCTCCTGACAACTTGTCATCTTCATTTCCAGCATTACCTTTAGGACGAAAAACACAATATGGTGTTTAGTAGCAAAATAAACACACATGTGTCTGCTTACAAGTTGATAATAGAGAGCTTTAGCTTTGACTACGAGTACGACTACGACTACGGGATTCATCATCTTTCCCGCCGTTTGCTTTCGCCATCCCGTGCTAACGTGATAAACTCGTAGTCAACGCCAATCTGAGTACTAATTAGTTGGTTTCAAGTTTTCAACCCAAGAAAGGTAGAAACATACAGTAGTTTGAAACATTCAGTGTTTCAATAATGTAAAGACTGTAATACAAAATTCTATGAATAATTCTATGAATTTTAATGATATTTTAGTACCTTTTTACATCATACGCATGAGCTTATTCACCAGGAGCTTTATCAGGCAAATACAGTACTTTCCCGTACAGACCTCACACTCGGTTAAAGTGCCCCTAAACTCAAAATGTTTTATTGTCTTATTTGGAAGAACTTTTAAAATGATAAAGTGACTTATTTTGAAGATTTTCACTTCTTCGCTTTCTTTGTGAGATATATCAGTTTGTTTGATATGCAAATATCTGGAATTTCGACATTATGCATGTCATAATGAGTTATCAGAGAATGTTATATATCTTTGCGTTCATGAAATAAAAATACTAAAGTGGGAATAACGCGTGTGTGCATTTCTCCCACAACACCAAACGTCTTGATTTTAAAGGATTTCGTTCGAGAATGAAAGAGATATACACATTTCTCCAATAAGTCATTATGCATGTGTGACGAAATTCCAGACATTTGCATATCAAACAAACTGATATATCTCAAAAAGAAAGCAAAGAAACGAAAATCTTCAAAAGAAGTTACTTTATCATTTTAAAAGTTCTTCCAAACAAGACAATAAAACATTTTGAGGTTATGGGCACTTTAATAAGTCTTTAGTATTTGTCTAGTGAGGTTTTCTACAGAGCAACGAAGGTTTGTGCGATAAAACCGAAAGCAAATAATTTCCCGTAAATACTGCGGAGCAAACGAGGCTAATAAGTTGTTTATTATATGGCTTTTAGTTCATTTTCTTGTTTGTTTTTAGATGTGGCTAAATGGAATTTAGGCAAGGTAAAAAAGGAGTCAATGTTAGTCAGCGGTCACTCAATTAAATATGTGAAGGGATCGCAGCGCTTGTCAGAGTCTTGTCAGCCCTGTCTGAGCTTGACTGGTTTTGCGCGCGCTATCATTTGGTGGATACTTTAGAAGCTTATGCTCTTGCGCTTTGTTTTCCCACCCTCCCACACCTAAGGAAATGCTAGGTAAGTATGAATTCCACTGCTTTGACAGTGTGCCTTGTGCCTGGAGGTGGGCTGTGGTGGGGTTGTCATGGTTACCTCTACTCAGGGGGTGGCATCTCCCCTGTGGTTTGGCACCAATCCTCCAATAACGTCAATTGGCGATTTCTTTTTACGCTGATTCATTGCTTTACTTTACCTCTTAATCTCTTCATGTTTGCATCTTTTAGTATTCGCTCCGAATGAAGCATTCGCTGTGCTTTTGCGTAAACAGCATTAAGAAAAGAAAAGCAACACTAATATTCGAGTATGCTTCATTGTTCGAGAATTTTCAATGAAGATGCCTAGTTCTCTTCTGATTGTGCACCGAAATCAACAAAAACGTTTTCCCTCCTGTAACTAGATAATTCTCTGTTTTTGTTCTTAGGGAACGAGTAAACAGTAGCAATCTACCATTTTAGATATGTATGAAGGTGCCATGCTTTGAAGGTTATTATGAGAATCGTCCATTGTCTTTCTCAAACTCATTAATAATCCATGATGAAAATTCAAAAGTAATCAATATTTAATGAGTACAGTATTTAGAAATAAGAGGAAGATTACGGCCAAATTTCGCTAACTTTAACATCGATTTTCTCTTGAAATATGGATTCGTTTGAGAAGCAAGTTCTAACACTCGTAATTGTTCATCATCTGATGTCTAAATACGGACAAATCGGTTAAAAAAACTCGGCTGCGCCTCGTATTTTCAACCGGCTTGTCCGTATTTAGAAATCAGAGGAAGAACGCTTACTCGTGTTAGAACTATTACTTAAAATAGGTAATGATCATGATAATGATAATGATCTTTATTTAGCGAAGGTATAAACATCTATTACATTAGTATTCCGCCAGATGGCCTTCATTATTAAAAATTGTAGATAATATTAATTATAACAATGGCATGATACTTTGTTAGTTTTGCTGTAAGAAGTACTTAGGTAGAAATATTTGGAAGAGAATTAAACAGCTTAGTTCCAGAGTATGAGATCTTTGATTTATCCATCTCACTTGAAATATTTGGGACTTTCAGGTCTGTTGTAACGCCCTTGTGCTTATATTGTGGGATTCATTGACAAATTGAAATAGGTCGTATAAGTTTGATGGAGCTTTGTTCTTTAATACACTGAATACTAAAGTGAGTTTTCTTAGTTTGATTAAGTGATCCATTATGGGATCCATCCAAGTTTTTTAAGCGTAAATAATATTGGATCCAACTTGGATCCATCCAAGTTTTTAAGCATAAATAATATAGAGTAACGAAATTCTGGTACCTCTATATCTATTAACATTTGTTACATTAGCAAAGTTTTGTAAAACAATTGAGACAACATATGCACACCTTCCATGGCTTCAGCATCATAAAAGGTCAATTTGAATGTACCACGTGATATGAAGTTAATGCATCACGTGATTCAAATATATATTTACCCTGCACGAATTACAATTTCATAACAAGAAGCCTTGTTTCTCCAAAGAATTAAGATGGAAGTAAAGGTGAAACTACAACCAAAATATGGCTTCGAAAAATTCATTTAGATCATTTGGCTGATGTTTTCAAGACAAATAGATTTGCAACTGCAGGATCTGGATCCGGGTAACATGTTATTTTTCAGCCAAACGGTCGCGCGTAAATCAGCTTCCGAGCACTCCGTCACTTCAACGCTGGCGTTTAAATCATCAATGAATGCGCAGATTACTGCAGTCCAAAGCAGAAAATAGTATATATACAGTTAACTAGCAAAGATACTGCTAACTACCTTCAATCATCAGGGGAGAATGAAAGAACAAGAATGTAAAGTGCGCAGTGCGGTAGCAGATTAACATTGATGTCATCGCGAAATCCATGATGGCATTGCTGGAATAGATCCTGCAGATGCAAATCCATTTGATTCAAAAACATCAGCCAAATGATCAAAATGAATTTTTCGAAACCATATTTTGGTTGAAGTTTCGCCTTTACTTCCATCTTTGGAGAAACAAACTTGTTGCGTTGAATCACGTGATGCATTAACTTTATATCACGTGGTACATTCAATTTAACGTTGGTTTCCGAAACGCCAATTAACCACTCTCTGGTGATTTCGATAATATTTTGTCGAAAACTTTCAAGTGTTCAAAAAAAATAATTATGATGCTGAAGCCATGGAAGGTGCGCATACACTGTATGTTGTCTCAATTTTTGGACCAAGTACTGGTCCCCAATCGCTGCTAATCTTCTTCTTCTTCTTGTTGTTGTTGTTGTTGTTGTTGTTGTTGTTGTTGTTGTTGTTGTTGTTGTTGTTGTAAGGGGGCGACGCTCTTCGAAAAAAGCCTAAGGCTCCGTCATTTCGAGTCCGATCGTCATGAAATTTGACACGATGATTTTAAACGATAAATCGATTTAGGGGCAACGTACAAGCAATTCTTGACTGTACGCGCAGAAGAAGAATATGCATATCATTAATATTCACAGACAAACGCAAACCATAACAAAGACATGTCAGTTGTTAACAACAATGTTAACACAAATCGTACAGTCATGGACCAGCAACTAAGCATTAAATTTTGACTAAATTTAAACCCGCTGGCTAGATTTTCTCAAAGCCCGTTTTTCGCTATTAGACAAGAGAAAATGGACTTTTCTAGCCTGCTTATTGACGAATAACTTTATTTTAAAAAAACTCGGCCAGTTTCTGGTGCAGTAGTACGATCGTACTTGTTTTACAAAACCTTGCTAATATAACAAATATTAATAGATATTAGATATAGAGGTGCCAGAATTTCGTAACTCTATATTATTTATGCTTAAAAAACTTGGATAGATCACTTAATGGATCACTTAATCAAACTAAGAAAACTCACTTTAGTATTTTATGCGATCACACTTTGAGTAAAACGCGTTTTTTACAGTTTGTTCCAAGTCTTTTGTAATGTAATATTTTTGTAATATACATTTAATATATACTATAAGTAAATGGATAATTTACCTTCAGCGTCAAAAGAAAACTCTTTACTCCAATATGATGCGGTATATCCCTGAAACAAACAAGACTGATAATTTAGATAAAACTTATTCGCTGACCACGTGCGACTATTTACGTTTGTCAGAATTAATATGCGCTTCTAGAGTGGAAGGAAGAAGCTGTTTACACGAATCCTGATTCAGTTTCATTCTGGATTGAATTCCGTGAATTCAAACCGCGTTAACATAGGAATTCTATCGCAGGATCGAAACTCGCCGGAAATCTGAAATTAAAAGATGGCGATCAACCACACTATAGCGGGTATGGTTCTTTCAACGATTTCTGTGCTTGTATATATTTCAACATGTGCCTTGAACTGATAATCTGGCGAAGAATAAACATAAAGTGAATGGGAAAAGCATTACTAGCAACGATAATCGATGCGGTCGCAAGTAAACAAGCATTTAATTCACCTTTAATTTATAACGTCGTCGACAAAGAGCTATTTATATTGAACAATATGACGTCGGCGCAATTGCTGTCTCTAGTTGCAAATTGTCGTCTACATGTATAAATATTAAAATAACGCATGTTTTGTTCACTTCAGTCTTCTAGGTCATATTTTTCATTCCGGAATGAAATCTCGCACCGCCTTTACATGACACCGGAATGAAATTTCAATGAAACTCAATCCGGAATGAAAACTCAATCCGGAATGAACTCAATCCGGATTGAGCTGCATCTCATTCCAGATTCATGTAAACACCTAAGGGGATTTTAACAGAACCGGTATGAGTTCAATCCGGAATGAAACTCAATCCGGATTCACGTAAACAGCCCCTAACTAGAGGACACTGCAACTCCGACAGCGAGTAAGACATTTTAGAGCAAATTTAGCACATATTTAATGGTTGATCCCTGGTTCACGACCATAGACCTCTTTTGTAATGGCGACCAATTAAAATATTCCTTTATGTGCATCTTAATTAGCCTTTAGGGCCTCGTTTGTGTGTCGGCAATTCAAAAGAATCTTTGCTTCTTAACGAGCTCTCAGTCAGAGATGTATCCCTTATCCTCTTACCCTCTGCCGCTGCTAGAAACATTGGTGTAATCTGTGATTCGTCAATATCCACGGAACCTCAAGTTAATGGAACTTCGTACCCAGGCTTTGAAAAGCCTTGGTACGAGGTTGCAACTCAGCGTTTTTTCATTTACGAAACTTGAGTCAAATACGGAAATCCATTTCCATGCAGTCTGCTGAAAGTTTGACACACGCATTTGTCACTTCGAGGATTGACTTTTGTAATTCACTACTTTATGGTTTGCCGAAACAGTTAATGCAACAAATTAGTGTCCAAATCTCTGCAGCCAAATTAATAAGCCTGAAACACAAGTACGATCGTATTACGCCCGTTTTAATGGCATTACATTGGCTGTCAATCGAACAAAAAATCAGATTTAAGATTATTTTATTAACGTATAAATGTCTGAATAATAATGCTCCATCCTATCTCATAGACTAAATTCGTCTCTATGCGCCGAAGCCCAATAGTTAAGATCTGCATCCAAAAACTTTCTAGAGGTATTACCTTATAAATTAGAAGGTTAAAGTATAGGGCGTTCTCTGTACACACACCAAGACTGTGGAATGCTTTACATGACAGTATCAGACATTATACACAACCACTGCAGAATTAGCACCTCCAGACATATCTTTTTAGTGTACTTAGTAACTAATCTTACCTAGTGTTTATGCATTAGGTACGATTAGTAACTAATCATACCTAATATTTATGCAAAAGACCTGTTTTATTTTACTCAAATTGCACTGCCAAACACGCTACTGATCCAGCTTATATATCTGCTAAACTACTCTAAAACATTTCAATAGAATAACTAATGAAGACATGAAGTGAACCATTACTTCATTGTCGAATTCCCAATACCATTAATAGCAACGCACAAAGTTTTATTCCATTTCAACTTGTTGAATTTCTTATTGTCTCGGTAGCCATAATATTACAAGTGATAGCATATTATAAGTGATAGCATGGCATTGAGGTTGATTAGCGATTAAATGTCCATCAAGCCTCGGGAGGTTTGGTAAACTTTTACTAAACCTCCCTCGGCTTTCGGGTACATTTAATCACTAATCAACCTCAATGCCATGCTATTACTTATAATTATCGGGAATGTATCCATCCGGGACTAGGCCACCTCGGGAGGTATCTGGCGAACCGTTTTTGGTATGCAACCATTACATGACATTGGGTAGTGGGTACCACTCAACCTTAAGCCCATAATTATTAAGCCTAGTAAATTGCGTCCAACTCACTGCCTTATGAACCAGCTGTTGTGAACGCCCTATACTTTAAACCAGCTGTTGTGGTCTAGTGGCTATATTATTTTATACCACACATGTGTATGAGCTGGGAGACACAGGTTCAAATCCTGGGTCGGACCTCCACTCAAGGTCTTAAAAATAATTGAGGAGAAAGTGCTGCCTTTGCAATAATATCAGCAAATGGTAAGATTTTCAGGTCTTCTCGGATAACGACCTAAAATCGTAGTCCCTC
Organism: Chrysogorgia sp. JL179-B06; assembly: GCA_035772405.1. Taxonomy (NCBI): domain Eukaryota; kingdom Metazoa; phylum Cnidaria; class Anthozoa; order Scleralcyonacea; family Chrysogorgiidae; genus Chrysogorgia; species Chrysogorgia sp. JL179-B06. The sequence goes on from JAYKKM010000229.1 coordinate 1,623,425, forward strand.
GGAACCCCTATAATTAGGCTTTTAGCCTGTTGGGTTGTTCTGTTCACCTAAGAGTGATAAATCTAATAAACTAAACTAAACTAAATCCTGGGTCAGACCTCCACGCAGGGTCTTAAAAACAATGGAGGAGAAAGTGCTGCCTTTGCAATAATATCAGCAAACGGTAAGACTTTCGGGTCTTCTCGGATAACGACCTTAAATCGTAGGCCCTCGGAACCCTTATCAATTGGGCTTCTAGCCAATTCTAGTAATAATAATAAACTATAAACTAAACTAATTATCAATTGTTATTTACTGGTTTGGAAGTTCGTATAGAAAAATATTCGTCCGAGGTCTCAGAAACTAAGCCACTCAGGCAGCAAATAAATTACAGGAAAGCCTCTGTACGACTCTGCCTGCTGACAATTAAAAAATATAATAAATAATGATTATATTTTATAAAACTATCTTAACTTACATTTGTGGAGTTATAATTCCGTTGTGAAAATCTGTAGGTCTTGTCAGGAAGTAACATTATTGGTAACCCTGGTTTAACCTGTCTCCTACGTCGTTTCTGTCCATTCTTCGTAAATCGAAGAATCACGTCAATATTTGTATTATCGTCTTTAAAGTCACTAATGTCGTACGTCGCAGCGCTAAAGGCGAAATTGTTTTGGGTTGAAGATTGATTATCTATTTTAATATCTTCAGATGGTTCTGGAGTGGTGTTGTTTGACTGTAGTTGCAGGATTATCAACTCAACCCGACTAAAAAAATAGAAACAAAATTGATGCTATTCTGGATTAAAACGTAAAGTAAAAGTAAAAGTAAAAGTAAAAGTAAAAGTAAAAGTAAAAGTAAAAGTAAAGTAAAGTAAAGTAAAGTAAAGTAAAGTAAAGTAAAGTAAAGTAAAGTAAAGTAAAGTAAAGGTAAAAGTAAAGTAAAGTAAAGTAAAGTAAAGTAAAGTAAAGTAAAGTAAAGTAAAGTAAAGTAAAGTAAAGTACGCGAAGCGAGAATTGCCAAGCCCCAGTTGAACTAACTTTATATCTTCTTTATTTGGTTTCCGCAATGACACAATATAGTCGTTTCCCCGTTTTACAGGCAGAGATAAAGATTCTGAAACAAGATAAAAAAGTATTGATATCAAGCAGACGTCATCTTCCAAACAGAAACAGAACCAGATACTACCTGAATTGGTCATAATTTCGATTTCTTTACTAGCTTCACTTTCACCAGAATCTGTGACGGTTTTCACGCTGATGAAATATTTCTCATCATTATCAAGATCGCGAAGAATGTAAAACGTCGATTTAGAATTAGAATCAATTTGGCTGGTACTTTTATTGTTTCCTTTTCGATAAATAATAACATGGTTTTGGACACTTTGACCTTTTGGCAAATACGCTTGATTCCAGGATATGTTTAAAGCATTTTGCTCATATGAAACAATTTCTTTGATCTCTGGAGCTGAAAAACAAAAAAGAGTTGAATGATATTGCACATTAGAAAATCAGAAATATCGGCAAGATCAGGAAATATTTGAGTAAAAAGGACTCATGTGAGAAGTTGGTGCATGCATTCATAACATCAAAACTGGACAGCTGTAATAGCATCCTATACGGCTTACCAGAAGCTGAATTGAGCACGTTACAGCGAATTCAAAATACAACTGCTAGACCAGTTGCAAGGGTTAAAAAATCAGAACATCATCTCCCCTGCGCTTCGTAATCTTCACTGGTTGTCAGTGAGATCAAGGATTGTTTTTAAGATACTGATAATTACTTTCAAGGCTTTGCATGGCCAGGCACCTTTTTATATTACTGATTTACTAACTAAATATAAACCTATACTCGTGCTTTAAGATCATCTAACCGAAATCTGCTACTTGAGCCAAAATCCAAAACGGTGACTCATGGAGACAGAACATTCTCGGTTGCCGCACAAAAACTGTGGAATTCATTACCACAGGAAAGTAGATGCATTGATATGTTAAGTAGATTTAAGACTTTTCTTTTTAAAAATTAATAGTTTTTTTATTATATAGTGGTAATATATGTAGTAGGCTTTATCTTATAATGAAACGGCAGTAATTAGTTTTATAAGTAAAATTAAGAATATATTGTTGTAAGAGCATTGAGACTATTGTATAATGCTTCTAATACGTCTTTTATTATTATTATTATTATTATTATTATTATTATTATTATTAGGGATTGCTGCTAAGTGGAAGAGACAGGCAAAATCGACGAATTAAGGTGATTTGTAGGATAATAAAATACAAATTCATGATATGCCATATTTACGGAAACTAGAACTAAACTACCTCCATTTATATAATAACGCTACATAACGCTGAATAACGCTACATGCAGTTATATATGAACTGTTATATGCGTTAATATTCGTAATCGTCATTTCACTCTGCTGCCATTGAAATCGTGCTCATTCCTAACCGTAACCATAGCGTGTTTCTAACCCTATCCCCCAACCCAGAGATAACGTTCAAAGATCTACGACGAAGCGTCCTTTCGCGATATTCTACTTATCGATTAATTTCAAAGTAAATACACAGGTTTTTATGAACAGTATGCACGTTCGCGTAATACAATATGTAATGTTTTTAGACTCGGTAATGCCAAATCTACTTTCAGAATTGAAATCGGTTAAATATTGATCGAGATAACGTTCAAAATATACGATGAAACGGCCTTTCTTGATCTACAAATACAGGGCGTGCAACGAAGGGGTACTGGGGACAATTCTGATTGCGAAACATATAATATATTCTCATTTATCACCTCGCAAGCGAAGGTGATAATCTCGCCGCAGCAGGGATCGATTTATCACGAAAAGTTTGTATATATATTTGAGCGGAGCATGGTAGGACCAACTCCTTATAAGGAAGTAAAAAGTCGTTTTGGGTGAGATAACGCGAAGCGGCCATTGGGAATTTGTGATCTGACGAACTACAAAAAGTTTTTTTTACGAATTTTATACACGTTTTGCGCAATATAATAGGCACGTATGTTATGTATCCAGACTCGCTAATTCCAAATCTGTTTTCAGAATTGAAAACGTTTAAATATTGATCGAGATAACGTTCAAAATAATATACGACGAAGTGGCCGCCTGATAGCCGACTAATTTTTAAGTACATAAACCGTTTTTACGAAGGGTATACACGTTCTCGTAATATAATAGACACGTATGTTATGTACCTAGACTCCTCGGTAATTCCAAATCTGTTTTCAGAATTGAAATCTGTTAAATATTGTCCGAGTTCAAATACTACGTCTAAACGGCAATTTGCGATACACAAATATAGAACGTGCGACGGAGGGTACTGGAAACTACTCTGATTGCGAAACATATAGTATATTAACGTTCAAAATTTACGTGCGATTTCTTATCAGCAGGTGGACCAAGGAGGGGGGGGGGGGCAACCTCGTACCCATGTCATTTTGCCTCCACGGTGGAAGGTCGGCAAAAATGGCCCTAGGATCGGCTGGTCACATGACACCCATAATTTCTGGGTGTTTAGATATGATAATTTTTGTGGTCTTTGTTCCATTGCCTTTGTCTACTTTGTTGACCTGAATAATTGAGAAATCTTCAATGCTCTTCGGAGTAGTTCATGTCAGCATTCGTCGGTATAAAAGCAGCTAACAAGCTTAATAATCCACCATACATGTATATCCATGGTTATCTCTTGCAAAAGGTATGAAGAAGCATATATCCAATTTAGCGAAAGCTATCACTTCTAATTTGCTGTAAATTTGAAATTTAGATGAATAAATTATACTCGGCTGAATCAATTGGTTTTATGACAAGCCAATCGGATTATAGAACGGACCAGCCGATCCCACGGCCATTTTCGCCGACCTTCCGTCATGGAGGCAAAATGTCCTGATACGAATGGTTGGGGTAGAAAAGGCGGGCAAGAGGTTATTGCGGAACGTATTTCTAGTGTATTTAGATTAATCTACGGTAGAGTGCCAATGAAACGAATTTTTTTCAACTTGATTGTGTATATATGGATGCTAGTCAGCGCTCTTGGTAAGGCTCTTTGCAGAAATCCCGCCTCTCAGTCAAATCATTTGTAAAATTTGTTTTCGTTTATACGAGAAGAGGGCTACGCCTAGGAGGGTTGTACATTTTCCATGTAAACGCACTGAAGAGAGCTGGCCCACCTGGAAGGGCTGGGAATAACTAGGCTTCGTTGATGCAAATAAAACAACTGGGTGTTTAAAGACAAGAGGCCCAGATTAAAATCTTCAAATGCAAAACCATGACAATCAAAAAATTCTTCGAATTTCTTATCTCTATTCTTCGAATACGTTTTCCGTGCGGAAAATCAATTGCTACGATTTATAACTGGGTGTTTATGCGAGAATAAAATTCAAGATTTTGTTATTAACATATAAAGCGCTTCATCGCCTTGCACCTCGTATTACATTATCGCGTTATTACACAAAAATCTCCCAAGTCGTACCTTAAGATCATCAAACAAGAAATTACTTATCGTTCCTAGGACAAATATGGCAACATATGGCGACAGAGCTTTTTCCGTCATAGTATGATTTGTTTTAAACTTTTATATGTGAAGTTTTAATTTTATACTTACAGCCATTAGGATCAAACTATTTTAATTGTAAGAGCATTGAGACTTTTGGAATACACCTAATATTATTATTATTATTATTATTATTATTATTATAAATATTATAAATACATCGGTAAAAATTTCTGGGGTTATGTTAAAAATGTTCTAAACACGAAAGACGTTGTACTTCCATCTTTCAACATGACAGAATGCCTTTCTTACTTCACCAATACTCTCGCTGCAATTCATCCTAACAAACTGTTTAACATTCCCAATTGGATTCCTACGTTATCTAATCCTGAAGTTCAACTCAACCTTGACCCTCCATCATATCAACAAGTTACAAATATAATCCGTAGAACGAAAGCTTCTGGTTCTCCGTGTCCTCTTGATCAGCTCTCCATCATATGTTTTAAACGTTGTCCTTTCCTTAGAACATATTTAACTGATCTAATACGTGCTGTTTGGTTGTCCGGAACCATTCCTTCTGAGTGGAAAAAAGCTTGCACAATTCTTATTCACAAGAAAGGCGTAGCTATAATATACCATCCAATTTCCGACCCATCACACTGGAAAGCATACCATTAAAAGTATTTACTTCCTGTCTACGAAACGCAATGTACTCATTCCTCACCACTAATAACTTTATAGAACATAATATACAGAAGGGCTTTACTCCTAACCTGTCTGGTACTCTAGAACACACTGCACAAATGGCTAATATTATCAACAAAGCACGGATCAAGCAACGCTCTCTTGTTATCACTCTACTTGACCTGAAAAATGCCTTTGGCGAAGTTCATCACAATTTAATTCAATCCGTCTTTGATTACCACCATATCCCTGAACAAATAAAATTTGTCATAAAAAGTCTATACACGGATTTCTGTATCTCAATAATTACACCTGAATTCTGTACTCCGTTCATACCTGTTGACCGTGGCGTACTGCAAGGCGATTGTCTCAGTCCTCTGCTGTTTAATATGTGTTTCAACACTTTTATTCAGCATATCAAAGCCGAGAAGTATCGTCAGTTTGGTTTCTCCTTTCAGTTTTTAAATCCTATCCACTGGTTCCAGTTTGCTGATGACGCTGCTGTTATAACTAGTCAAGAATCAGAAAACCAATATCTTTTGAACCGCTTTTCTATTTGGTGCCAATGGTCCAACATGATTGTACGGGTTGATAAGTGTGGTACTTTTGGCATTAAAAAAGCTGTAACAAAATCCATCCAATATCTACCGAAACTCCTCATTAATAATCAACTAATTCCAGCGACCAAAATTGCCGAGTATTTTAAATATTTAGGAAGATACTTTGATTTCAATATGTCCGATCAACAACACAAGTCTGAACTTACCTCCCTCATTGACGAACTAATGACTGATATTGATTCCAAGCCACTACATCCAAAAAATAAAATCCTCTTGTACAGTCGCTATGTTTTGTCCAAAATATCCTGGCATTTTACTGTTACTACTTTATCAAAAACTTGGATTTCAGAAAACATTGATTCTATAGCGAACAGTTATATTCGTAAATGGCTTGAAATACCTATATCAGGAACACTTAGTACTGTCTACCTTACCAGAAACAAATTTGGTCTTAATATTTGTCCTCCATCTGTCAAATTCACACAATGCCAAACAATTCTCCGTACAGCTCTTAAAACATCTCCAAACCAAGCAATCAATGAACTCTGGAAGTCAACTAGTAACAGCACAAATATCCAGTATGATGTCTATAACTCCACCAAGCAAGTTATTAAGGACTTTCGCTCTAGACAAGAGGATAGACTTCATAACCATTTAACCTTTCAGGGATCCTTTTTCTCCAATATTGCTAAGTTCTCCTTTCCCCAGCTTACGAAAATATGGTGTGCGTCTCAGTGCAATCTCCCGAAAAATATTTTTAATTTTACGATACGATATATGAATAACTCTCTCCCCACGCGCCAAAACCTTGCAAGATGGGGTATATTACCAACTTCAGATTGCTCTCTTTGTCTGTCAACGGAAACTCTTCTTCACGTAGTGGCAGGTTGCCAGTCGTACCTAGAACGATTTACATGGAGACACGACTCTATCTTGAACTTTCTGACAACGACCCTACAGACTGTAAGTGGTTCAAGTCTTTATGTTGATCTTCCTGGTTATAAAAGTCCATCCATAATAACTGGTGACACATACCGTCCAGACTTGCTCCTATCAACTGCAAGAGGATGCCTCTACATTGTTGAACTGACTGTTGGGTTTGAGTCCAATCTTCAAAACAACATCGATCGTAAAAAATCCAAATATTCTGAATTGATTAGGGAACAAAGTCAAAGTGAACAATTCAGATCAGTTAAATTTGTAAACCTATCGATCAGCTCCCTTGGTGTCTTTGCAGCAGAATGTTCTACATTCGTAGAAATGCTAAATGATCTTAGTCTTGACAAGACTCACCAAAATTATTGTATTAAAAGAATGACGACGATCGCAATCAGAACCACCTATTATATATTCTGTTGCCGAAACAAGGAATGGACGAATCCCGAACTGCTAACTTTTTAAAATTATTGTGCTATATATTTGTTTTATGTTGTTATGTATAGTTATTAGTTATATATTGTTGGTGTTGATTCAAGTAGCCGATTGTAAGTTACCTTAAATAAGCGAGATTTACAGTTGTATATTATCTAAAAAGTCATTTAATAAAGTTTCCATTATTATTATTATTATTATTATTTAGGTGACATTCTTTGGTCTAAAAGGTATTTATTTTTTGTTGCCAATGACCTTTAAAAATAACGTATTGATTTTTTTATTCGAACTCAATCTCATTTATTATTTTCTAACATGTCTAACAACGAAAAACTGAAAAAATGTTCGTTTCATAGCTACTCAACGTGCTACTACGATGCGAAATTCGATTTCGATCATTTTTATACAATCGAAGTACAGCACCAAGTAACAACGTTCACTTAACATTGAATTGAAATAATAAATTTAAGGCTTCCAAATGTTAACCATTTTGCATCGTCGCTATCAATGGATTGTTAACGAATTGTCAAAGTTTTCAGTCATAAATAAATAAATAAATAAATAAATAAATAAGTAAATAAATAAATAAATAAATATATATATATTTATAAAATAACCGGAAGTAATGAGCGAGTACACGCTATCTGATTGGTTACGGAGCTCAAAAACCGTGTATTATAACTCAATAAAGCATAAGCTGACGTGATTCCTCGCGTAGATTTTGTCGTTTTTGACGGATTTTAAGTAGTTCAAATCACAAAAGAAAGTCAAAGAATAGCTGGATAGAAGGTTAATCAAGGTACTAACACAACAGAATGTTTTAACTGCAACGTTGAGTGCATTTTCATCGCTAAATTCGCGAACGTGTTTTCATCATAGGCTTCCTAGCAACGCACATAGCAACGTCATTTATAACAGGTAAATCTACATTTTTCATGGCTTTATTGTTAATTTAATGGCCGTTCTTCTATAAAAGAAATAAAAAACTTTGTCTTGTGTGATTATCGAGTTATAATGGCACTCGAGAAGCTAGTAAAACACTCGGCTATCGCCTCGTGTTTTACACGCATCTCTCGTGCCATTATAACTCGATAATCACACGCGACACGTTTTTTATTTCTTAAATAATATATATATATATATATATATATATGCACTGCACTAGCATCGCAGGGTCGCGGGTTCGATTCCAGCCGGAAGGCCTCTAAGTTGCATTTTGCGCAACTGGTCCCGGTTTGGTCTTAAAATGTATATATTCCAACACTCGAAATTTTCCTTCACCATAAATCCTTGGAAGTTTTATAAGAGTAGTGATTGGATCGGTCCAGTCAGTTGTGTAGTAATCCTGAAAAACAAAGCAAACATAAAGAAATTGGACAATTCTGCAGACACAGACAGACAGACAGACAGACAGACAGACGGTACAGACAGACATACGGGACAACCAGCCAGCCAGACAGACAGACGGGACAGACAGACAGACGGGACAGACAGACGGGACAGACAGCCGGGACAGACAGACAGACGGGACAGACAGACAGACGCGACAGACAGACAGACGGGACAGACAGACAGACGGGACAGACAGACAGACGGGACAGACAGACGGGACAGACAGACAGACAGACAGACGGGACAGACAAACAGACGGGACAGACAGACAGACAGACGGGACAGACAGACAGACGGGATAGACAGACAGACGGGACAGACAGACAGACAGACAGACGGGACAGACAGACAGACGGGACAGACAGACAGACGGGACAGACAGACAGACGGGACAGACAGACAGACGGGACAGACAGACAGACAGACAGACAGACAGACAGACGGGACAGACAGACAGACGGGACAGCCAGGCAGCCAGCCGGGACAGCCAGCCAGCCGGGACAGCCAGCCAGCCGGGACAGCCAGCCAGCCGGGACAACCAGACAGCCAGACGGACGGGACAGACGGGACAGACGGGACAGACGGACGGGACAGACGGACGGGACAGACGGACGGGACAGACGGACGGGACAGACGGACGGGACAGACGGACGGGACAGACGGACGGGACAGACGGACGGGACAGACGGACGGGACAGACGGACGGGACAGACGGACGGGACAGACGGACGGGACAGACGGACGGGACAGACGGACGGGACAGACGGACGGGACAGACGGACGGGACAGACGGGACGGGACAGACGGACGGGACAGACGGACGGGACAGACGGACGGGACAGACGGACGGGACAGACGGACGGGACAGACGGACGGGACAGACGGACGGGACAGACGGACGGGACAGACGGACGGGACAGACGGACGGGACAGACGGACGGGACAGACGGACGGGACAGACGGACGGGACAGACGGACGGGACAGACGGACGGGACAGACGGACGGGACAGACGGACGGGACAGACGGACGGGACAGACGGACGGGACAGACGGACGGGACAGACGGACGGGACAGACGGACGGGACAGACGGACGGGACAGACGGACGGGACAGACGGACGGGACAGACGGACGGGACAGACGGACGGGACAGACGGACGGGACAGACGGACGGGACAGACGGACGGGACAGACGGACGGGACAGACGGACGGGACAGACGGACGGGACAGACGGACGGGACAGACGGACGGGACAGACGGACGGGACAGACGGACGGGACAGACGGACGGGACGGACGGGACAGACGGACGGGACAGACGGACGGGACAGACGGACGGGACAGACGGACGGGACAGACGGACGGGACAGACGGACGGGACAGACGGACGGGACAGACGGACGGGACAGACGGACGGGACAGACGGACGGGACAGACGGACGGGACAGACGGACGGGACAGACGGACGGGACAGACGGACGGGACAGACGGACGGGACAGACGGACGGGACAGACGGACGGGACAGACGGACGGGACAGACAGACGGGACAGACGGACGGGACAGACGGACGGGACAGACGGACGGGACAGACGGACGGGACAGACGGACGGGACAGACGGACGGGACAGACGGACGGGACAGACGGACGGGACAGACGGACGGGACAGACGGACGGGACAGACGGACGGGACAGACGGACGGGACAGACGGACGGGACAGACGGACGGGACAGACGGACGGGACAGACGGACGGGACAGACGGACGGGACAGACGGACGGGACAGACGGACGGGACAGACGGACGGGACAGACGGACGGGACAGACGGACGGGACAGACGGACGGGACAGACGGACGGGACAGACGGACGGGACAGACGGACGGGACAGACGGACGGGACAGACGGACGGGACAGACGGACGGGACAGACGGACGGGACAGACGGACGGGACAGACGGACGGGACAGACGGACGGGACAGACGGACGGGACAGACGGACGGGACGGACGGGACAGACGGACGGGACAGACGGACGGGACAGACGGACGGGACAGACGGGACAGACGGACGGGACAGACGGACGGGACAGACGGACGGGACAGACGGACGGGACAGACGGACGGGACAGACGGACGGGACAGACGGACGGGACAGACGGACGGGAAAGACGGACGGGACAGACGGACGGGACAGGCGGACGGGACAGACGGACGGGACAGACGGACGGGACAGACGGACGGGACAGACGGACGGACGGGACAGACGGACGGACGGGACAGACGGACGGACGGGACAGACGGACGGACGGGACAGACGGACGGACGGGACAGACGGACGGACGGGACAGACGGACGGACGGACGGGACAGACGGACGGGACAGACGGGACAGACGGGACAGACAGACAGACGGGATAGCGAGACAGACGGGATAGACAGACAGACGGGACAGACAGACAGACGGGACAGACAGACAGACGGGACAGACAGACAGACTGGACAGACAGACGGGACAGACAGACAGACGGGACAGACAGACAGACAGACAGACGGGACAGACAGACAGACAGACGGGACAGACAGACAGACAGACGGGACAGACAGACAGACAGACGGGACAGACAGACAGACGGGACAGCCAGCCAGCCGGGGCAGCCAGCCAGCCGGGACAGCCAGCCGGGACAGCCAGCCAGCCGGGACAGCCAGACAGCCAGACGGACGGGACAGACGGACGGGCCAGACGGACGGGCCAGACGGACGGGCCAGACGGACGGGACAGACGGACGGGACAGACGGACGGACGGGACAGACGGACGGACGGGACAGACGGACGGACGGGACAGACGGACGGACGGGATAGACAGATAGACGGGACATACTGTCTCTACATACAGACAGACAGACGGGACAGAAATAAGCTAACATTTGAAACATTAGATAATTCATATAATGAATTGGATAAATGTTAAGAAAAAATCAAAATGATGATTACAATGACAACTTACGTTATCTAAAAACAGTCTAGCAAAGACCATGTAAGTCTTGTTTTGCTCTAGTGGTTTGTTGTAGTATTTGTCAATTGTTGTATTGTACCAGATCCCATTGCCAACTTCAAAAGTTTGAGATGAATCCTCGAATTTCATCAGGACAGCAGTAACATAAGCATTCGATGGATTTTTTTCATTGAACGGTTTGAGATCATCAAGATATTCATCAGGTAGTTTCCGCGAGGTACTACCAGCTTGAACAATAATATGAACAGTTCTGAAAGATAATAATCGCCAGTGAGACGCTCTGTCATTTTCGTGTGCGTAGATCAATATATTATATAGGATATTACATTACCGTATGGAGATACAAATTATATATTCGAGAGTTGGTAATATCTCTCACGAGTGCGCGAGAACTAATTATGAAATCCATTTTTCTGTTTTTACTGTTTTTTCAATCAGACAGCTCCATTCCGTCATGTGACTGGGCTGTGGAACACCGGTAAAGCACTGCATCAAACACTAGTGTTTCTGCATCAAACACTAGTGTTTCTGCATCAAACACTAGCGTTTCATTGACGTTAATTAAACAAGAAAGACGATATATAACATCCGCAAGTCCCACAACGGTGACTCATTGGTTCATTGTCTTTCATTTCGAGAAGCCATTTCAAAAACTCGTTCTGCGTGTTTGATCACGGTATCAAAACACTCGTGTTTTGATACAGTGATCAAACACTTGAACTCATTTTTGAAACGTCGATCATTAATATACGTAAGTATTCTTACATAAGTATTTTTTGACACATTGAAGTTAGCTTTACTACAATTTCGTGAACCACCAGCATCCTCCCTCAGTAGATCCTCTTCGTCGGCCAGTTCATCTCTAGGATCTACTTTTTACTTTTTCTGCCATTTCAAATTCGGTTGTTCGAAGCGCGGATATCTTCTGCGGTGGATAAGTCCTATCCAGTCGATTCATTTTCTACCCATTTGTGTGAATATTTTGTTCAAAACATCAATAGTAGTATCCACTCGCTATTTTTCTCAGATAGCCATTCAGTCAATAGAAAATATATCCACTGAATAAAATGTGTCCACTGGATAAGCTATTCAGGCTTTGAACAACCGACTCCTGATCCTCATGGTTCGCACGTTCTCTCGCGTGACTCCGTAGCGATCAATGACCAATGATGAAGTAGAATTAGTGATTAAGAAGCCTCGGGAGGATTTGTTACCTCCCGAAGCTTGCGGGGACATTTAATCACTAATTTCCCTCATGTCATGTTTTTACTTATAATAACGTTTATTATGCATTCTTTACTCTATCTCGATTTTGATTGGCTCTTGGCATATAGCTAATTCGTGACATCAGTTTCATGTGACGTCAATGTTCCAATATTATGGTTCAAAAAGTGTAGATATGACATCATTACTCCAATATCTTGTTGCTAGTTTGCTGTTGCCAGCTTGTTTACGGCGAAAGAAAATGGAAAATTGGCGAGTTCTTCGCAAAGATTCGCCAACATATTGCTTTGGTACTTCTTATGCATAATAATACAATTATTGGATTCGGTTTTCGCATGATATCGAGAATTATCAAGGCCTCGGTTTGTGTTACCCGCCTCAGTCTTCGGCGGGCTTCGGCAGATAACACAAACCTCGGCTTTGATAATTCTCGATATCATGCTTCACCTCATCCAATAATTGTTAAATATCAAATAACATATGTTGTATAGAGTCAGTATATATTATATCGTTTTATCTTCATCGACAGGGCACGAATGCCATAGTAACGCGTTATTAAACTCACTCAACTAACTGTTTAGAATCTGGTAACTTGATACGAAAACCATGAATGTTTTTTTTTGAAATTGCCACTGGTTCTGCAAGGGAACAAGAGTTGAACATTTTTAACAGGATGCAAAAGTGGAGATCTAGCAGCTTCGCTTTTTGGGTGATCCGTTTTAATCGGCCAATATTCAAACAAACCTGCAAACATAGCCGATTAATTTCTAAGTACATAAAACGGTTTTAGCGCAGGGTATGCACGTCGCGTAATATAATAGGCACGTATGTTATGTATTTAGACTCGGTAATTCCAAATCTGTTTTCAGAATTGAAATCGGTTAAATATTGTCCGAGTTCAAAAACTACGTCTGAACGGCAATTTGCGATCATGCGACGGAGGGGTACTAAAAGGGATGGCTAAAAGGGATGTCTCAAAGGACCTTAACATTTTCTAGAACTACTAATCCTAACCGTAATCTCAATCCTAACCCTAACTGTAACCTTAATAGCCCTATCCTAACGAAAAAACAGAAGGTCCTTTTGAGTCATCCCTTTTAACCATCCTTTAGAATAGGTGGGCGAGGGGTTATTGCGGATACGTATTTCGCATCAAGCCAACCTCCCATTGCCTTCCCTTGCCATCCCTTCCCTTCCCTGCCCTGCTTTCCCTTCCCTTCCTTTCCTTTCCCTTCCCTTCCTTTCGTTTCCCTTCCCTTCGCTTGCCTACCTTACCTTACCCTACCATACCCCATCATACCCTACCCTTCCCTTCGCAAGCCTTTCATTGCCTTGCCTTGCCTTGCCTTCCCTTTCGTTCCTTTTTCTTTCCTTTCCTTCCCTTGCCTTGCCTTCCTTTCCCTTGCCTTCTCTTCCCTTCCCTTCCTTTCCCTTCCCTTCCCTTCGCTTGCCTACCTTACCCTACCCTACCTATCCTACCCTCCCCTTCCCAAGCCTTCCCTTGCCTTCCCTTGCCTTCCCTTGTCTTCCATTGCCTTCCCTTTCCTCCCCTCCCCTTCCCTTGCCTTCCAAGCCTCCCCTTCCCTTCCCTTGCCTTCCCTACCCTCCCTTGCCTTCCCAAGCCTTGCCTTCCTTTTCCTCCCCCTTGCCTTCCCTTGCCTTCCCTTATCCTTTCCTCCCCCTTGCCTTCCCTTTCCTTCCCTTGCCTTCCCGTGCCTTCCCTTGCCTTGCCTCCCTACCCTACCCTACCCTACCCTTTCCTTTCCTTCCCTACCCTTGCCCTGCCTTGCCTTGACATGCCCTGCCTTACCTCGCCTTGCTCTCCCTTTCCCTCCCTTGTCTTCGTTTCCAAACAAAGGCAATCAATCCGTACTCACCAGCGTTGGTAATTTTTAAAATGGATTTATAAAAACTATCTCCAATGCTTGTTTGTGAACGTATAGATATGTTATACATTGTGGATGAATTTAAACCATCGATCGTGAGTGAACTACTAGCAGGTTGACTTTTATAGCAGCGTTTCTGGGTCTCGTGATGCTCGTTATAGCAAATATTAAATGCTTTTAAGAACACATTTGAATCAAGATTTGGTTTTTCCCAAGAAATATTCAACGAATTACGACAGAGAGAAATAGCACTGAGATTACCAAGACCTAAAAATTGAAAAAAAATCCATTTAGAAATTTGGTTTTTAAATCCTTTTTCAATTGGATTGTTGTGCAATTTACCTGCTGGTCGTTGGTAAGTCTTAACGCTGGGGCTCCACTCGGTTGAGTAGTAAACTTCCTACAAATAGGGAGTCAACGCCATGTTAAAGGACATTGGCAACAAAAATTAAGTTTGTCTAATATGAATGAACTCGTAAAATGATAGAGTAATACCTTTTACAACTTTTCCATATTTTACTCGTTTTTGAAATATTTCTGTTTGTTTGATATGTAAATAAGATGGTCTCTGATGTCAGGTGCAGGGTAGAGAATTTTCACACATTAAAATATTAATTCCATCTTCAAGTTTGTTCCACAAATTTACTTGAAAATGTGCATATAATAACTCTTCATGATAATGAACGTTGTAAACTTAGCAATTCTGAGATACTGTATAAGACATTTTTTAATGAGTGAAAATTCTCTACCCAGCACCTGACGTTGAGACCATCTCATTTACAGATCAAACAAACAGAAATATTTCAAAAACGAATTAAAATACGGAAAAGTTGTAAAAGTTGTTACTCTATCATTTCACGAGTTCTTTCATATTAGACAAACTTAATTTTTGTTGTCAATGTCCTTTAACGAAGTTTCGTTGTCCAACTTTTCATATGCCGAATTAGATTGCAAACTATAGCTTGATCAAAGGATTTTGCTTATGTACATTAAATTGGGAACATGAAAAGATCGACGTTTAAAACGTACGTAAGCTGATTACTGTCTGTCTGTCTGTCTGTCTGTCTGTCTGTCTGTCTGTCTGTCTGTCTGTCTGTCTGTCTGTCTGTCTGTCTGTCTGTCTGTCTGTCTGTCTGTCTGTCTGTCTGTCTGTCTGTCTGTCTGTCTGTCTGTCTGTCTGTCTGTCTGTCTGTCTGTCTGTCTGTCTGTCTGTCTGTCTGTCCCGTAAGCTGAAGTAACGAAGAAAAAGGAAAAAAGAGCGAGGTAATTCCCAAATGATGTAAAATAACTGTAATTCCAAATTTGGCATTGAAGAGGTTGATATTCCATCTTGAAAATATTTGATGGGATGGATAGTTTTTCTCATTCCCTAAACATTCCATGTTAGCCTCGTTATTATCAGGTCTTTTACTTAACCTAGTTCAGAATCGACTTATAAACCAACCTCAAATGGGCTTTAGTTGTGCAATTGCATAAAAAGAGGTGCATTAGCTATTAAACGTTGCGCTCGATGAGGGTCATTTACTAAATGACCCGAATCGAGCGGGACGTTTAATGGTTAATGCTCCTCTTTTTATGCTATTCCTTTGTAATATAATGTTTGCGGGTATTTCTTTTGTTCTCACAGGGCCATTAACAACTATAATATCACGGTTCGCTCGGTTTCTTTTGTTCTCGAAGGCACATTTAACGTCTAAATTACCTAATCCATAAACATTAGGTACGATTAGTAACTAATCATACCTAGGTGCGATTAGAAACTAATCTGCATATCTAATGTATATGGAAAACGCTCGTTTATCCACACGCATACATACTGTAGCACGATTGATATAACAATTCCTGATCCATACTGTGTGTCGTTTCGTATTCGCCGGTACAGTGCCTTCTCTCGTATTCTCGACATCTCTTCCCTGCACGAAACTAAAACGTTTATGCGACATACTCGCTCTCGCTAACTACATCTTTACTCGAATTGCACTGCCGAATACGCTCGCATAAAGCGTTTATATATGCTACCCCAAAGGATTTCAATAGAAAATTAAAAATGTCCCTCAAACCTAGTAAAAGTCCCTCGGAACTTTTACATCTTCCTCGCAAACCGTAATATTACAAAGTAATAGCATGGCGTTTCGGTTGATTAGTGATTAAATGTCCCTCAAGCCTCGGGAGATTTAGCAAAAGTCCCTCGGGCAAATCTCCCTCGGCTTTCGGGTACATTTAATCACTAATCAACCTCAAAGCCATGCTATTACTTATAATTATTACACGTTTGAGTCGGTTTACTTTGATGTACCGCGGGCTTTATCTAGCATAAAGACAATGAATACTAAGTAGATAAGAAATGAAAGAAAAAACTATGAAATCTTTGTCCAAGGTGGATAAAATGGACAAAACTTTGTTGGAAACCTCCTGAATGTAATAATAAGTCAGATAAACATCTCGAACGTCGGGATGTATGCGATACACAGCCCTCGGACGCTACGCGTCCTGGGGGCTGTATGCCGCATAAATCCCTCGTTCTTGAGCCAATTAGCCAATGAAATCACTTTATTTTATTACATGACTGAGGCTGGATACTCGAGTAAAACATGTAAAAATCATATACCACCACAGTTATTAGATCAAACCCGGTTTTGATCTAATTGCTGAGATCTTAATTAATAATTCATTTTTTGGAGAACGAAACGACCTGCCTCCGTCTTCGCTCATCCTCAACTGAACAGAGTCTGTTAATTTTCTGAATAAATTTTACACACCCTCGTGAGTTCAGTCCCATGAGGGTTTGTTCTCAAACGCATTTTAAGTAAACATCCAATAGCGTAGAGTCTGGCTGCTATTAATAGCTCAAAAAGCGGACAAACAAACCAAATTTGACTCACAAATGATTGCAAATGAGCTATTTCTTTTGTTATGGCCGCAAGAATTATGGGTAAAAGCGGACAAACATCGGTACTGACGTCATCTCGACGGAGCGCTATTAAATCCGTGTTCGATTGAGAAGCCATATAAACAACTCGTTTATCGAAAACAATAAAAACAATAAAAACTCGAAAACAATAAAAACACTCGCGCTTCGCGCTCGTGTTTTCATCATGTTTTCTCGTGTTTGGATCCCCTGATGAAACACTCAAACTCGTTGTTCATATATTAAATAAAGCCCTCCTTCTCGGGATCTTACTCTTACATCTACCGTATCAAAATCAATTTTGGCGAAATTTCTGATGAGTTCCTCCCTCGACCTCGTGTTGAGTCTTTGAATGATGACAGAAGTGGAACGTTTTAAGACATTTTGTAAAGAAGAAGATACTAATGGTTGGTAAAAAGAAGCGGTTCCCAAGAACCAGGAGGCATACGTCCTGGGGTGTAAATGTTTATATAGCTTGGGCTACGTCTCGGAACGAAAATTCGAAAGATTTTGAACCAGAAAACCCGAAATATCTATATGATCCCGGTACACCGGGACGTCCCGGTATACCGGGATTTCGGCTCGTATATAATTTACTGTTATTTTCGCAGTTGCGTTTATATGGAGACCGGGATATCCCGCTTGACCGGGATCCCAGTTGAAGCAACCGAGATCCCGGGACATATTTTTTCCATATAAACGCAACATCCTGGTACACCGGGTACACCGGGATGAAATGAATTGAAATTTAAAACGTCGTCTGAACCCGGTAAAATATCCAAAAAGTGACAAAATGAAAAAAATATTCGTTGGGATGCTTTTTATGCGAATAAAATTATTTTTCGTTTCATTGAGAAATTATTATCAATTATTATCAACATGTTCACGCATCCCGGACATCCCAGTGAAAATGTCTCGGGTAACCGGGACATATTGGTATACTGGGATCATATAAACAGGCCATAAGTGTAGAATAGATTAATTATTGGCTGTCTAAGTTTTGTGTAGATGTAAGGCAAAGAAATGGCGAGGAATACAGACATGAAGTCTTGTGCTCGTTATTCTGTGCTATAAACCGTGTCATTCGTGAATCAAAGCCAGAGCTTGTGCTGTTTAAGTCACCTCAACTGAAATTTACAGTCAAAACAAAATCCTTTTCGCAAGAAAGCGAGCGCAGTTAGTGTGTCGAATGTCTGTAATCTTATAGTTAGATAATTTAGTTACTAATTGATTAGTCTTCTTATAATTATTATTATCAACGTTTGTAATGTGCAGATCATCGTAGAACTGAATGATCTATTCATGTAAACAAAAGACAATGTAAAGTGGAGCTTCCGGCGACGCTATTATAATATAATTTAGGTATTGAATGTCAGAGTTGTCACTAACTTGGCTAGCGAACAGAATGCTAGCAAGATGTGAATGGTTTGTTGAATTGTTGTAAAATAAAGACGTTCAAAGACTGTGCGTGATCTTATTTACAAATGATAGATACAGTACCCAACGAATTGTGAGAACCGGCAGAAGCGCAACTACTTCGACGCGAAGCAGAAAAGCGCAACACTTGGTCCTTCGAGCCGGATAGAAAAACTTCACGAGCTAGAACTTTGAAATGGACGAGTTAACGAAGAAGAAATGGATACGTGCAGCACATAGAGGTTCAACAACAAAGATCGTCGCAAAGATCAACGAAAGGCTCGCGAATCTCAACATTGAGACGGACAAAAATGTTTTGAGACAATTGAAAGCTACTTTGAACGATAAAATCGAGTCACTAAAGGCTCTCTATGAAGGCATCAGCGAATTAATGAGCAGTAGCGAAGCGGAGAACGCCGACGAGGAACTCATGAGGGAAATTGAGGAAGCAGACAACCTTAGAGCGGAGATGAAAATAATTGTCCTCGATGTTAATGACTCGCTGAGTCAAGCCGAAACGCTGCCACACGACATGACGCCATTGAACAACAGTATCAGTGAACCACAAAGAATTGTTCGAGCGAAGCTACCGAAATTGGAGGTGAAGAAATTCAGTAGCAAAGTGCAAGAGTGGCAAGAGTTCTGGGATTCTTTCGACAGTGCGGTCAATAAAAATGATGGTTTGTCAGACGTAGACAAGTTCGCGTATTTGCGCAGTCTTTTGGTCGAGCCGGCAAGGTCAAGCATCGCGGGATTCGCGCTCACAGCAGCGAACTATAGAGAAGCGCTGGATCTATCAAAGAAGCGTTTTGGAAAGAAAAATGCCATCCGGAAAGCTCACATCCAAGAGCTTATGAACGTGAAACCCGTGTTTAACGATCGAGATACGCAACGACTCCGGAAACTGTATGACACATGCGAGACGAATTACAGAGGTCTAAAAGCCCTGGGGGTCGACGAGAGCGCATATTCTACCATCGTAGTGCCCGAGATATTGGAGAAGTTGCCAGAGTCATTCCGTTTGACCATAACGAGGGGTGTTGACTTTTTGGAATGGTCGATGGCAGAGGTTTTGAAAGCCTTTCTGAAGGAGATCGAGCTACGAGAAGCACATCAGTCAGTAGTAAACAAAGACGAGAAGCAGCAGCAGCTCTCTTTGCGAGGCAAGGAAATGTAAAGTGTGCATTCTGTATGCAAGAACATCCACATGAACAATGTAAGAAGGTTACCGATATAAATGAACGCAGACAACTCATTCGTAAGTATGGACGATGTTTTGTTTGTTTAAAAAAGGGACATATAGGTAAAACCTGTTTAAGTACTAATACTTGTAATGCATGCGGGAAACGACACCATAGGTCGGTTTGTGAGGGTACTGGGGTTCTTTCTGACACAGTTCAGTCCAATCATTCCATTCTGGGTTCGGAGTGTAATTGTAGAGTTGAATTGCAGACAGCTCAGGCTTTAGTGAAGGGAGCAAAGAGCAATGTGAGAGTGAGAGTATTATTTGACTCAGGAAGTCACAGATCCTTTGTGACTACAAAGGCAGTTCAGGAAGCAGGAGTGCCAGTTAAAAGAAAGGAATAGATTGAAATAAGAGCGTTTGGGCAAGAAAATGGAGAGGGGAAGTTGCGAGAAGTTTTCGAGTTAGAAGTGTTGCCAGTTAAGGGGGGAGAGAGTGTGAAACTTGAGGTGTACGGAGTGAAGAGCATTTTACAAATAAAGAATGAACATGTGGAGTTGAGGAAAAGGGATTATCCTCATTTACAAGGTTTGTGGTTTTCTGATGTTTGCAAGGAAAAGGAGGTTTTGGAAATAGAATTGTTGATTGGGGCAGACTATCTTTGGTGTTTTCAGGAAGGCAGAACTGTGAGAGGGAAACGTGACGAGCCTGTTGCAGTACACAAAAAGTTAGGCTGGGTATTGTCTGGTCCCATGAAGGGAAGTAAGTCGGATGATGACGTGAAGGTGAATTTTGTTGGCCATGAAAATACATATGATGATAAAAGACTTTCTGAAGGTGTCCAACGTCTATGGGATTTTGAAACACTAGGCATAAAGGAGGAAGATGAAGTGCATGAGTCGCTTAAGGATTCTATTAATTTTAATGGTACACGGTACAGTGTAAGTTTACCTTGGAAGGAAGGTCATGGTGCTTTACCAAGTAATTATAGTATTAGTTTGAAGAGATTAAAAGGTCAAGTAGGGAAGTTAAGAAAGGAACCAGAAATATGACAGGGTAATGAAAGAACAGCTTGAAAGGGGGATGATAGAGCCAGTCGTTGAATTGGAAAGGGCTTCAAGAGTTAACATTTAGTCAACGATACTCTGCGCCAAAGAAAGAATTTCAACCCTGCAGGATGGCAACTGTTCGCAAAAGCTTTGGGACGTTTGAACGTACCCGAAGGAATCGTCAGAAACGAAGAGCGTCTACATTTGGTGAAGGAATATAGGAACAAGCCTTCATCTTCTTCTAGCGACCCCCCTCTGACGCCCTCACTACAGTCTCCAGGGACACCAGCGAAACCAAGAAAGAAACGTAGAAACAAAAATCCATATAAATGGCATTCATAATCTTTTTTGTAAACATTTTATTGAATAAATATTTTTTACAATTATAACGTGTCTTTTTATTCTTACACAAAATACCATTTACGTATAAAATTACGAACTAATGTATCGTTCCACTCCTTTTGATCAGTAAACATACTAACAATAGTTGACATGGGAATATTTCTACTACGATGTAAAGCATAAAATAAACAGTATTGTCCACACACACGAGACCACGGTGATTGTAAAGTCTTTTCATTCCAAGTAAATGTACTGCTATGATCTTGTAGAAAGGTTTGAAAGTTTCTGCTGTAAAATTCTGGGCTTTGTCCATAAGAGTAGAAGAATTCTCCTTTTCCATCCGATGTGACGTAAACAACTACCCAGTGTGTACCAGGTCCATCGCTGGGATCCACGTTTATAATAAAACGTCTAGGTTTTTTCTGTATCTGGATTGGTAAACGATCCGAGGGTAAAACATCGGTAAACACTGATTTGGCATATGGGTCACTTTGTAAGACACGAATCAGTTGATGTGTGTTCATTTTAGCTTCTGAAGTCACTTAGCACGTTACGGCTGGCATCAATCTCGATAAGATTTTGAAATTCTCCAAACACCACGATATTTATAGCCCCAGTTAGAGCCGTACCGAACTTGCATTCTAGGGAGACGTTCCCATCCCTGATAGGTTGAAAATGATCAAACACGTACAGGGTATATCCATTTCCATACTCGTCTCGAGTAATACCGTTGCCTTGATTCTGAAACATCTTGTTGGTACCACGCCACACGCCTATTCTACGAGGTACAACCCGACGAGAAAGTCCGATACGTCGACTTCTGTAGTTTGTACCCATGGTGCAATAAGTATGGCGAATATCCGCTTGGCCATCCTGAGATCATCACCGAGAACTTTGGGCCGATCGATCAATACTTTGGCTTGGTAAAGTGCATCGTCCTTCCTCCACGTCAGCTCTACCATCCTGTTCTTCCCTACAGAACTCAAGGAAAGCTCATGATGCCTTTATGCCGTACTTGCGCCGACAATCTTCAGCAAGAACCATGCTGCCATTCCGATGCTGACCGAACTCTCCATGGTACGTGGGTCACCCTCGAGCTCCAAAAAGCGTTGGAAAAGGGATATCGTTTGGTGAAGGTCGACGAAGTCTGGCACTTCCCTGAACACCCCGATGGGCTCTTCAAAGACTATACGTAGACACGTTCTTGGCGTCTGGAATCTTGGTTCTCGGCGCGGTTAAAAAATGTGGGAAGGAGCCTTTCTCCAATTCAGTGAGGACAAAAGTTTTAGGAAAGTCAGCCATACGCATGGGTATAAAACACAAAGAATCAATGAATTTAATGTTCAACTGTGGAACGGTAAGGGAGAGGATTTTAGCGCCACGCGTAATAACTTCAGGAACGATACCATTTTTGTAGAGGTACTGGAGAATGAAATATCCATCGTAGGCCTGATCATAAAAGTTGCAGATACAGATTTATTGGAAGCCATAACCGAGTGCCTATTGAACATTTGCCGTGAAACGATAAAAATTAATCCAAAAACGTATAAAAAGCTTACACCATACTCAGATCATATTGAGGCTGTCGCTTATATGAAATAATAACCGCACGATAATAACCGCAAATGGAAAGAGAAGCGTCTCATTTTTAAACTTGGCACCACACATCCATATTCAAGCTGCTAGAATTAGTCCGCGTTATATCCTCGTTCTAACTCCTCGCTCCGTCGTTCTCTATGAAGTAAAGCTGTTCAACCAATTTAAAACTCCTAGATATAAGTAGTAATACCCCCCATATAGGCCGCATTAATATTAATTAGGTAAATTGAATTTTTAATGAGCTTTCGAATTTTGAGATTACGTCACGTTTCTCGTCTTCCTTCCAGACCCTCTAACCCTAGTTATTTATGCATACGTCACCAGACTCTTCGTCTTCCTTGGAGGAGCCTTAACCCTAGCCTGCGAAGCAGGCGTTTAGGGATTGGGGAGGGGGCCAGGGACTGGGGTGAGTGCAGATGGAACGCCTGCACGAAAGACCCATGTTTTTGGATTTCTACGTCCACCAGAGGACGCTAAATTCTGATTGGCTAACTCAACTCATTAGTATTCAGGGTTTCCTGTCAGGAAATAAACATTTAAAAATGGCGGCTTTGGAAAACCATGTTGGAGATTATTTTCTTTCGAAAGCTTTAACCGATCTTCATGAGTTCGTTGCTGGTCGTAGCTTTAAATTAAAACAGGAACAAAAAGTTGCTACGAGGGAGCTGCTGGTAGGAAAAGATGTTTTGATGGTATTACCAACGGGATTTGGCGAGAGTTTGATTATGGATTTGGTAGATTTACCAGACGTTCGTGCGAGCGCGTGATTATCAGTCGGCAGGGGAAGCAGCTATATTATTGTCATTTCTAATTTGTCCTTGTCTTCAGGTGTTTCAACAATGCTCTCTGGGCCTTCGGAGAATTCGTTCGACGTTTCAGAATATTGTATATAAGTGATGGTTTCTAACTACGTTTTCTTGCATATGTGAAATTTCTTGGCCAAATCCCATTCTGGAGTTACGGTGTTCGATATAGTCAGATGTCGCTTCATTCTATCAGGGCTATTAATGTTATCGGTTGGTGGAACATTGCTGTCTCCTTTCGCATGTGTTAATACTGATTTCGTAAAGTTATAAAGTTCAAAAGCATTTCTTATTTTTTCTGCCGCAAGACCTACAAATTAAACCCGCTCTCGGAGAAAGTTTCACTGCGTAGTAATGCAAAGCCGATTGATTCACAAGTCTCAGCCAGAATCAACTCTGTGCTTCCATGTCTACACGATTGCTTGAATAAATTTTCAAAATAAATTTTGTTTCCACCAGATGCAGCCAAGCTTTTTACGGAGTTTCAGACCTGGATATTTCACGATTCGGCCCGATGTGAAATGTTTTAATCATTGAGGAAAGCCCGCTAGTCGCTGATTGGTTGTTTTTGACAGTTTTTCATGTGGGCGGAAATCCAAAATCATGGGTCTTTCGTGCAGGCGTTCCCTCCTCCCTTCCCCACTTCGCCTTTTCGCTTTCCCTCTCCCCCTAACGCCGCCACGCAGGCTACCTTAACCCTAGTTATTCATTCAGATTACGTCATTAAATTAACCTTCAGGATCCCTAACCCTAGCTCGTGTACCTGTAGGACCCCAAACCCTAATTAAGTGTTCATTTTATTCGGCCTTATTATTATGCATATTCAGTCTTCACTAACCCTAGTCCTCTTCCTCCGCTCCCATATAATTCCGACACCTTCCGAACTTCATTTCCGAAGGTATTACGTCATTATCAAAACGTCGCTCTTTAGATCTCTTAATAATATAAGAAACCTCTTTGCATCTATACACTTCGCATCGCTACGGCAATGTGAATGTGGGACAGTACGCAATCCGAAAGTAGCGCATGCGCACAATCGATCTTGGCTGAATATTATAATCTGGAATTAATTATCAATGAAATATCTTATACTTTCAGTTCGTGTATCGACCTACATAGATTCATACGATCGCCCTTATGTTCAAATACCCTTTAAACCTTCAACAGTTCTACGAAGATATGAACCCAATTCATTTCGGCTATTTGCGATATTCGCCTTCCGAAGCCTTGAACAACGAAGCGAGTATATTTTAAAAATCACGGAGTCGAACGAATCATAACGGCTTTTACGAATGTATCGGACTTTACGGCTTTACAAAGTTCATAAGGCCTCTAGTGTGTAAAGTAAGCGATTCCTTGGATAAAGAAATACTTCGGCAAGGTAATCGAAAAAATAAGTCAAAGGTATCGATTTTCCTAAGCGAGATAAAACCTTGCTTGGTATATATTATATTAGCTATTAAATTATTCAAGAGATAGCTTGTCAAACGAAGCGAAGGTTGAGTGACCACACAGACAATAGCGCATGGGTCATTAACAGTCATTAGTGCTCAACTCGGAAATATTTGCATGACTTGGGAATAATTAATTTGTTTTGAGGGTAAATACTGGGATTTTGAGGGTAAAAAAAAAAATAGTCAATATAATAATAATAATAATGTTTATTATTTATATAGCGCAAATTAGCATATGTATATGATCAAATGCGCTTTACAACATCGATAATTTATTCTATATATTCAGTAACTAGTACCCAGTACCCAATCAATTAACCTTAACTATTTATTTTTACAGTTTTTATCATCATTAGTTTTCCTAACTATTTATCCTAACCTGCCCTGTCAACTTCCCTGTGGGAGGAAACCGGAGAACCCGGAGAAAACCCACGACTTTCGGCAGAGTGTTGACCAACTCTTTCCACGTGCGATCAAATGTCCGAACACAGGATTCGAACTCTTGACCTCAGAGGTGGGAGGCAGTGGCACTGACCACTAGACCACCGAAGCCCCTATGGGATGATGAGGGATAAATTGAGCGGGCAAGTTCAAACGCGACAATGGTGTTGCCATCCATAGTAAAACTACGTTGCGTCGGAAAGAGAAATAGAGTTATTGTCGGAGCAATAGACGAAATGTGGGAGGCTGATCTGGTTGTTATGGATTCGTTGAGTAAAGCAAACAATGGCTATAAATACATGTTAACTGTCATTGATGTTTTATCCAAGTATACGTGGGTAGAACCATTGAAAACAAAGTCCGGAGAAAATCTGATCAAAGCCTTTAAGAAGATATGTAAGAAAGGCAGACGTCCGAGAAACTTCATACCGATAAAGGAACTGAATTTACCAACAGACTTGGCGCAGAGTATCGTTGACTAAATCAATGATGTTAGTACCCGGAATAGTTCTTCCTTCAAAAACCATCTGCCCTTGATCGTTCCAACCAACCACATCTTTATTTTCTTTTATCTTCTTTATCAGTTGTACAGCTCTTGATTTCATCGTGGAAGGTACACTTTCTATGATATCACTCTCGATTTCTCCAGGTGGTTCAGGCGTTGTCTCTGTTGAAGGTTCGGGGTCTGTTCCTTCTGCTGCGCTAGGTTGGGTATGGGTAATACATACAGGAACAGGCCGATGCATTCGTTTGTCATAGTAATTGAGATAGCGTTGAAACGTCTGATTATACAACTTCACTTTATCATCTTGTGTTATATCTTGACGTTGCAGCAAATTGTCCATTTCCGAATCCAGTTGGTTCACTTGAGCAGTCAGTGGAAGAACCAAGGGTTTCTTTGTAGTCATGTGTTCAGGGACCAGAACCAGTCTTTTGACATGCTCCATTATTTGGTTAGAAAGCTCGCCAATTGTTCTAAGACAGGAGCGAGTAGAAAAGGTAAGAATCCGTCTCCGTTTTGTAGAATAACCCTCCTTCTTTTCGTGATCGAGTTTCTCTTATCAGCAACAGCCTCAATGTGATCTGAGTATGGTGCAAGCTTTTTATACGTTTTTGGACTAATTTTAATCGTTTCACGGCAAATGTTCAATAGGCACTCGGTTATGGCTTCCAATAAATCTGTATCTGCAGCTTCTATGATCGCTTTTCGCATAGAAGGTTTACACTTTGCCAATACTTTTAAAACATCGTGGTTCCTCTTCACACGGAGGGACATCCTCAAATGAATACACCTTTGACAGCACTATGTTTTTATACGCGAGGTTGGTAGACGTAATGAGTGTCTGTCGGGAAGATTCCGGATCGAAGTCGTATTTCATCGCGACATGTTGGTGTTAGGTCAACAAATATGTAAGAATACGGCTCTTTTGTTGCCATCTGGTAAGCTTGATGAAAAAATTTGGTATTGCTTGGGTACAACTGTTTGGCTAGGTGGATCACTTGGCTGGCATCACGGACGTTCTTAGTTAGAACCAGATAACTGGCGTTAAGAGATATAGTTCGATGATCTTTGCTTTGATGAAACATATTCTGTACGATATAGATGACACTAAGGTTTCCATGATGCGACTTTTTCGTAAATAATTTAGCAATGATAGCATCCTTTTCCCCCATCATGTCGTCAATGATAAATAAATTCCTTATCTTGGGGTTAATAGAATCCAACATGGAATCAGGTAAACCTTGAACAAACTGAATATCGGAAACTAGGGTCTCTATTTGAGCAAAGGATTCCTGATATTCGGAATAAAAGTAAACAATATTTTCTGGTGGAGGATCGATCATCACTTGAGCGATCGCTAACAATGTTTTGACAAACGTTGTTTTTCCTGTCTTGGTTCCTCCAGAGACCATAAGTCCAAACGGGTGTGTTAACTGAATGGAATACGTTCGGCTTTGGTTTCAGTTTAGTGAGTTTGATACAGCACTAGTAAACGGGAGATGTGTCGTTCTTCTATCGTAGGAAGCCATATCCGGTTGCTTGTCTGTGACTTCAGAATGAAATAATTTCTGATGGTTAGCGCTATTACTTGATGCGACGAATAATCCAACGGAAGAGATTGGTTGAGAGGAGATCTTTTTACCATGAACGTTGTTCATATGGCGGCGAAGGTGTTCTTTTCTTGACAAAGTCTTTCCACAAGTGCCACACTGATGAGACATGTTCCACACTGATGAGACATGTTCTCTGACTCACGACTGAACATGAAATGAAGCTATTTTCTCAATTATTTTAATTTTATAGGATACCTAATCTGATCACCCCGAAAATACCCCAACACCCCAAACGCCCGCCAACGCACAATCTAAAGCACCCCGCGAATACCCCAAACGCCCGCATCTCCCTACGAACACCCCGAAAGCACCCCGCAAATACCCCAAACGCCCGCATCTCCCTACGAACACCCCGAATGCACCCCCAAATGCCCCGGAAACACCAAATACACCCCCAAATACCCCAAGCGTCCCATCTCCTTACGAACACCCCGAATGCAGCCCCCAAATACCCCGGTAACACCAAATGCACCCCCAAACACCCCAAGCGCCCCATCTCCTTACGAACACCCCAAATGCACACCTATAAACGCCCTCATGATTCTTTGGACGAAGAGAAGCCGTACGAAGAACGATTTAGTAATAGCTTTATTACTACATGAACACAAATTATAAGATTCACACACTTTTATTTCGAAATATGTTTTACATTATCAGCCGGTACCCAAGAATTAAAATCATTCGAGTAACCTAACCATTTTACAAGATATTCTTTGTGTTTACCACGCATGCGAGACTTAATCACATTTTCTACTCTAAAAAAGTCAGTGTCTTTCTTGATAACGCTTTGCAACTCTTGTTCGTAAAATGTTCCCTCTAACTCCTCGTCGTGATAATCGGATATTTTATACACTGGTGGTCTTCTAGGTATACGCTTCGTTATGGTGAAAACTTCTTCGGTCCAGCTGGGTAAGTAACCTTTCTTGAATGTTCGTCTGGCTTTGCTGATTCGCACTTGATCACCCACGTTAAATTTATACTTAATGAGCGCGGTTGATTCGTGTCCATACAATCGTTGCCACACCATGCTTTCATTCTCGTGATTCACATCAACCGGTTTCATTCCAATACTCCGATGTCGCGAATGGTTGTAGGAATACACCAACTTTTGTAGCACATCCATATACTTTACTGTATTCTTAGCTGTAAAATATTTCCACATCTTTCCCTTAAGCGTTCGATTAAATCGTTCCACAATAGACGCTTTGGTGTCGTTGTGCGTGGTGAAAAACGAAATGTTGTAATCTTTCAAAAGCTTCTGAAATGGTCTGTTGGTTTATTCAGTTCCTTTATCGGTATGAAGTTTCTCGGGACGTCTGCCTTTCTTACATATCTTCTTAAAGGCTTTGATCAGATTTTCTCCGGACTTTGTTTTCAATGGTTCTACCCACGTATACTTGGATAAAACATCAATGACATATAACATGTATTTATAGCCATTGTTTACTTTACTCAACGAATCCATAACAACCAGATCAGCCTCCCACATTTCGTCTATTGCTCCGACAATAACTCTATTTCTCTTTCCGACGCAACGTAGTTTTACTATGGCAACACCATTGTCGCGTTTGAACTTGCCCGCTCAATTTATCCCTCATCATCCCATATTGACTATTTTTTTTTTACCCTCAAAATCCCAGTATTTACCCTCAAAACAAATTAATTATTCCCAAGTCATGCAAATATTTCCGAGTTGAGCACTAATGACTGTTAATGACCCATGCGCTATTGTCTGTGTGGTCACTCAACCTTCGCTTCGTTTGACAAGCTATCTCTTGAATAATTTAATAGCTAATATAATTCAGTCTTAGCAACCTAACAAAATGCCTGACAACATTAATGAAGTCAGCCACATAATCCAGGCTGATATATAGTTACAGGTTCTAAGGATTTATGGTGAAGGAAAATTTGAAGTGAAAAATGCAACTTAGAGGCCTTCCGGCTGGAATTGAACCCGCGACCCTGCGATGCTAGTGCAGTGCTGACCACTGAGCTACGGAAGTTGTTGTCGAGAGCCTAGTCACGATATATGATATATAGTTAACCATGTTAAACTTTTATTTCGACTGCATCTAGATAAGCAATTTTGGGCCATCGTATAAATCTCTGTTGATCGTGACACCAGTTATTTTGAAGGTTTGAGATGCTTCTTCGTTACTCTCTTTAGTTCATCCCATATCATATCCATGGCGCATGCGCTGCTCTCGGGCTGCCCACTGTCCCACATTCACATTGCTGTAGGGAGACGAAGTGTATAATTACAAAGGCATTTCTTATATTATTAAAAGCAATAAAAGTGACCTTTTGATAATGACGCAATGCCATCGGAAATTAAGTTCGGAAGGAGTTGGCGGCTAATCGGACGTGACGTATGAATACCAGGGGGTTGGATAAAAGCTAGGGTTAGGGGTCCTACTGGTACATGCGCTAGGGTTAAGCATTCTGAAATGACGTAATCTGAATAAATAATTAGGGTTAAGGCTCCTCCAAGGAAGACGAAGAGTCTGGTGACGTATGCATAAATAACTAGGGTTAGAGGGAAGGAAGACGAGAAACATAACGTAATCTCAAAATTCGAAAGCTCATTAAAAATTCAATTTACCTAATTAATATTAATGCGGCCTATATGGGGGGTATTACTACTCATATATAATACCTATTCTGCCAGGAAACCTTATTTTGTAATTCCTGATCATTTTGCGATTGGTTTCTTCAGAATACTTTACGCCAAAACTAAGTAACGACTTATTATTTTTCTATGTCGATGCGTTTGAGATCTTGAACAGTTCTTCACACTGTTTCCCGAAGGGTTTCTTCCTCCATTGGAATCCCGTGCATTAACGCGAGATATAATTAGCGATAATTCGGCCAAATTCGTGAACATGTATGCAAATCTTAACCCTAACAACGTGAATATACATCATGACAACGGCGTCATAAAATAGCCGAGTCATCCAATTTAACCAAGACGGTTTAACTTTATATTTTTTCAATATGTTTGAGATCTTGAACAGTTCTTTGCACTTTTTCCCGAAGTGTTTCTTCATCATAGGAATTGTGTACACTAAAGCGAGATAAGCCATAATACGGCCAAAATGTTTAGGGTTCATCTCTTAGCGGTGAAAACACAGGTTCAATCGAACGCTGAATAGTGTGAAGGGAGCGTGATGACCCTATAAACTCCCTCCTACGAACGGGCCAAAAGGCCTTATCGGGCCAAAAAAGGCCAGATAGGGCCTAAACGGGCCTAATACACAGACAGAGCGCCGCCTAAGTATACGATGGGGGTCCCAAAGGTACACGAGACTAGGGTTAGGGATCGTAAAGGTGAAGAGGTTTAGATAATTATTTCCGTCCCTCACACGGAACCTTCTGTTAGGTATGCCCCGTTAAAGTAAATGTTGAAAAATATGTATACGTGTGTAACTGATATAAATATTTTTTAACTCTATATTTGTGTCGCGTATTAATAAGGTTTTATATATCTCCATAAGTGCCATTGTTTCTACACATGCTTTCAGGCGAAACATGCAAATATCGGCCGTAGGATAAGTTGGCCTAGCAACGCTTTGAAAGCAATGCCTTCCACACGTTTTAAATACTTAACAGTTATTCACACTGCTTCCTGAAGTATTTCTTACTTCGACACAGGAATTGCTTAATCGATAAACGAAGGCCATATAAGTGATAATTCTCCCGAAATCATTACTCGGCGTAACAAAATGCATGACAAGGAGCGAGACTAAAGATTATCGCATAGTTTATAACAAACGGGTGATTGTAGATAGGTTCGATAAAATGAGGGATCAGGTGTGGTATGGAGTGATTTAGGGGTAAGGGGGCGACCGGGCACATCAAGACGTATTTGTCAAACGGGCCACAGGGCCCCAAAAAAGGCCCCAGGGCCAATTTTGAAGGGCGTATCTTAGAGATAGGGCCAAAGGGCCATGGAAATAGCCCGCCGGGCCATGTCGTAAACTTAATTGATATAAATTCTATGTAGAGCACTAAACTAATCAGTTGAGTTGAATATGGTTACCCTTTCGCTATAATCACTTTCTTTCGACGCGACGTATTTTTACTATGGCATTTGAACTTGCCCGCTTACTCTATCCCTCACTATCCCATATTCACTAATGTTTACCCATAAAATCCTAATGTATACCTCAAGTAACTAATTATTCCCAAGTCATGCAAATATTTGTGAGTTGCACCACTAATGACTCTTAACGACCCACGCGGTATTGTACGTTTGCATTCAGCCTTCGCTTCGTTTGACAAGTCAATCTCTTGAATAATCTAATAGCTATTAATAATATATACCAATGTATAGATGCACAGTAAAGTTTGATTTCGCTTAGGCAAATCAATACGTTTGAATTCGTTCATCGTACGGCTTCTCGAGTGGTTTGATAATCTAAAGAATCGCTACTTTATACATTAGAGGCCTGATGAACTTCGTAAAGCCGTAAAGTCCGGTACATTCGTAAAAGCCGTTGTTTCGTTCGACGTACTCCGTGATTTTTAAAATATGCTCGCCTCCATAACCTTCGTAAAGCGGGTTCATATTTGCGTAGATCTATCGAATATATAACCGCGGTGTTTCAACGAGGCAATCGTATAAATCTCTGTTGGTTCACATATTCGTAGATCTGTCGAAAATCTAAAGGGTATTTGAACGTAAATGCAATCGTATAAATCTCCGTTGATCGTGACACCAGTGCTCTTAGTCAAAATTATTCAAATGTTCAGTCTTAGCAACCTAACAAAATGCCTGACAACATTAATGAAGTCAGCCACATAATCCAAGCCGATATATAGTTACAGGTTCTAAGGATTTATGGTGAAGGAAAATTTGAAGTGAAAAATGCAACTGAGAGGCCTTCCGGCTGGAATTGAACCCAAGACCCTGCGATGCTAATGCAGTGCTGACCACTGAGCTACGGAAGTTGTTGTCGAGAGCCTATAGTCACGATATATGACAAATAGTTAACCATGTTAAACTTTTATTTCGACTGCATCTAGATAAGCAATTTTGGGCCATCGTATAAATCTCTGTTGATCGTGACACCAGTTATTTTGAAGGTTTGAGATGCTTCTTCGTTACTCTCTTTAGTTCATCCCATATCATATCCATGGCGCATGCGCTGCTCTCGGGCTGCCCACTGTCCCACATTCACATTGCTGTAGGGAGACGAAGTGTATAATTACAAAGGCATTTCTTATATTATTAAAAGCAATAAGAGCTACCTTTTGATAATCACGTAATGCCTTCGGAAATCAAGTTCGGAAGGAGTCGGAAATGAGAGCGGAGGAAGAGGACTAGGGTTAGTGAAGACTGATATGCATAATAATAAGGCCGAATAAAATGAATACTATTTAGGGTTTGGGGTCCTACAGGTACACGAGCTAGGGTTTAGGATCCTGAAGGTTTAATGACGTATCTGAATAAATAATTAGGGTTAAGGCTCCCCCAGGAAGACGAGAACTCATGACGTAATCCTAAAATCTGAAAGCTCATTAAAAATTCACGCTATACAGGACCTCATTAAATATTCACGCTATATGGGGGGTATCACTACTCATGCTTTCTTTAACATACAAAAGAATTTGCAAGTTAGCTGGTGTAGAAGGGCAGTATTCAAATCACTCTGGAAGGGCAACTGCTGCCACACGACTTTTGAAAGCCGGTATTCCAGACAAGATGGCAAGAACGGGACACCGGACTTTAATTTGGAAAGTCTGCGTGAATACCAATCATTAAACGAAACTGACAGGAAGCGAGCATCTGATGCGTTGAGCTCTTTTTGTGATTCAGAAATATCTGTCAAAGAGAAATATTCTGTTCAACTATTGTGTGAGTCAGAGGTTTCTGACGAAGTCTTGAGTCAGGCATTAGAATCGTACGAGGTTGACAGGAGCAGTTCATGGTACGAGATTGGAGCAGTGTTCAGGATCACTGATCAGGCATGCCAGCAGAATGATGCCAGAAATTTCTATAGCATATAGAGGATAAAATACACTGTAGAATCTACACTACATATCAAGGCGATCATATAGCCATGTAATATTAAAATAACATACGGTGATCATATATGGCGCGTTTATGACAAAATTCAATGTTTGAACGCCATACATAATTCGAACAACATTTACTCGAAAGAGCAAGCCGTAAATTTTCCATGATCAAGCGACCCTTCGACCAAATCGAACTTCACGTTTGTAATATTTGCTGCCGGTCGTGCGGTCATATTTCAAATCAAACAAACGAACGGGAATAGGCGTTAACTCGGACTACAGGCTACTTGGGCTTGTGTATGACTGTATGTAAAAGTACGCAGCCGGCAGCACAACGTATGAATATACCGCAATTTGAAAGGCAACGAATGACGGAATGAGGCAATGAGCTATGTTTATATTGAAGTAAAAGCTAATATATTGTAAGCAATGATAGTATTAAATTTGGACAATTGGATATCTAAATGTAAACAATGTCGAACTGCGAACTATGTTGAACCGTGTAGCTTTGTTTTTTCAATAGAAACTAATGTGACATCCACTTTAACTTGTGCAGCAGCTACAGGCATGTAAAAGTACTTTTAAAATTTAAATGGAGCGCTGTGTGGAAATCCCGCGCAAAAATTTAAATGGAGCGCTGTGTGGAAATCCCGCGCTTGACGAATGACATATCACGAATATCAAGGCATGTTCGATATTGCGCTTTTTTAAAACAACTAAGTAAGGTAGCACAATAACGTTTACGTATATTGTAGACAGATAAATTATCTAAGAGAGCTTGTACAGTTGTAACGTTCGACGTATTTGGGTTAAATTACGATGCTGTTTTTTGAAGATGGCAGCAAAATTATATTTTAATTTCGTTGTCAATATGAAAGAACTGAAGCCGTCGATTAAGGACGATACAAATAAGAAATTGCGTATGTTATCGAAATATCGGGTAATCGAGATTCTTGTCCACAGGCTCTCAAATCGAATTTCGACAGTTCATAAGCAAGCGAAAACAGACAAAACAGCGGAGTCGATTTTAGTGTCAACTATTCGATAACTGGTTATTCTTAGTTTGGGAAGACAGCGGAAGACAGCGCGGTGCAAGTAGAACATGCGCAGTTTTCCCTAGTTTCCCTAGTAAGTGCGCCCCCCGTTTCCCCCCGGAAAGTGCGTCCAGACACCTAAATCTCGAACAAATCGAAATATTCGTCGGCTATACATAGCTCGGCAAAGAGACTGAGCACGAGTTACGCACAGGAAACCCAAGAAGTGTCAAGAATAGTGAATGAGGTATATTAGTTGTTAATGGCCCTGTGAGAACAAAATAAATACCTGCAAACATTATATTACTTATAATAATCAGTGAAATACATACAACAAATTTTACCTTCGTTTCAATAAATCTCACAAATAAAATGTATCCAGTGTTCGCTTTCAACGGCTGATTACGGTACGTTATCTTGTCTAACATGTAAGACTTTCCATCTCCAACTATGAACGTCGCGGGAGCGTCTTTGTAGCTAAAACCAGCGGTGACGTAAGGACCTGATGATCCAGTTGAGTATGGGTTTAGTTCGTTTGATTGATAGGAATCAGATGACTTGGTTGGCGTTCTTGTTGTTTGAATTATAACCAATATAGATCTGAAAAATCATATAATCGTTGTTATAATAATAATAATTATAATATAATTTACAAAATTTCTGCATTCTGATTGGTCGAGAGGGATGTAATTAAATCGTTAGTTGCACGGAGTGCAATAACATTAAATTATTCAAAATGGCGGTCTATTTTTTGTTTTTCTTTTTTTACTTTTTAACTACTTGTGTTACACTACCAATTGAAAATTTTGTATGAATCAAATATTTGTATAAATCACTCGTATGATTTTGGCATTAATAGCACTCCTGGTCGTTCTATTACCTCCATTAATTATACTAGAGTGTAATAACATTAAATTATTCAAAATATTGTATTTGTACTTTGATCAAATAAAGTGAATGCTTGTGGTTGCTTACAGTTACTTGCAAGTAGTTTTCTTATGATAATATGAATAGTCTCTATGATAGAGTATTCTAAATAATTGGTTGTGGTCACACAGCTTACAAGTAATCATATGATTTGGCTCGTGCAATTAATAAGGATATATATATTAGTCGTGTAGTTGTGATTCGTAGTGTAAATAATTGATTACCTATACCATAATCGATATAATAATATACAGGAAAATGTTTCTCGACTGTGATTGGATGATTCGAGTACAGTTAATCCCAAACAAGTGCAAAAATCTGTTATTACAGTGCAAAAACGTTTTATCACAGTGCAAAAATATGTTATCACAGTCTCGAACATTTTCCTGTATATTATTAATAACTAATAGTATGATTTCTCGTGCATCTCGTGCAAAACACACGCACTCGTGAGTTTTTCAAAGACCTCAAATAGCATGACTCGTCGTTCGGACACGTGCTATTTTGATAGTCTTTGAAAAACTCACTCGTGCGTGTTTTTTCCAAATTACACTCGAAATTATACTATTATCTATTATATTATCTATTCAAATCATATAGGTTGTAGTCTAGCAATGTCTGAAATCGTATCTCTTTCACTCATGTTATATCTACGAAAGTTTAACGAAGATGTAGATCATATTTGAGTTAACTGAGACGCGTTTGTTTAGAATATAATATGACAAATATGTGCGACGGTAAACATTAATGCCCGCACTAGGTTCATAAGTTTCGATATACAATAATTTCGGCTAAAATATTAAGCGATTTTGAAAATACCTGCCAATATCACTACTACTATCAGTCATTGCAAACGCACAAATTCGTATAGTACGTGAAATTCACACACAAGAACCTGACCAAAATTTTGGTCAGTGTGAACACAATGGCTAAGATAAACAAAAAAAGTAGTTCAATACCTATCGTGAACCAAGCAACAAACGATCTCGTAGAACTTTCGCTGTCTTCCGGAACGTATTCGGTTGTGATGTAAGCTAGTGCCATAACCAAACAACATTGAGATGCTATATCATACACTCGAAAGCCGCTTATTATCTGATTTCCAAACACCTCCTCGTGTATGATATATTACTTATAATATCATGCATTATCGCCAGCATCATTATCGATCATCATAATAATTAAATGCAATTTACTCGCCAAAAAGAGGATTTCTGCAGAAACAACTGCTACATGCAGCTAGACACGATAGTTTCTACAAATTTCAAAATCAAATGAAGCTTATTAATCCAACGACTTACGTAATGTCATTACTTTGTTGTTTTTTCAAACTCAAGCTCAAGCTGGAAGTGGTATTCTTGGTAGGCATAACGGACTCTAAGATAAACATACCACATGATAAATGGCTGATTTAAAAATATTTAAATAACGTCAAAGTGCACATAAACCAAATTTTGTATGTGTTGTTTGTATGATTTAATACTTCTAAATGCTATATTCGACCATTTAGCGAGTTCATTTACAATTGATTAACCATACATTTCCTATAAGGGACCAGTCATTACTGTATGACAAGTTTTAATAACAAACACAAATAGATATACAGACAGATCCTACTGTAACATTCAGATTATTATCTCTCTATACAGAGCAGAAATCCAAGGAAAACAAAGAGAGGAATACAATAACAAAAGCTAATGTGCAATGATGACTAAGGAAAACTGATGATGAGATTCCAATTTTAAATGATGACCTCTTCATTTTTTCTATGTGAATAGTCATGAAATTTTGCTACCCAACCCTTCAGAGAAGTGATTTTTTTACCCAACCATTTAGGTCTTAGAATTTTCAGTTACCAATGTCGTTAATTTCAATAAAAACTTGTCTGGAGACTGGGACCAAGTTTGCAAACAACGTGACGTAACGCAAACAACATGACGTCACGTTGTTTGCAAAGGTTCAAAAAGAAAGGCTTGCTATTTCCCCATTGATCAGTTTCGAAATCGCTTCGTCAAATCAGTCAATGTTTTCATCTTCCTCCTTTTCATACTTCATTTGAATATTCCGCCATCTTAATCGGTATTGTAAAGTTGCAAACAAAGTGACGTCACACCTGGCCGTACAACATGGCGCCATATTTTGAAATAGATTTGCTGTCAAATATTGTTCTTTAGCATTTCTATGCTCAATATGCATTTCAAAACCAAAGTCTGATTTAAAAGAAATGGTTTTATGTGCACATACTTTACATACACCACTCACTTTGACTTGTTATTGTGATAATATTGTCGCTAAAATCTCCATAGCCAGCACTCGTTCCAGCAGAAACCTTCACAAAGTATTTTGTCGCTGGTTCAAGATTTTTAATGAGATACATTGGTTGTTCTATTGCATCATCACATGTTTCTTTAATTGCTTTTGCTGAGTAGCAAACATTATATCTGTTGATGATTCCATTCCAAACATTCTTTTGAGGAGGATTCCAAGAAACAGTCAAGGATGTTGAATTTCTTGAAGAAAAGGCAACTTTCAATGGAGGACCACCCGGAGCTTGTGAAATGGAGACAAATAGGAATTAGAAACAATTTTATATTTACGCAAAAGTTCAAAAATGAAAATTATAGTACTTCTTTATAGTCTTTCCTATTCGCATTAAGAAAGATATTGCTATGTTATCAAACGAACTGTATTTATATACACCATATACACTACCGCTCTCGGATGAAGGATTTTAATTTGATATATTGCACAAGGTTTCATCTAAAACATTTCAAAATTTTGCGAAACATTCCTTATCAATGCAATTAAGATACAGGTATCATCAGAAATGAAAACCTGTCCTTTAATGTTGGAACTTTATGTTATATACCAAGTGCCTTTTTCGATATACTTTACACCTTTTTATGGCTCCTATTTAAAAAGTTATGTGCTAAAACAATATCAAAACAAACAGACGCCATCTTGGTTTATGGCCGCCATTTTGGATTTACGATATTCATACATTAAAAAGCTTTAGCTTGCTATTGAATTAAATCTCGTGCCAATAGCTTTCTTTTGATATATCGTACACATCTGTAGAACGACTATTTAAAACATTATTAGTGAAACAAATGTTGGATTTTCGACGCCATCTTGAAATTCCGACGCCATCTTGAATTTATGAACATATATTTTGAAGTAGTATTGAAGTCCTAACAGCCCGGGCTGAAAGTCTCTTAGTTTAGGCCATTGTATTTTTCATGTGCCAAATCTAATGCAAATGAGCTTGAACAAAGGGTTTGCTAATTTAATTTTAAAAAGCGTCGAATCGAAAAACAGATCTTAAAGAGTGAGTGTCAACCGTGACGCATTGCACGCTCGGTCGGCCATTTTTTGAAGCATTTTTTAAACTCATCCGTAAATATCTTGTCAATCCTTGATATAAATTATTCATTTTGAAAGAAGACATACCTTAGAAAGTAATTATTTCTGCATTTTTCACAAAATTCGACGTTTTAGCCTCTGTAGGGTTTTCTGAGAAGACTTTACCACGTCAAGTATTTACCACGTCAAGTTGGCAACGAAGCACTTCAAACACTTCGTTATCGTACGGAAAGATAAACACAAACGCGCAATGCACGACAGTTGACACCCACTCTTCAATTGGAACAACAAATTGAAATACTTTGTTATAAGTTAATTAAAGCGAGGATCTATCATTAGTGAAATATTATCAATCTTGGGGAATTTCTAAAAACTATGTTGGTCATTTACTAAAAAGCCGGCGATGGTTTTGAATTCAGCAGGAAAAGCGGGGATACTTAATTTTAAGTTATAATCTTAGCAAGGATGCAGCCCTGTTTTTTGGCAGATATATTGATGACTGTTTAGGTACAGCATCACGGCTCACGTGTAGAAATTAGAGTTTTCAAATTCAAATACATGTGTGTCTTTCCATTTGGAAGTTGTTTTCATCAAACGAACTTAGTGGTCTATTTTGAATACCTGCTTCCTTTGTTGTGAAGTTTAAGTATCTGTAGGCGCTTTCAATTTTTCCATGACTGTTTGTTGACAATATTTTAACTGTATACACAGTGTAAGGTTTTAATCCAGTCAAATTATTTTCCAACTGTGTTTGGTTGATTTTATTGAAGAGACCTTGCTTTTCTGTGATGATGTAAAATATTTTTCCCTCGCCCGTAATTAGAGGAGCTTTCCAAGATATCTTCGTCGAACGAGACTCTGTTAGAACGATTTTTAGATTTTCAGATGGGCCAGGTAGCAATCCTTACAGAGGGAAAGGAAAATAAAAACATTTACATTAAATGTTACATTAACAATAAAGTAGAAGACAGCGTGGAGTGTAGATATCTCTCCCGCGCATGGGGAATGCGTTGCATGACGGCAGCAAAAACAATTAGCCATGACGGATGGAAAAACAATTAGTGACAAAACCAAATGTATTAGGTACAGTACATGTACATTCAAGTTGAATATACGAGATAACGTTTAAACAATGCCCGGACCTAGGCCTGGCTACTCCACTGACCATTGCTAAACGAAGAACAACAATGAAATCCCAGATTAATTTCCTCAATGAGAACCGTTATCATGTCATTAAGTTGCATTCAAAGATTAGAATAATTTAAGACATTACCCTTTTTCCCGAATGACAAGACCATTTTAGCACGAATAGAGAAACTTTTTCGGACAATACACACCACAGTGTAGTTTCATTATGCTAACCCAGCTTGTGACGTCACCAACTTCACAGTTAATTATGCAAAGCATTACAACAAGATGGCGAATGACAGGATTGACTTTGGTCAAAATTAGTGCTGTTGTTTTGTACAAGAGTAGTTATATTTGCTTGGATTACCTTTATTGTTAATCAGAAAGTGAAATATTGGAGAAAAAAAATTACCAAGGGCAGGATTATTTTGCCGTAAAGACCGACCAAAGAGGTTAATAACATTTTTATTTATGGCTTCTTAAAATTTCTCACATTTCCTCATTTTTTTCGCAATTTTCCAAAACTTTTCAGTTGTTTTGTAATGACCGGTCTTTACCGGTTTGTAAAGACTGCTCAGGAACCAATCAGATTGCAGAAAAGCTGCGTTAAGACCGCTCACGAGCCGAGCCAAGTATATAATAGGTAATATTTGCCATTTCACTCGCAATATATATATATATATATATATATATATATGAATATAAAGACAGGTAAAATATATATATATATATATATATATATATATATATATATATATATATATATATATATATATAGCAAAGTGAAAAGGTGGTAAACTGCCAAGAATTTAGTGACGAGATACTGACGTTTCGAGCGGAGCCCTAACGAAGTCACTCGTCTAGTTTTCACTATTCCCTCTGATTTGCCATTATCTGACCCCGAGAGATCTGTTCTTGCGAAAGGTCTCAAGTTTGTTCCCAACTCCGGGCCCATCGATCTATTTTCAGTTAAAGAGGATACCGAATCTTTCTTCCGCCGCATGCGCCTCAAAGCCTACTTTCAATAGCAATAAGGATATTTTCGAAGAACTCAACCCCAAGAAGTCGTCTTGGTCTCCATCCGAAGGCGATTTTTCTTCCCTTGATCTTTTCGTAAGACAATGCCGCCATGACATTGATAAATTGCACCCTCCGCGCAGAAAACAAGTTCATAACCTTAACAAAGAAGAGCTTCTAGCTTTGAATTCATTACAATGCCGAAATGACGTTGTCATAAAACCTGCGGACAAAGGTGGCGCTGTAGTTGTCTGGAGAGCGGACTTGTATCGACAAGAGGCTCTTCGTCAACTCAGCGACACCTTCTTTTATACTAAGTTGAATTCCGATCCCACTCAATCTCACCAAAAATCCGTCAAAACTACCATCAAGAATTTCATCCAAGCCGGTGAATTGCCTGCCTCTGCATCTAACCTTATATTAACAACCCCCAGAACGCCTGTCATATATTTCCTACCTAAAATCTATAAACCTAACAATCCTGGCAGGCCGATTGTTTCCGCTTGTAGTTGCCCCACCGAGCTCGTTTCCAGTTTTCTAGACAACGTTATGTATCCTTTGGTTGAGAAGTTGCCTTCTTATATCAAAGATACTAAACATGCCTTGCAAATTTTCGACCAGTTACGTATCAGTAGTTCCGATAAATTTATTTTCACGATGGACGTTAAGTCCTTATACACCGTCATTCCCCATTGTGATGGCCTTGAAGCTCTGAAGTTTTTCTTTGATCAGCGCACTAATTTAGAACCCTCCACAACCACGTTACTCCGCTTAGCAGAACTAGTGCTTACGCTTAACAATTTTTCGTTTGATCGTGAACATTATCAACAAATAAGTGGTGTTGCGATGGGCACCAAAATGGGTCCAAGCTATGCTAACTTATTTGTTGGTTATGTTGAAAAACAGATCTTTGAACAATACACGGGTCCCTGCCTGATTTTTCCGGCAGATTTATCGATGACTGTTTAGGAACAGCGTCGTGTTCACGTGTCCTTTTAGAGCAGTTCATCAACTTTTTTGATGATTTTCATCCTGCTCTGAAGTTCACGTGGGAAATCAGCGAGACCTCTGTGTCGGTCCTTGATATTTTAATTTCGATTAATGGTGATTCGCTGAAAACGTCGGTCTCGTACAAGCCTACTGACTCCCATAGTTATCTTCTATTTTC
Organism: Chrysogorgia sp. JL179-B06; assembly: GCA_035772405.1. NCBI lineage: Eukaryota > Metazoa > Cnidaria > Anthozoa > Scleralcyonacea > Chrysogorgiidae > Chrysogorgia > Chrysogorgia sp. JL179-B06. The sequence continues at coordinate 1,666,013 of JAYKKM010000229.1, forward strand.
ATCCTCTCATCCCAACCACACTAAGCAATCCATCCCTTACTCTCAATTCTTGCGTCTTCGCCGCTTATGTAGCGACGACCAAGATTTTCAAACCAAATCAATAGAAATGAGATCTTTTTTTGTCCAACGTGGTTATCCTACCAACCTTTTAGACCTCGCCGTTCAGAAAGCTTTTCTCGTCCCCCGTTTAGACGCCCTTGAACCATCTTTGGAACGAGTTTCAAACAATAAAATTCCTTTAGTTCTAATATTTCATGCTTTCAATTTTAAAGTTAAAAATATTATTAATCGGAATTTTCACATTTTACAAAATGATCCTGAGACGTCAGCCATTTTCACCGACAACCCTTTGGTATCTTTTCGCCGTAATAAAAACATTCGTGACTCCTTAGTACATAGTGCCCTTAAACAAAATACCTCGGCACCAGCGGGAACATTTTCTTGCGGCCGTTCCCGCTGTAACACATGCCCTTTTCTCAATCCCACTACAGTTATTACTGCCCCCAAATTCGACCACACAATCCGTCATGCTTTTTCATGCACGTCCACCAACATAATTTATTGCATTTCTTGCGATAAATGCCCTAAAATCTACATCGGTGAAACTGAACATCTTCGTTCCGTGAGGATCAATGATGGTGACAAACCTGTAGCCCGCCATTTCAACAGCTCCAACCATTTGGTTTCAGACATTAAAGTCTGTGCCATCCTTCCCATTTCCGGTGGCAACGATAACCGCAAGCGGCAAGAGAAGCGTCTCATTTTTAAACTTGGCACCACATATCCTCTTGGTCTTAACGAACGTTTTTCTTTTATTTAATTTCGGAAAAGTTTTTTGTAATTTTATTTTGCTTGGAACTTTTTATTATTAGCTTATGAACTTTTTATTATTAGCTTATGCTCATTCCTTTTCAAGTCTTTTTTCTATTACTATCGCCTAATCCCCTTGAATATTGGACCTGTCATTTCTCCCACCCCCTCAGTCTGCTTATTGATCGACTGTAATAATAGTAAATGACTTAACTTTTCCCATCTCATTAATTATTAGTTAGTTTATTTCCCGTGCATTTGATTGGCTACTTTCTACCTGTGACACCCTTTTGGCATATATATAAGCCCTATTTATTTTATTTCATCTCGTCTTACTCTGATGAAGGGCTCCGCTCGAAACGTCAGTATCTCGTTACTAAATTATTGGCAATTTACCACCTTTTCACTTTGCTATATATTCAAAACACTGTCTACGCAGCACTCTACTTTTTTACTACTCTCGGATACTCTCTCTCTCTCTCTATATATATATATATATATATATATATATATATATATATATATATATATATATATATATATATATATATATATATATATATATATATATATATATATATAATATATATATATATATAATATATATATATATATATAATATATATATATATATATATATATAGTAAGACAAAAAGACAAACTTGAGTTACTTCATTTGAATTTTAATCACTACAGATCTGTTTCGTATGGCAAGCGTAGCTTACCACACTCATCAGGTGATTAAAATTCAAATGAAGTGATTAAAATTCAAATGAAGTAACTCAAGTTTGTCTTTTTGTCTTACTATTCCGCTCTACCTCGGTATCGAGCACTCTACTCATATATGTTTTCGAACTTGTTATTTATCTATATATATATATATATATATATATATATATATATATATATATATATATATATATATATATATATATATATATACATTATTTTCTTTCAACATGATATATATATATATATATATATATATATATATATATATATATATATATATATATATATATATATATATATATATATATATATATATATATATATAATATATATATATATATATATATATATATATATATATATATATATATATATATATATATATATATATATATATATATATATCATGTTGAAAGGATTTATGGTGAAAGAAAATTTCGAGTGTTGGAATACATACATTTTAAGACCAAACCGGGACCAGTTGCAAAAAATGCAACTTTAAGGCCTTCCGGCTGGGAATTGAACCCGCGACCCTGCGATGCTGGTGCAGTGCTCTGACTACTGAGCTACGGAAGCCGTTGCCGAGAGCCGAGTCACGAGTTCTGTATATATGGTGGTGGTAATGCCGGGATAAGATTCTGGGTATATTATAGGTAATATTTTATATATATATATATGAAAGCCCAGTTCTCCTCAGGAAAAATTACACCAATCGTAACAAAATGTGAAGAACCAAGACGCGGGACCTGTAACTACTTGGAAACCGGCAACTCGATTACACTAAAAAATGGAAAAGTTTGGACAATAAAATCGGCAATGAATTGTAAAGCAAGGAACTTTGTTCATACAATTATATGCACCAAGTGTGAAAGCTTTTATATTGGACAAACTGAAAACCTCAGAAAGAGAGTGACTTTACATAAGGAGCAAATAAGACAAACAATATAGACATCTGGCTGTAAGTGAACACTTGGCGAAATGCAACAATGGAAACTTTAAAATCATGCCGATTTACCAATGTAAAAATTCAAGCAGACTTATTAGAGAATCTAAAGAAAACGAAATAATTTCACTGCTTCAACCAGATCTCAATTCAAATTGAATTCAATATAAGTAAAAAGATGACGTAATACCATAACACTTAACATAACAATTACACTTGACATGTAAATAATATATTCATAAATACCCCAACCACTCATTATTACTTCGCACCTGAAGAGCTAATAAGCGAAAACGTTTGTGCATTAAAGTTTTACTATAAACGAGTGGTTACTATTAATGTTGTTTCCTTCTGGTTGTCGAATGAAATTTTATCTATAATACATATATATATATATATATATATTAGGTGAATACATGGACAATAAGTAAGAGTGCTCGATACAAAATTTGTAGAGCTAGTTATAAAGTATATGTAAAATCTAAACTTTTACAGATGCCGTGCATCACTACATCCGTACATCACTAATTTTCTGTTACTCCGAGTTTCACGCTTACGCGATCAAACTACATGTGAAGGAAAATTTCGAGTGTTGGAATACATACACCCTAAGACCAAACCGAAATGCAACTTCAAGGTCGCGGGTTCAATTCCAGCCGGAAGGCCTTGAAGTTGCATTTTTCGCAACTGGTCCCGGTGTGGCGGTCTGAGATTGTACCGTGCTGAGATTGTCCTGGACATGCGCACTTACCGTTTGGGCCTGTAATAAATATCTCCCGTGCTAAGATTACTATTTACATACATTGTGCTTTTGAAGAAGATATAATATGTCGGGAGAATTATCCAGGAAAGCTTTCTGGGATAATCTTCATGTGTTCCTTTGATAAACTTGTTTATTGTTTGTTAAGTCTACAAGTTCTCAACTTCCATGTTCACAATTTTCTACAACCAGTTTTGCATAATCCAAGATCCCAAGACTATTGTGAAATCGAGACTATTGACACTGTTGTGCAACTGGCACTTTTCACACACTGTGGTCACGCTCATTGACAATAATTTGAATTTTGAATTTTCCCATATACCAAGATGCTCTATAGTGCTCAATCCTTTCGATAAGGTGCAATCGGAATTTGGCAAAAGGTTTGAAATAACTTTGGTTGAGCGACTTAAGCCAAGATTAAACGCCATGCCAATGTTTCAACAACATAGGATTTCAGAATTGACTAATTTCTAGATTTCTTCCTGGGAAATTATCCACAAACTGAAAATGTCATTAATCAATCGTTTCAAGGCAAAGTGTTTGCTTGAACTGGTCATTAACATTCGATTATTAAATTCGAGATACAATCTCAGCACGGTGACAATCTTGGACTGTTCTTGCGCGTGCTGAGATTGTAACCACTTTTCGAGCATGCGCACTAAGTGAATATGCAATCTCAGCACGGTGACAATCTCAGACCGCCACACCGGTGTGGCGGTCTGAGATTGTCACCGTGCTGAGATTGTATATTCTTTAGTGCGCATGTTCGAAAAGTGGTTGTAATCTCAGCACGCGCAAGAAAGGTCTGAGATTGTCACTGTGCTTGAATTGTATCTCGAATTGTATAATCGAATGTTAATGACCAGTTCAAGCAAACCTTTTGAAGCAAAACGATTGATTCATGATAGTTTCAGATTGTGCAATTTGTAATCTTGGCTCAAGTCGCTCAACCAAAGTTATCTCAAACCTTTTGCCAAATTCCGATTGCGCCTTATCGAGCCTTATCGAAAGGAATTAACACTACAAAGCATCTTGGTATATGCGAAAATTCCTTCATCAACTACAAATTATCATTGACTGAAATAAAAATAGCTGACACCTCAACATCATTACTATGCGGATTCTCAACCGGAACAATATAATATCGTATTCATAACAAAGTTACTTTTATAAACACCACATGCAAATTCAAAACTGTTTGTAGAACATTGTGAGCATCGAAGTTGAGAGTTGTAGACTTAACAAACATGAATAAACAAGTTTATCTAGTGAGCAAAATTATCCGAGAAAGCTTTCCTGGATAATATCTACCGACATATTATATCTTCTTCAAAAGCACGATGTATGTAAATGAGCAATCTTAGCACGGGAGATATTTATTACAGGCTCAAACGGTCAGTGCGCATGTCCAGGACAATCTCAGCACGGTACAATCTCAGACCGCCACACCGGTTTGGTTTTAAAATGTATGTATTCCAACACTCGAAATTTTCCTTCACCATAAATCCTTCACCATAAATCCTTTTCGCAACTGGTCCCGCTTTGGTCTTAAAATGTATGTATTCGTGCTCCAACCTATATATATACCTGTATATATATACCTTACTCTAATTTCTTTACATGTGACGTTATTTGATTAATTATTCTGTGTCTATTATTATAGCGGTTTATGGATTTCCGGGTCTATTGATATTATGTTACGGTATGACGTTATGTCATGTTATTCGGTTATTAAAGATAAAAAAGATAACGACAACATGTTTTACGTTACGATGGGAAGTCACGACGGAGCTGAAGTATGCGAGCTAGTTGGACTATTTATTCTAAACAACCTATGTGATAGGTACGGAAAGAATAATATAGGATTATACAGGGATGACGGGCTCGCAATCTTCAGGAACACCACTGACCCACAAGCTGAAAGAATAAAGAAGGACATAACGAGATGCTTCATGCTTAGATATAATATATTTCTAAAACTCGTTAATAATTCATGAGGAAGACACGAAGGAAAGTCATGACCGTATCGTGTCTTTATATGTTGATAAAGATTCGTCCTGATTTACATAAAGTTTTCCTTTGATTTTTCAGCGAAAATGGCTTGAATCACTGAAATAGTTGGTAAACATGGTTATTTAGATGCAGTCGTTTTTGAAGCCGTTCAAAACACTCACAGCAGTGTTTTATAAAACACTACTGCTCGATAAAACACTGCTGCTCGTGTTTTAAATTATATTGACGTAACGTTTTTAAATTGAAGTTCTGTTTGAAGCTCAAAACAAACTTTATATCCCTGAGTAGACGTCACTTCCTGTGAATAGTAATAACTCTTCGTCATGGGGAAAATGCTTCAAGATGAAACTTTAGCTGATGATAATATTATTTTATTTTATATATTTAATATAAATATATAAAAAGTGCAAACATGAGATATCTGTCAAATCAATATATCTTACTTTATTTTCTTAAATTTGCGAAATGTAAAAGTTTGTTTAGTAGTTGCATACCAAACATGTTCGCACCTTTTCGTAGCCTATCTGTTTTTATGAGGTTTAGCGTGATTAAATTTTTATGATGTTTGGCGTGATTAAATTTTTATGATGTTTAGCGTGATTGAATTTTTATGATGTTTAGCGTGATTAAATTTTTATGATGTTTGGCGTGATTAAATTTTTATGATGTTTAGCGTGATTGAATTTTTATGATGTTTAGCGTGATTAAATTTTTATGATGTTTAGCGTGATTAAATTTTTATGAGGTTTAGCGTGATTAAATTTTTATGAGGTTTAGCGTGATTAAATTGTTATGATGTTTAGCGTGATTAAATTTTTATGAGGTTTAGCGTGATTAAATTGTTATGATGTTTAGCGTGATTACATTTTTATGAGGTTTAGCGTGATTAAATTGTTATGATGTTTAGCGTGATTACATTTTTATGAGGTTTAGCGTGATTACATTTTTATGAGGTTTAGCGTGGTTAAATAAAGTTGTTGATTCATTGATTGATTTTAAAAAGAACAGACCCCAAAAACTTACTGTGACCACAGAGCTCGATTCTCGTACAGCCTCCTGCAAAATATGGAATAATTTTAAGATATCGTGCATAAACTTTGGAGAAATTTTGTATTGCTACATCAAAGCCGTTGATGTTGGCTTTTGGAACCTAAAAATCACAATAAAAATAAAATATGAGAAAGTGGATGTCAACGTATATAAAAAGGTAAAGGAAGGGAACGGACATGACAGGGAATAATGAAGCGGACAGGAAAATAATGAAATGCAACAGAAAGGGATGAATAATATAGGAAAAATAAAAAAAGACAAAAACAGTTAATTCTTTGATGTGACTGAGAGACAATTTTAAAAGGTTGTTTTTAGATATTTTAGTGCATACCTTTATTTCCCCATCGGCGTCCAGTTTATTTTTGTTCCTGCTGTATTTCAAAGTGTACGACGTTATCCATTCGTTCCAATCTTCATTGCCAAAAGTCGCTATTTGTGATACGACATAATCAAGAGTAAGATCAATTTGAAGATATGCCCCACTATCCTTTTTAAAACACCAACCACTGTTTGTAATCCTGGCTCCTTGAGCATTTGAAGATTGTGTGGAACGTGATGCTAGTATATTACCGTTTGGAAAATTCGACGTATTGCTCAACATTAATGGCTCAGAACATATTGAACCTGCAGGAGAATCAGTGATAACATTGGGTTTGAATAAATTTGTTTCATATGCCGTAAACTGATATTTTATAAAAATTCGGTTATCGTTAAGTGATGCTGCCTTTCCGAGTTCTGATGACCTGAGCACCCGAATAACATTAACATTTACCAGTATGTTTTACGCTCTCTTTGTTAATTTTTCTATAACTTTCTTTAACCTCTTTACAAAACACAATACCACAAATCTACTCTCAGTGAATGACCTCTTCATCAGATTTTTCTGATAGACAAAACGTTCCGCACACTCCAGCGACTGCTCTTCTTTGCATGAAAGACTTAATAAATTTTATATTTCAGTTACGTCCGATCTTTCTCCCTTAGACACGAACATGCATACTACCAGCCTTCTTGCCAGCACAACATGAACTCCCTTTAATTAGAACATCGGAGGTTTATAAAAAATTGCTTTGCCTCTGGCCATTGGCCCTGATGGTGTTCCCAACCGTATTTGGAAGGATTTGGCTCAGGAGCTTGCCATACCAGTAACGGATTCAATGCTTCCTTTTCCTCTGGTTCCTTTCCGATGCTGTGGAAAGACTCTAGTATATCTCCAATCGCTAATGTTACTCCCGTCATAAATGATGGAGACCTTAGACCTCTAACCCTAATCCTAACCCTAACCGTAGCTAACCCTAACCTAACCATAAATAAAGATCAGACAAAAAGATAAAGGTGCTTTGAGTCATCCCTTTTAGTCATTTCGTTGATAAATGTACATACATTGTAAATTAAGATAATTTGCGTTTCATTAACGCTATTTACATACAAGACAAGTACTGTCAACTACATCAGGAGTAGTTCAAAAGTATCATGGAATCATCTTTAATGGGATGGAACACTAAAAAATGCAACTATATCACAAACTTTAACGTCAAAACGTATAATCAACTCATAATCAACCCTGTGGCGTTTCTCGGTAAAGCGAAATCTAGCCATCCTCATGTCTTCATAAGTTTGAAACTCGAATTTGTGAATGTCTTCCTTTTTCAATTAAACCACACCATTTTAAGAAGCATTCCGTGATAATTAGGCTACCCACAGAGATCAATCACCAATTTCCCAGTTAATTATAGGCAAAGTATTACAACAAGATGGCGGGTGACAGGATTGTATTTGGTCAAAATTAGTGCTGTTCTTTTTTGTTTACTTGGATTACCAGCTTCGCAATTTGTTAATCAGAAAGTCAAAAATTTGAAATTGTGATTTATGTTGCCAATTTCCTTTAAAGCATTGTGAAGTATTGGCGTGCCTCAGTTGGTATGTTGTCTTCACCTTACGGCCATACCACTCAGATTATTATTATATAAAATATATCCAAGATGGCGGACAATGATTCGGGTTAGCAACTTTGACAGTGCAATTAACACGCTTTATGCATTTTTACAACATCAAACCACTATATTCCGGCTATTTAAGTTATGTACTTTGATAGAAAAGGTACTTATTTTTGTTGCCAATGTCTTCACGTGTATTTTCAAAAGTTCTAACTGCCTTTGATGTGTAGAATAACTTTACTCAAAAACGCATTAATATTCATTAACCAAATTGTCCAATCACATTTCCGTATTTAGTCACGCGCAAAGCTTTTATACCTGATAAAATCCATGAATACTAATCAGCATGAAAATTATATAAAGTTTTTACGAACTTTATATAAAATTCCTGCTAATTTGCATTTCATACATCAACCCAATTTACCTCTAATAGAAAATAAAAACCAGTACACTCCCTAGTGATTACAATCAATTGTTTTTGAAGCTATTTAAAACACTCGAACTCGCGTTTTATCATATCTAAAATGCTCGCGCTGCGCGTTCGCATTTTAAATATGATAAAACGCTCCTTCTCGTGTTTTAAATACTACATATAATACCAATATGTCCAGTGGACTATTACACGTTTTCACGTTAACGTTTGTGATATTTGCATCATTGAGTGTTCGATGCCATTAAAGATGATCCTTTATAAAATAACAAGTGTGCTACGCGTGTTCTGATTGGCTAATACCCGTGTTTGGATCAGGTTATCCAAACACGGGAATTTTGAGGTGGTGTCACACAAAAAGCAAATCATGCCGGCCCATCGTCGTTTTTAAACATTAACATTCCACATAGTATGCACAATAACTATAAATAAAATATAGCAATCTTCCCTGTTAATTTTCACAAGATTTTGCAAAAATAGGCCGAAAATATATAGGAAATTATAAGTATTAATTTAAAGTGGACAAAGCAACGCTAAAGCGAACGAGAATTTCCGTATAATTTATGAAGGCGAAGTTTACCTTATTTAAAGTTTCAATAAAACCCCAAAAAGACAACACTTTTATAGACATAGTCTACCAAGAGAACATGGAAATGGTGTAAAATCAAATGTTTATTTTAGTTTTCGTACAAAAAATCGCCGAACAACACTTCGACAGTGAGAGAAAACCATTCAATAAAACCCAAAAAGACAACATTTTTATAGACATAGTCCATCAAGAGAACATGGAAAAGGTGTAAAATGTTTAATTTACCTCTTGTCGGGTAGGATATTCACGAAGAAACCATTCATTTTGTACTTGTAGCCAACAAAAATTCACCGAAAACCACAAAAAAGATTCTGTGTTGTAGAATATGAAGGCTAGGCAAACTCACAACATCACTTTACATCTGCAGCAATCCAACATAAAGTTAAACGGCATATTTTTGTGATTAAATCCATCTGGAAATATATCTTTTTCATCTTTCCAAGCTGTTTTCCTGATGTTTTTACCGATCAAGCTTATTTTCGGCTCTTTGCTGCCGTCAGCGTCAATAGAAAGCTATCCATGATTGGCCGATTAGCTTAGAAGAACATGAAAGACCTCCCCTGATTGGTAGTTGATGGTTTTGGGGAGAATTGCAATGTTGATCTAGTTATATTAATAACTTTTAGTGATATTTCTCTGTGGTTGATAAAAGAAATACCTGTCGAAAACGTGGTAGAACACGCTTCCTAAAATATCTCACCGTTTATAGTTCACTGAATGTCACAACGCAAAACCTTTTACCTATCCTTTATTTAACTCACTCTCTCTCGGTCTAGACTCACACAGTTCACTATAACACCGTATACTATTACAATACGCCGGAGTGATAACAGACTTCCGGCAATTGTGCGTCGCGTGATATAATCATAGTCCCCATATCCCGATTAACTTATTGTCGGACAGTTTCCAACACACTCCCCCATATGACTCGTAGACGGGTCATATGCATGATGAAACTGGTTCAACAACTTAACAAATAACAAAACAAATAGTAAAAAATGCTGTTCTAGTTCAATGTTACTAAATCAGTCTAGCTGTTCATCATTCAGTACATTTTGCAAACGCAATCTTGCCGCTATTGCAGCATCACGACTTGGTCTTGGATTAAACTCGTTCGCCTTAGGATTCAGAGGTGTCGGTTCCTTTGCTCTCTCGACTGCATCCAAAGGCATATCGCACGACAACTCCAACGGATACAACTGTTGGACTGCTCTTTCCAGACCATGTTTTCCAGTTCGGAGTCGAGCGGCACGAATCACGCCATCTCGTCCAACGATGACACTCTCCACAACCCCCAGCGGCCAATGATTCCGATTTCTCTCCGCGGACTTGATAATCACGATGTCACCCACTGTAATTTGGTGACCATGGCTTGAATGCTTCAACCGGTGACGTTCTCGCAACGCTCTCAAATATTCAGTCGTCCATCGTCTCCACATTACTTCCTTTGTTGTTTTCAGAAATTTGGCTCTTTTTCTCAGGTCTTTCTCTTCTTGGTGGTACGGCTTGGATTCTGGCAAGTAGTTGGAGTTAAGGAAAAGCAGGGAGTTCGGCGTCAGCGTTGGCAGTTGGATGTCTTCCTCGAGATAATTCAACGGTCGGTTATTGATTGTGACCTCAATATCTAGCAGAACTTCGGTCACCTCATCCCACACGAGAATTCCACCTCCTACAGTCTTGTAGAACGCCGCCTTCATCAGACCAATTAGGCGTTCAAATTGGCCTCCCCACCACGGGGCTCGACTGATATTGAATCGCCACGAAATTGAATGGTCGCAAAGAAATTCGTTGAACTCTTCATCCTTGCGAACTTCCTTTAACCACCTTGCTTCTGCTACAAAGGTGGATCCGTTATCCGAGTAAATTATGGACGGTCTCCCCCTCCTCGCTATTAGTCGCTTCAAGCTCTTGATGAATTCCTTCGTCTCCAGACTAGGCAATAGCTCTAGGAACATACCACGGGTCAGGCTGCAGGCGTACAACACGATGTAGGCCTTTTTCTCCTTCTTTCCTTTATTGAGATACCTTACTGGACCAGCAAAATCGACACCGATGACGTCAAATGGCGTGGTTCCTTCGGTTCTTGATCTTGGTAGCTGTCCGGGAGGAGGGCATTTCGCCGCGACTGCTTGGAACCTTTTACAACCCCAACAGTTCTTAATTATCTTCTTCGCTAATTTGCGTAAACGAGGTACCCAGTACTTCTCTTGTACCTTTGCCATGGTTAGACCAATTCCGCCGTGCAGTGTTGTCACGTGCTCACGTTGTACCAGCTTTGCGTTGAACAGGACAGAGTCAGGTAAGTATATAGGGTACTCACCCTGAATTCGCCCTCGGCATTCCCATACACCTTCGGAGCTTAACTGCAGGTTCAGTTGTTTCTGGTCTTCGTCAAATGTAGTCGCATCCATCCCCTGTCGTTGCGCTCTCTTGACCCACCACAATTCTTGACTTGTTACTTCTTCTGTGGTTAGGACTCTCCCCTTGATTCGCTCGGAAGGGTGTCGAGAGTTATGCATGAATCGCGAGACACGTGCAAAAACTCTCATGGTTTTACGCAAGCCGAACTTATCGAGAAAGATGTCGAGATCATTGCTTATCTCAACTCCAACCGCGAAAAGTTCTCGTCGAACCTTCCTCTCTGCTTTGCTCTCTTCACTTGGTTGCGTCACCATTTCTGCTGGCCATTGGTGCGGGTCGGCCAACCACGATGGTCCGTTCCACCACAGTTCCGCTCCTACCACACCGCCTCCACGACTGCCCAAGTCAGCTGGATTGTCGGATGTAGGGACGTGTCGCCACAGTGTGTTCGGTTGACTCTGCATCTTTCTTACCCTATTCGCTACGAATTGACGGTATTCACCCTGGTCATTAAGCCAATGCAGGGCTACAGTGCTGTCCAGCCAACACTGGATATCTTCGGCCAGGTTGAAGCCTTCTAAAGCCTTGCGCATATTCACGGATAAGTTGAGCGCCATATGTCCTGCTACAAGTTCCAAACGTGGAATGGTTAACCCCGATTTGGCAAGACGAGACTTGGCTGCAACGATACCTTGTGTCACACCAGAGGCTTGTTTTACGACGGCGTATACTACCGCGCTCACTCCGCGACCACTTACATCTCCGAATGCATGCAACTTTACTTCCTCTATTGGCTCTTGGTAGCTTGTGATACTGCGTGGGACGGACACGGTTTTTGGCAATTCTCGCTCCCATTTCAACCATCGGTTGGCCAACGGGTCTGGTAAAGGTACGTCCCAAGTGGTCTTCAGCTCACAAGCTTCACGGTAGATTATCTTTCCTGTTAACAGTTCTGGTGAAACAAGTCCCAGTGGATCATAAATCTTCGCGCAGATAAGCGAGGATTCCGCGTCTTGTTAACGTTGCAAGTTCACTCGGAAAGGAGACGTGTAAGGTGTCAGCGATCTTGTCCCACTTAAGTCCAAGAAGTTTGCACTCCCCCTGGGCTGAGGGTACACCAAGCTGTTGTTTGGCAAACGAAGGCTCTCCATCGTCACAATCGGTCTCAAGTTCTGGCTCGTTTGAATGCCACTTATGTAGCTTGAACTTGGCGTCGTCGAATATTTCAACCGCGTCTTTCTTCAACTGCTTAGTTTCCATCACGGTCGGTCCTCCAGATATGAGATCATCGACGTAAAGACTCCTACGGATTTCCAGGATGCTCTTGGGATAGCGGGATTCCATACTTTCCAGTTGTTGTTGGATCACCCCATTCAGCAAGAAAGGGGACGGTGCCAGACCAAACACCACTCTAGTGAATCGCAGCGTTTCTATCTCGGTTGACTGCGGGTCTGTGATCCAGTGGAAACGCAAGGCGTCTCGTTCAATCTCACGAACGCGCACTTGTAGGAAGGCCTTCTGGAGATCGCCAGCTACGGCGACGGCATGAAAACGGTTTCGGGTGATGACACTCCACAGCTGGTTATTTAAAGAAGGTCCAGTGTATAGACATTCGTTGAGTGACGGTGCGTTGTCGTATGCACGAGCTGAAGCGTCGTAGACGACTCTCAACTTGGTCGATTCGGCACTCCCTCTAACTACTGCTCGATGAGGCATGTAAAATTCTTTCCCGGTGACTTCTTTAGGCGCTCTTTCAACCACTCCTTCTTTTAACTGTTCGCGGATCACAGCGTCATACTCGGTAAGCATGTCAGTTCGTCGCAGCTTACGTAGCAGAGAATTCAGACGACGAACACTTCCTTCACGATTACTCGGCAGAGGTGGGTGACTCCCTTTCCATGGTAGCGCTGTCTCGTACCATCCTTCCTCAGATCTTGTTAGTTGCTCTTTAAACTCTCCGTATATGTCGCCCTGGTCTCCGGTTGCGTCTACAAGACCAAGTGCGTCAAGTGCACATAGGTTATCGTAATCGGTTGTGGCGCTGACTGCTACACACTCAGGTGATACTTCTTGGTCTGCTCCTGGCGACATTATGGCCCATCCAAGCCTGGTGAATTCGGCCACTGGATCTCCTCGACGGCCCACGCGTAATCGTTCTCCAGTACGTATCTTGGCAAAGTCGTTGGCCCCCAGGATTATGTGAACCGGCAACTGGTCCTTCTCGTCGTCGTCATCCATGTAGACCCCTCTAACTTGTGCATGTTCGCTGAGAACTTCTTGGTAGCGAGGATTTTCCAAACTCAACAGCTCTCTATTTTCAACCTTGGTGATGTTCACATCGAGTTTGAATTCACCGGTGACGGAACATACTGTGACTTCGTAGACTTGCATCGTTCGTGTGACGACACCAGTTAACATAGCGATTTGTTCAAGTCCTGTTGACTTAAGTTTGGCGTTTTTGATGGCGGTGTACGACGCGTAGGAGTGGCTAGCACCACTGTCAAGTAGAGCTCTAAATTTGTGACCATCTATCTTCACAACCACTACCGGATGTACCACTGTTGATTCTCCCACGTGATTGGCTGTCATCCCTGGTTCACGAGGGTTTGCAGACTTGTCAAAGATTGAGGTATGATGTTTGTCACAGATTGAGGTATGATGTTTTCCCCGGCAAATTTGACACGTGTTCTTACTTTGGCAGTTCCCTGCTCTGTGTTTAGCGCCAGTACAATTGAAGCACAAGCGCTTCTCTGCGAGAATTTTCTTTCTGTCAGCTGGTTTGACGACCTTCTCACAGTTATTTGCCTTGTGATCTTCACTTGCGCAATACAAACAACCCCTGATCGGCTGATTTCCGGTGTCATTTGACTCATTTCCTCTGGAGAAAAATGATCGCGATTTTTCCTTGTGGCTATACATGTAATTCCTCGGGCTACGGTTGTCTTGAATTGGATTGTTTTTCGTCCATTTCTCTAATGCTTCTAAAAACTGGATGAAGGTCCACTCACTCCAGTTGTCATTAGCCATCGCCAGCTCGTTCTTTATCACTTGTAGCTTGTCGAGTGTAAATCTCACCGCTGCGTCGAGTTTGTTAAGACTTTGTAATGTCCGTAAGGATTCGACGTTAAACAGCAGTGTTTCATAAAACTCGTGAATCTTTTTCACATCTCTTTCTCTCACGACAGACAGCTCGAGAATATTGCGTACATAGGCGCCAACCACTTCACTTGTATTTCCGTACCGCTTAATGAGTAAATCCTTTGCCTTGTCATAACCTTCTTCGGTGAACGGAAGTCCATCGATTAAATTGCGCACTTTCATGTTGACCAATTCTTTCAGGTACGAAAACTTCGTGAGCGCGGGTGCTGTTGACTTGTGAATTTGTGTTTCGAATTGTCCCCAGAACCGCAGCCAGTCTTGGGATGTCCCATTGAACTTGGTAATTTCAAGTTTTGGCATTCTTATAGCCCCACTGTTGCCGCCTGATTGCGTGTCTGGCTTCGATGGTGCGTGTTGTAGTTGTAGTTCGAGCCGCTTTTTTTCGAATTCCAATTGTTCAGCGTGAGCTCTCTCGGTGGCTTCTCGTTGAACACGGAGTTTATTTTCTTCAAGTTCCATCGCCTGTTTGTGATCTTGAAATGCGGTGGCCTGTTTTAAATCGCGATCGATTATTTGGGTTTGATTTGTCAGCTCCTTGATACACTGATCTGCCTTGTTGATAGTTGATTCTGTCTCGCTCGCCCATTCTCTTACAACCTCTTCTGTTTCTCCTTTGGCGAACTTCTTCTCCTCTATCGTTTCTTTAAGCGTAGTAATTGCTTCGGTCATGTTTTCTAATGATGTTATTTGGCGTTGTGTGGCCAATCGGTCTTTCTTCTCCAGAGTTTCATTGGTTTTCCCGATTCGAAAATTAAGCGTTTTAAGTTTTGCGTTAAGCTCTGTCGATAATTTATCCATCGCGAGTTGCTATTTACGATCCTTAGATCCCGTCGGAGGTGCCACTGTGTCGAAAACGTGGTAGAACACGCTTCCTAAAATATCTCACCGTTTATAGTTCACTGAATGTCACAACGCAAAACCTTTTACCTATCCTTTATTTAAATCACTCTCTCTCGGTCTAGACTCACACAGTTCACTATAACACCGTATACTATTACAATACGCCGGAGTGATAACAGACTTCCGGCAATTGTGCGTCGCGTGATATAATCATAGTCCCCATATCCCGATTAACATATTGTCGGACAGTTTCCAACATACCTAATGGGTTTCCGTGTTTGGATAACGTGATCCAAACACTTGGGATGTTGCTCGACTTTCGAAAAGCTAAAAACACTCGCCTATCGGCTCGTGTTTTTTTACGCTTTTCTCAAGTCTCGCAACATCCCGCGTGTTTGGATCACGTTATCCAAACACGGAAACCCATTAGGTATTTCTTAAATGATACTTTTGAACTTGTCATGATCATGTTATTGACTGTACTTCTTGTACTGTATGTAATTTTAATGAAACGCAAATAATTCTTAACTATGAATGTACATTTTTATTAACATGAAACGTTCTCATTATTGAACTTGCTTTAGTTTTAATGACCATTTTATTTCTGTAAATGAAGGGAGAAAGGTGTATTCTTTCTTAGTATCATTAAGGATAAGTTTATCCGCCTCAAACCACCTACTATATGGACATTGTCCAGATTATACCTCAGGATATCACTCGTTGATTTAGACAAAACCGGCTCAGTGAGATGTCATACGAGCTTTCGTATGCTAAAGACATGCAGGTAGATCATCAATAAATATTAAGAAAAGTAAAGACACCAAAATAGCTCATTGTATAGGAATAGGAACTACACTTCAGGGTTATTTTTTGAGGATTTGAAAAGAAGTTGCATTGTATTTAAGAAATAATTCACTTTCTATTTCAACTTCAGATAATGTTCTATATACTTACATGAAACAAAAGGCAGTTTTGGTTTTTGAGCTGAGGTTGGTGTGCTAAGATTGGCACAACAGGAATTTTTATGACAGTAGAGATCACCCAATAAAATTTTGTAACCAGAATTCTTCAAAAAATCCACACCATCACGATCATTGTACCCTAAAAATCTGCACAAAGCTTTTGCCGTAAGCCTTCTTTTCATATTTTCATCAGCAACTTTTATCCAACTACTGTTTACAAGAACTTCAACGAAACCTTCATTTGGCAATCCATCTGCACGCGAAAGTCGGACATCATCCACTACAGAACAAATAAGCGATAAGATATTTCACATGCAGAAATAACCCAGAATCTAAACTACAATTGATTAATGTAGTAATTATACAAGGAAATTCCGCTTAAAAATTAATTTAAAACGGACGACAGTACTGATCCGTCTAGCAGAAAATGCTTCCTGCAGCCGAAAATTCTTGAACGCTTATGACGGAAAGTTTTTTCTAAAAAGATGTCCAACGGTCTCAATAAAGCTTCACAAATGGTGTTGTTCTTGGTACAAGTAATGAGAAAATGTATATCAAATATACTCATTAATAATTCATTAACCAAAAACAAAGAAAATCAACTCCGTGACGGCAACTGGATATATGATCTTAACTAGAAATACGAATTCGCAATAATCCCCTCGCCCGCCTTTTCTACCCCCCCCCCCCCTACGGGAATTTCTCCATCCATGGTGCCCAGACCTCGCACGCCGTGGCCGTGTATTTCTGTTTTGCAAAAATTCACAATTTCCAAAAGCCGGTTTCGTCGAAGAAATGTTTGAACGTTATCTCGGCCAATATTTAACCGATTTAAATTCTGAAAACAGATTTGGAATTAGCGAGTCAACATACATAACATACGCGTTTACTATATTACGAGAACGTGAGTACCCTTCGTAAAAACGGTTTATGTACTTAGAAATTAGTCGATTATAAACTGGTCACTTCATCGTATATTATTTTGAACGTTATCTCGATCAATATTTAACCGTTTTCAATTTTGAAAACAGATTTGGAATTAACGAGTCAAAATACATCACATATGTGTCTACTATATTACGAGAACGTGAATACCCTTCGTAAAAATGGTTTATGTACTTAGAAATTAGTCCGGGCTTGGTCGGCTATGATAATCTCGATCAATATATAACCGTTTTCAATTCTGAAAACAGATTTGGAATTAGCGAGTCAAAATACATACTCGGACTCGGATTTCTATTTCCTCAAAAAACTATGTCTCTTGTGACGGTTCAATTTAATCTGAGTATCTAGTTACCAGTGCCACATTTTCCGATGCCGCGCATGAGGACGGTTGATCAGATATATATACCTATAAACTGATCCTAGATCTGGGAACGGCTTGGATCTCGCGTGATAAGGGACTAAACGCCGGTCGATATTAGCACCCTCGCCCTCAGGCCCGCGCCGGGCGAGGGGATTAGCATAGGATTTTGACGATTTCGACCTCAAATTTCTCAGTAAATAATGACTTGTTTTCGTATTTGATGCCATTTCAAAGCCTCTAATTCAGACTGGACCGGATTTCAAGTCTTGAAATTAGTTACAGTCCTAGGACTGCAACTAATTGCGCGCGAACTTGAAATCCGGTCCAGTCCGCATTATCGGCTTTGAAATATTACATACCGTATCGGCAGTAGTATAGCAAGTAGGGCTGCGAGCTCAATCGACCTCAACTGTGAATATAAACACCAAAACGTCACCAAATTTGCCAAGCCACGACTCAACAAATTTGGCGATGTTTTGGTGTTTATATTCACGTTTGAGGTTGAATAAGCTCGCAGCCCTACTTGCTATACTACTACAGCAATCGTTCGTCAATCTTAACACCCCTCCCACGTTTTCTACTAAATTGATGTAAAACACACGCGAGACTCACGAGACAACACCAAATCGCTATTTTAACGAAATACGACACATTTCGTCAAATTTAGAGAACGTTTTGTGTCGCCATTTTCGCATTTGTGTTCAACAAACTACAACAGACGCGCTCTACCATTGTTTCAATTCATGCGCGAAAAAAGCCACTAGATTATGATTCTAGTGATGATGTTTAATAAATTTCAGCGAGAGAGCCACTAGAGTCTAGTGTTAAATAGATTTCATATGCGAGAGTGCTCTACCTGCTATACGAATCAAGGTCACCTGTTGATGTTGCTAGCAACAACATTCCATTGCGAATAGCAACCACGACTTTTCAAAAAAATGTTTTCACTTTTAAAAAATATTTTCACTTTTAAAAAATATTTTCACTTTGAAAAAATATTTTCATTTTAAAATATTTTTTTCAAAAAGTTGTGGTTGCTATTCGCAATGGAATGTTGTTGTTAGCGACACACCACGTACAACCACCTGCTGTCGTGCGAGGTGGAGATAGCTGACCACGAGAGAAGAGTCGCGATGTTTGAAGAAGGGGTGAGGACCACCATGCTAAGACTGTCTAACTTTGAGCGTACACTATGATTGTACACTATAAATATTGTGAATAAAAAACCGTTGTGTGAATGGACTCGCGCGGTTGTTATGAAGCCACCTGCTAACATGCAAATTAGTCCACCCGCTCGCTATTTTCAGTGTTTGTCGAACTTCTGAAATGATGGTCGTACACATATTTAGACGTTGTGATTCCTCCCGACAACAAGCCCAAGAAAGGCACGTACGGCGTCACAATCGCGACAATGCTCTCGACGTCTTTCTTTAATAACGGATCTTTTTGTAACTCGTCGTTTAGTTCGTCAGGGTTCTCAATGGCGTTCAACCCATCTAGTAAGCTGGCGAATTTACTGATTAGCAAGTCGGTGAGAAAAGCGTTTGCGATCTCCATTCTCTTCAACTCGTATTGGCGCCATATCTTATCAATAACTTTTGCGGACGCTTTTTTAATGTACGCTTCGGACTGACTTACCACACCGTCACCGGACAGTCTAATAAGTTCGGATCTCCTAACGTCGATGTTGTCTTCCACAGTTGAGGTGTCATCAGTCTCCTCAACTAATTCCTCAATCGTAGGATTTTCCTCACTTTTGCGTTTTACCATCACGCTATTACTTATACCCATATTTTATTGCGGAATAACAACTTCGTGACTGTATGGATAGCGCAGTGAGATTTCTAGTCTAGCGTACTTATTATTTTTTAATGCAGTCGCAATCGCCGACGATTTTTCTCTGCTAATGTTTCCAAGGTAATCGTCGATAACGACCTTCATATCACTTCTGCTCGGACAGTAAAAGCAAACGAGCTTACTAATATTTTCTCTGTACGGTTTTGCGATCGACGTCAGTTGTTGTGTGATGACAATAACGCTCAACATAAAATGTCGCGCGCTAAAAGCCAAGTTGACCAATTGACTAGTCCTATTCTTAACATCTTGAGAGCTCGCACAGTCGTCCAACACAATCAGAGTGTTAGTGCCTTTAAAAACATTTGTTACACACTTGAGAACAGCGTCGACACTGTCCTGTGTGCAGTCTATCGCTAACACGTCGGGGTCGCGTATGTATCTCCAATCTTGATATGCTTTGTTCCACTCGAAAGTAGGACAAATCAACACAATGTAGTCAAATTTGTTACAATACTCAGATTCCAGTGTTTCCAACAAATAATGCGTCTTACCACAAGCTGTCATACCAACAATTAACATATTAAACGGAGTCTCCATTAACCCACGTTTGATTTAATACTGGATTGACTGCAACCCATTGTTCATGAAGTTGACCAACCCATCGCTTACCACAAACACCCTACACATGACATTTGCAATCGTCGCTTTCTTAGTGATCTCAAGAAGCACACCGGATTGTGTGTTTACAATGTTCTTGCCAGTGGCGACATTGCGATTATCTTGAACGCTCCTCAAGTCGATGACTAACGCAAAGCCATCTTTGTAGAACTTCTGTATGGTCATGAACTGAGCGTGTTCTTCACCCAACCCAAACAATCGTTTCGCTTCCGCATAGAACTTCGACTTCGGGATGCCTTGTGAGTACACACTATTTGGCACACCTTCAATTGTGACTCTAACGCTCTCAATATTTGGGTAAAGAAACTCCTCACTGTCTGTTCGCACCTTATTCGTGAATAGCAACACAATCGCCTTCATGCTTTTTCTTGGAAGATTAATGTTTTCATTCACAATGGTCGTGCCTTTGTCCCATTCGGTGGTTTTCATCAATGTAACGTGCTCATACGACAAACTACGACCACTTGCATAGCCCGACGCTATTTCGTCAGCGAGCTCCTGGTTATCGATCGTTTCGTACTCAAGCTCGAGGTTCTCCAGAGTGTACCCACCCACAGCGCTACCGGATTGCGCCACCATGATGTCTGTGGCCTTCGGAAGTGTGATCACATACTGCAAGTTGTTGTTCATGCTAAAAGGAGCGTACAACCCATGGTCATTCATGATTTTACCAAGCTTAATCCGCTGCTTCGTCCCAATCACACCAAACATTAACGCGTCACTAACTTTAGCAACGTTCCCACTTGTCGCACCACTGTCATCCTTAGAAATTAACTTTCTCAAGTTCTCACCACCAATGCCGTAGTCAATCATTTGGTCTCGCGCAGTGACACTCTCCCAAAGGTCGCGATAAACACCAGTGTAATTTTCTCCATTGTTGTCATACACAGTTTCCCCAGCTAGTCTCACAACAAGTTTCTCAACCAACAACTTGCTGACATTGTTCAAGAACCAGCTTTTGGCGTTCGCATTCTTAAAGTCGAACACTAAACCCAACGATCCAGGCACCAAACAGCTACTAACCTTGAGCTTCGGTATATCAATGTAAAGTTCCTCGCCAGGACTGACCTTGTTAGGGTTCAACGTGATTACGTGTTGCGTTCTCGCCCCTTTTATGACACCCATGATCGCTCGTCTAAAACCGGGGCTCAACTCTGCTGACGTGACGTTCATATACTTTACATATGTTTTATCATCTTCGAAGCTGAGACCCTCGAAGCTGAGACTACCGTTTTAGCTTGTAATAATCATACACAAACCACGCAAGTACCACCGCAAGTACCCACAGATTTTGAGCCAACCATGCGAGACCCTTCGCACCCAACGTCAACGCGTTATAAACTAAATTAGCCAGCCCAACAGCCCATGGACCCATCTTCGTTATCGCGTTTTTAACAGCCTGTGCGAATGACCTCGTGGCCATAGCACCTTTCATAACAGCAGACCTCCCAGCGATAATAATAGTTGTTATAATTCCAGCCACTGAAATTGCTACAGCGCTTAACCCAACCATATTTTCTTTGGCCCACTCCTTAAATTTCTGCAACCTGTCAATGTCGACTTCTTGTTGCGCTCTAACCTCTTCTATTCGCCGCTTTTCTACGACTTCTTCTCTGGCTTGCGTGAGTCCCACCTCTCTCTCAAGCAAACCGTCATACTCTAGCTGTTCGTCACTCGTAAGACTACTTTGCTTATTTTTTGTATCAAGCTCTGTCATTCTCCTACTCGTTTTATTTATCGCTTCCTGATAATGGTCTGCTTGAATTTGCAACGCACCAGTGTCACCTATTCTCGATTCACGCAACACGCTATCGCTTGGGTTAAGCACACCATTATGTTCGCGGTTTTCTTCGTGTGATAGTCCACGTATGTCGGCGTAACCCACTTTTGTATCAATTACTGAGAAGTTATCTAGGGTTGCTTCTGTTGTGACAGCTGTTGTCTCTGCGCTCTCAGGGATTTGACTAACTAACTGTTTGAACTGCTCAATAGCCCTTTTACTATTGTCGTCTGTACTGTAGATCAAGTCTTTTTTTTTCCCAGGTTTTAGAACTCGTTTAGGTTTTCCATATTTACCATCTTTGTTTATCGGTTTGAAAAGAATAGCCCCCGAGTCCGTAACCCACGACCTGTTGACTATTTCCCTTGACGCGTCATCGTGGCCGAGTCCCTTTTTGTTTAATTTACGTATTTTCCTATTTATTAGCTTGATTCTTTTCACATTGTTTTCTGTTAGCTCTTTGTTGGACGCTTTTAGCTCACCCAGTCTTTTCTTAATTTCCTCCTCCTCTTCAAAAGCTATACTGAAACTTTCGTCATTGACGTCACCATACGGTTCCTGCTCAACAAACTCTACCGCTGGGACTTCTGTGTTAGTCCCCCTTATTGTCACCGTCTTACCATCGTCAGTGTCGATAAATGGCGTCTCTTCTTCTTGAAACCTTCTATCATATTCGTACTGTAATTTATCCACTCTCTCACGCAATTTACCATGCTCGACACGCACAGTGTCTGGCATGTCGTCGCCGCCATCATCGCCATACTTGTCGGTGATTAAATTATAGTCTCGAGTGACTTTTTCAAGTTCGTCACTTATTTGATCATCGGTGTACCTATCAAGTCTATCGAAGTCCTCCATCTGAATCTCGTCAAAATCTCCCCCACCTTCAACCATATTACATTAGCTCACATTTTGAATATCGCTCTCTGACTCCTACGAATCATATTTTCTTTCTAGATTAGATAATTGTACGCAAGCCACGCGAATGTCGCCGCAAACACCCATAGATTTTGAGCTAACCAAGCTAAACCCTTTGCGCCTGCCACCAGCGCGTCGTAAACTAAGTTCGCCAATCCAACAGCCCATGGACCCATCTTCGTTATCGCGTTTTTAACAGCCTGTGCAAACGACCTCGTGACCATAGCGCCTTTCATAACGTTAGTCCTCCCAGCGATAATAACAGTCGTCACAATTGCTGCCACTGAAATCGCTAAAGCACTCATCCCAACCATATTTTCTCTAGCCCACTTCTTGAACTTCTGCAATCTGTCAATATCAATCTCTTGTCGCTCTCTAACCTCCTCTATTTGTCGCTGTTCAATAATCATGTCTCTAGCCTGTATGAGTCCAATCACTCTTTCAGCTAGATTAATATGCTCTTCACCCCCCACAGTTGTGAGATCTTTTTTACCAAGCTCTGCCATTCTCTCGCCCGCTTTGTCTATAGCTTCTCGAAAATAGTCTACTCGTGTTTGCAATGTACCAGTATCACCTATTCTTGACTCAGACGTCACACTCTCGCTTGGGTTCAGTAGCGCATTTAACTCACGGTTCTCGATTGACGTTAGCCCAAGTATGTCGACGTACTCTGCGTGTGTGGTGTCTAACAATGACGCACTCCTCGCAACGTCTTCGTAGTCTTTTGCGTTGTCATTAATCCGCGTCTCAATATTGCTAAAGGCCTCCTCCACGCGTTGACGCTCCCTTCTACCATGCTCGCGAGCCAGCCCACTCCTCACTTTAGTTAGTCTAACTCTCTCGCCGACTGCAACGTTTTGGGTCGTCCCAAGCTAGCTCACTATCTTTAGTGGCTTTTTCAAGACTATACTTTAGTTCGTCGTCGGCGACATCTTTGTATTCGTTAGAGCTACCCATCTCAAGGTTGTCGAAGCCACTTTCAGCCATATTACATTAACTCACATTTTGAATATCGCTTTCTGGTATCCACGAATTATGTTTGCTCTCATAACCCAACCATTTGACCAGCGCCATCTTCTTCCCTCTGACTTTCTTTCTTTTCAACACCTTTTCAACTCTGTACACATCGTCACCAGGTTTCTTATTGACCAGTGATAATTCCTGTTCATAAAATTTACCAATAATCTGTTCACCGGTGTGATCCTCAATTTCGTACACATTCGGATCACCACGAATAACCTTCACCACTTTAAACAGCTCCTCAGTGAAGTTGGCTTCATAACCCTTTGTGAACACACTCTTGTATTTACTAATTCTCACTGATTGACCAACTCTAAACTTTGGCAATGGGTTGTCTGCAAATTGATGACCAAACAAAGTGGTCCACACTTCGCCTTCGTTTGACTTATTGACATCCTTCGGTTTCATCATAATGCTTCGATTCACATTACCATTGTAATTGCTCACAAACTGGTCAAGAACGTCAATCCATTTATACGTTCCACGGGCATAAAAGTACTTCCACATAATGCTCTTGAGACTTCTATTAAAACGCTCAACAACAGAGGCCTTTTTATCACTCTTAGTGCTGAAATATTTAACGTCACGCTCCTTCAACAAACTTTTCACACCAACATTGTAGAACTCAAGTCCATCATCGAATTGCGCTAACTTAGGTGTGGTCCCAAACTGATCTTTAAAGTCATTCAACAATTTTCCAACAGCCTTAGTCATGTTCTTAGTGTCTTTTCTATAAACTGCAATACCAAAAGCATATCTACTCAATATTTCAATGCCTGTCAATATCCAATAATAACCACCATTCTGTTTTGAGTACTTACTCATGTCCACTAAGTCCATTTGGAGCTCTTCACCAAGAAATCCAACAAAAGTCGCACGGAATTTATGCCTTCTCACGATGGGTTTGTACCTAGTGTAAGTGTCCTGCGCTGTCAACCATTCTTTCACTGTTTTTTCTAGCCACTTTCAATCCGTCTCCCAACGCACTTTGATACAATTTCTCTACACCACTGTACCCTGTCTTAGGATCATAGTAAATATCTCTCAACCCTTGCTCTGTCTCCACACCAAGCTCCATATAACTCACACAATATACAGTTCCAATAACACCGCGCCAACGTCAGCGTCACCATTGTTTGGTTTGACACGAAACGTCATACTTGAGTAAATACCTTTTTTAATTCTCACCTTGGAGTCAACGTGTGCGTAACGTTGTATCCCCCCATCTAGAGACTGCTCGGTGGGCACTGGCAACGTTGTGATCACATTACTACGCTTCCCATCAGTGCCCACATTGCTCTCCGTCTCAACAGCGTCGCACGAGACCTCTACATACTTTAGACCTCTGTTCATATTGATCTTGTTTAGACTGTCATGCCACTTACCATCTAACGTAATTCCTGCGTCCTTCGCGAAACCAAGCAAAAGCCCGATGTCACCTAGCCTAATCTCAAGTGCGGTGGTGGTGCCGACATACCTCATACGCCGAGCTCTGACCCTACTTTTACCTGTGGCTACCAGTTTCTCCACCACGCAGCTCACATCAATCTCCCTAAGCGTGTGTCGTAGAGCTCTAACCAACGCGTCGAAGTCGTAGTAGCCCTTACCCACTCGAGTTGGCGCAGGTCTTAGCGTTGGTCTTCCTGTGGCAACGACTACGACTTGAATATCATCACTACCAGTCGCGTTATTGTAGCTCCAAAACACAGTGGCTGTCTTGACTACAATGTGTGGGTTATCGTGTGTGGTCACTACACTGTAGTCAAAAGTCACAACTTTCTCCACACCTTCAACAAGCACCGTCAACTTTTGAGGGTCGTTGTCTACACGTCGCTTTTCAGTGTAACCACCAGAGTCATACCCATAGTTTAGACTCATTACTTTAGCGCACGTTTAGCTACTCAAGCGTCGCATACAAATCCAACAATATGTCACCAACATTGACACCACTACCATCTTGGTCAGTCACGTTAAACACCAGCTGCGTAAAAACGCCTTTGTTTATCGACACCTTCGACTCGATGTTGAAGAAGTGTTGAACGGAGCTCTTCAGTGGTTGGGTGGTGGTCAATGGTAGCTCGACGATAACCTCGCTTTTGCTACCATTAACAATATTCTCAGGTCTGTTCACAATGCTACAACCTACTTGTACGTACTTCAACCCTTTGTTAACATCCACAACGTTAGGGCTGACCAAACCACTACTACTTATCGTTGTGTTATCATTGAACCCTAAGAGTTCTCCAAATTTAAACAACTCTAATTGTTGGTCAGTTCTTATCGCACACTTTGAATTGTGTTTGTTGGCTACTAGCTCGATAGCCCCTAATCCTCTCAATTCGTCGGCGATCATTTTAAAAGTGTGGTACCCAGACCCAAAAACGTGTTTGTTGCTGTTGTAACTTATTTCATCATTCACGCCAGTCTCCACGTTAACGTAGTCCCAAAAGATGGTCGCTTTTTTCACTAGTAAGTGGGGGTCTGAGCCAAACGTCAAAAGTGCCTCTGGTAAATCCACAGTTTCCGTTGGACCTCTAATCAATACTACAACCCTGACCATATATAATGTAGCATGTGTTATGTGTAACATATGGTATATTATATATGCAGAAAGCCCTTCGTGAGTACTATGGAAAGTACTACAAACTCGCGATGGCTAACACATCAAAGGCCGCACACAACGCAAAGGCAGACCTCATCAAAAAGTACCCCTACGCCACTTTAAGCAAATTTGAGTTCTATCCAAATATTTTGCAAGATGGTAAGATCGTGAGTGTCGATGTGTATTTCAGAAACAACGACATCCTCAGCACAGACATAACTAGCACAACCTTCAAAAATGATAAAAACATGTGGAAGTGGCTACACAATAGTAAGTTCCCAATAATATGGCAAGGTGGTGGGGCTATCCAACCACTGCCAAAAGGTCATAAAAACCACTGGGGGCTTTGGGACGGCTACCCAACGGAAAACGTGTTAAATTATCCAGTGAACAACTTCAAAGTCTTTGTTAACCAGAGTAGCTACTTCATGTCAAAGCTACCAGTCTTGCGAGTCACCACGTCAAAGACAAAATCAGAGTGGGATGACAGCGAATCTTACTATCGCGTTGTGTTTGCGACGTATTGCGCAAGTTTCTGTTGTGGGGTGTCATTGCAACATTTATCAGTGTCACAAGAAGTTCACCCCGTGGTCACAAGTGTGATGAGATTTCATTTGTACTTCACCATTAGAAGACTTCTTAGAAGAATGGAGGGTGGTGAGACAATGAAATCAATAAGTAGAGAGTTCAACGCTTCCGAATTGTATGGTAAGATTTCCAAGATTCCTAGAAAACATTATTACCAGAATAAAGTCCTGAGCGATGGCACTTTAGGTGAGTCCAGAGTCTTCACACTCAACGACGTTCAGAACGATTACAAACGATACGTCGCGCGATTATCAGATGGCTTTACCAACATTGGACTACAATATCTAAATCAAAGCATAGAAGCCTTTGTGTACTCCACACTTGGTGCACAAGCGAGAACACGTGTATCAGTCGTTGGTGGTTCTGCAGGAAGCTTAGAAACCCAACAAGAATTCCGCAAGCTGTTTTCTGACAGTGTTATTCAGTATGACGTGTCGACATGGATTCTCAACATGAATAAATCGATTAGAGACACCAACGTTGTCCAAAATCTCGCAGTGTCGCCAAGTACATGGTTGATGCCGAGCAATGTAGTAATTCTCAAGAATAAAATCGCTGGGTACAACAACTTATTAAAGATTGCCACAGAGTCTATGAAATTTGGGGTGAACACTAGCTTGAATGCAACAACACCAACAATTACGGCTAAAAAAGTCCACCAAGAAAATGTGGTGACTAACTTAGTAGCGCCAACAATCGTGAAGAAAAAAGTTCATCAAGAAAACGTGGTGGCTAAAAAAGTTTACCAAGAAAACGTGACACCACTTCCTGTCAGAAAAACAGTGGCCACCACCACAAGTAAGTCAGACACGACAACGTTGGCGATAGTCTTAGGGTTCTCAGCAGTCTCTGGTTATCTGTTAACCAAATACACCTTGAAGTAGTAATGAGTCTAAACTATGGGTATGAGTCTGACGACCCTCACGATAAAATACTAAAGAGAACGAAAAGGCATCTGGACGAAGATCCTAAGTTAAGTGCGACCGGTGGGAGGATGTCTGGAATAATAGACATGCAAGGCTCGGCAATAAAAAACGTAGCGGACCCAGTCGATGACTCAGATGCTGCGAATAAAAGAACTCTAGAGCAATTGCTATCAAGCTACCTCAAGAGTCAGTCCTACAACATTGTGCTCGACTTCAACGTTAGCACACACGCCTTAAAAAATGTGGAGTTTCACACCAATGGTTCAAACAAAGTGAAAGCCATTGGTGAAACAAGTAAATTAGTGCAAAACAACCCGGCTTATGGTCCTATTGTCGGCATCAGCGGTGTGAGTCAAAGTTTTCTATCACCTGTGTTAACACCAATCCCACTTGAGTCAGGTCTTCATTTTAATTGCCCCAGTATGCAATGGTGTGATCTCTCTATTTTTGTTGTGGTGAGGTTACCAATGAGAACCGCTGGATCAAATTGGGAGACAATTATATCAAACGACGATGGTAGTTGGGATAAGTTCATAGGGTACAAGACTGGTGTGACCAACAAGCTCGCGTATGGTGGTAGCATCCCAGCGATGGAGAAAGTATGCACTATTCCGAGTATTATTGACCTTACAAAAATGCATATGATATCGATACACTGGCAAATGTACAACTCACACGTCAGAGTCAACAACGTTAAGTCAACCGATTCAGACTTCATAGCAAATATGAAAAAGATAGGCGCACCCTACGGAACAATTTTTGGAATACATCGACCAAGAATACCACTCGCACCTTATGCGCACCCATCGTTGATAGAATTCTACGGTGTGAAAATCGTGAGTGGTTACATGACAAACCGAGACATCATAATCATGGGTGGAGAAATGATGAAGGAATATGGTGTAAAGTAAATGGGAGCGTGTATTTCGAGACCTCATGAAATATATAAGATAAATAAGACGACTGATCACATGTTCAAAGCTGGTGGGTCATTTGGTCGCGGTGACGTGACTCTCGAGCTCCACGCTGAGATTGGCATGAGGTCTAAAAAGACTTACGGCGAACCTATTACGCTACCCGCAGAATCAGACAAAGTAGGACTTGTAGGAGACGTGACCTAAGTTATGTGATGGGTTGGCTTAGAAAACTAGCTCGTAACATTAGAAACTTTTTCAGACGACGTAGAAAACTGAGGGCTAATAAAACGTATTTGCTGCATTGGTACACAACAAACCAGATCTATAAAAAACCCAACACCCACGTCGAATAGTTTTTTTGTGGGAGACTATAATATAGTGATGACTTCCGCGATACCTCGATTATTCGATTTCGACGGTCACCAAATCACAACGGTTAATCACAACGGTGACACATGGTTCAAAGCAAAAGAGGTCGCGAGCGCTCTAGGCTATGCTAGACCAAAAGATGCAGTCAACGACCACGTCGAGCCTGATTGCAAAATGAAGATGGAACAAGCCTCGTTTATCAACGAACTTGGGGTCTACTCATTGACGTTCTCGAGTAAATTGGAGCGCGCGAAACACTTCGGAAGGTGGGTGCACTCAGAAGTCTTACCAAGCGTTAGAAAGGGTTTAGCTGACGTCGGTCTCAAACACAATCAATTTAAAATGATCACCGAGTTCGACCTTCATACGAAAGTTGTTGGCTTTCTTAGGAAATATTATCCAGAAGCTATTTTGATAGCTGCTTGTGGTGAAAATCAAGACACTCCGAGTAAAAGAATAAATTCGTGGAAAAAAGGTTACCAACGTGGGACACCTGACTTAGTTATTGCCAATGCAAACCGACAGCATAGCGGACTCGTGATTGAGTTCAAGAATCCAGGTGGCACAGGCAAGACGTCCAAAGAGCAGGAGTCTCTGTTGCTCAGATATAAATCCGCTGGTTATCTAACGTTGTTGTGTGAGTCATACGACGACGCTATTACCACGGTAATAAAATATTTCTTTGACGTTGGGTTTCAGTGTTCTCACTGCCTTCGTAAATTTAAAAATAAATCAGCGTTGAGTAACCACGAGAGACGCTATTGTAAAGAGACTTTTTAGACAGTGAGTAATAAGTCGAGTTAGCACTCGTTCTCGTTGTTGAGACGACGTTTGAAGCGACAACTGCTCTAGCATTTTTTAAAGACGTTTTTAACTCAGTAAAAAATATCTGCGAAGATTTCTCTATTTATTTCACAAACCTTCTGACCACTGTGTGAAAAAATGTTTCTACGGGAGACATTGGACGCTTCGTGTGACCAATGTCTAAATTTAAAAAGTGGGGTATCTGAGAACACCCCTAATTTTGTGTGGAAGGATGATGACGTCTGCACACTGCGCGATATTGCTCAGCACCACCAACGAATGATGGTCCTGGGTTGTATCTCCAATTGAATGGTGCCTCAACAGTTGTTCCGTAAGTGTTGCGACAAACGGCGCAATACGCTTTTAGAAATGTGATGTCGTCTGCTACTGGGAACAGTGTGTCGAGCTCACCAAGTCTTTTTAAGTGCTCTGTTGATATGAGACCACAAATAATGACGTGAATGCCGGCTTTGATGTACTCGTGAATAATTGGGAGTAACCCAGAGTACCAATGACCTTCATCAATGCCGATGACGTCGTAATCGACTATCTCGGGAGGACTCGGAAGGTTGGTGATTAACTTCGCAGGTAAACTGTCTGATCCAACAACAATGGTCTGACGATGTGTGGAGAACGCGTGGTCAGTTCGTCTGGTGTCGCCTGCGTTGTTCATGTACACAACTTTGAGCCCTGACTTACTTAACATGAGTAACCTGCGAAGAGTCTCTGTTGTTTTTCCTGCAAACATGGGACCAATCACGATTTCTAGTCTACCGACTTTCTTCATGGTTACTATACCTCCAGAGAAACGCTCTCCCCTCTTGCGGCAACTGTTGTTCGTTGTTAAATATCCGCTGGAGCTCTAAGTTTTTAAGATGAGTCTTCGAGCTCTCATGTCTCAAGCGATGCAGTGGGTCGTTGGTGGCCACACCGCATGGGTAACAGGTGTACACGTTTTTATTTCTCGCAAAGTGTCTGTGGGCGGGCGAGAGTACGTGGTCCCTGATATCGTCCGCACCCAGTATCTCATTACACCCAACCTTGCAAACGTGAACGTCGCGGTTCGCAGCGAGCTCTAGCCACGCTTTGGCTTTGGTTGGGCATGGTTTCCATAGAAGGGTCGCTAAGAACACTTGGAGGAGATTACCGAGTAATGTGGCGTTGGACTCACTAGGGTTGCTCAAGTAGACACCACTTGCTAACATGAGGTACTTGAATGATGAGTAACACCACACAGGGATTATGCTAGCTAATGTATCAGCAAGCTCGTTGGCTCTGTCTTCTCGAAGATCGATCCAAGCGTCGAGAAGATACCTCGTATGGCGGATCTGAGAGCCAAGCCGTTTTGGTGGCCCTTCAGGGTTGGGGTCGAACATTGTGTATGTTGAGAAGTACTCGTTTAAGACGATAGGTCCAGAGGCGCCTTGTAGGGTGGGCACACTGATAAAGGCTGTTCTCAACATGTTGGCAATATCTTCTTCGCTGATTTCTCTGGCTTGAGTCATTATGTTATACTCTCAGAAAAAATCCTAATTTTTTAGTGCGTTTGGTCTGGAACTGTGAGATACCTGTGAGGTCAACTGTGAGACACCTGTGAGGTCAACTGTGAGTAAGATAACACGCTATAGTGTATTAGATGATTGAAGACTCACAGACGGCTGACGCTAAGATCACAGCTGATGTGAAAAGTGTTAAGGTAAAGGACCCAAAACGCGTCGCTGCTGGTAAAAAGTTGGCTGAGATATCGAAAGCTGCGAAAGAAAAGAAAATGCGTGAAATGATAGTTAACGAAGAACAGGGTGGTGAGTGGGGTTATGGATATGTTGTCGGAACACTTGGTGTAATCATCGCTGGTGCTTCGTTGTGGTACACAATTAGCAGTGAAAAAGTGAGTACTACACCAGCACCTGTGTTAGAGAACCACAAAACTCGTCTTCCAGCGTTAGACACATTTGATTCTTGAACAAAACACGCGACAATGTATATATGTCTGCGATCGATCGAAAAGAACTTATGAACGAACTGTACGACGCGTTACTTGTCACGACTGGTGCTGTGGTAGTGAGCATGATTTCTAAAAGGGCTTTGGGGGAACCATTGGGAACACCAGAGACAGTGAAAGGCACAGTGAAACTTGCTGCAGCTGTTGGTGCAGGAACGCTGTTAGTAAAATGGATGCAATCGAAAAAGTGGATACCGACAGATCCATTCAAATCAACGTAAGTTAATGGTGAGCGTTGTGGCTGGAGGGATTTTTAATGCAGTGGCTTTTGCAGGCGCTGGCTTTATGTTCTCGAAGTTTAATCATTCAGGTTATGAAGCTGAGATGAAAAGACATAACCATGCGTTGGAACAGCTAGCCAGTGCGAAAGAAGTGTGGTATGAAAATGAGGTCGCCAAGAAAGATAAGATCCAACGTTTACGACAACGGCTCTCTGATGCTAATGCTGACATCAACGACACAAACCACGCGTTGGAAGAACTTAGAAGCGTAATGACCATACGGTACAGCGGACGAGTGTTCACTGACTCCCCGAAGATCGCGGATTACTACCAACCGAGTGCGGAAATGAAGGAATACCAATTGTTGTTTGTTGGCGCGCTAGGTTTGAGTAGTGGAATAGCAGTGTGGGTGCTAACTCGGTAAAAAATGTTGGAGTAGTATAAGAGTGATGGACAAACTTATGAGGCAGATGAGCTATGGTTACACAATTGACGAAATCGCGAGTGAGACGCAAATTGAGTGTGGAGGCGCCTTCAGAATTTACTACTGCTCGGATTGTGACGTTGTGAAACGTTTGACTGGCTGTGGTGGGTACGCATGTCCAAAGTGTGGTGACACCGAATGGGGCTACACTCAGAGTTACAGCGACATGAGACTCACGCGACCAAAAAGCGTTCACAAACGGTCTTGGTGGATGGGGAGGAGACTACGGAACGTTGTGAGGGGTGAGCACCTCGAGTTGATAAAGGAGGACTTCCTGAAAGTTGTCAATGTGCTGCACTCATGCAATTTGATCAAGGGTAGAAATGTCAGCAGATATGGATACTACATTATTAGGTTGTGTCATAGAAGACGAGTCAAGACACTCAAGAAGGTGTCAGACCTCAAAGACGGAAAGGTAAAAGACAAGTTCGACAACAATCTGTTTGGGGTGGTGTACCCAAAGCTGGGGTGGTGTGAGAGTGGTGATATTTATTACAACGAGTGGGCTAAGAAAAAAAGTGTAGTGTAAGTATAAGCCAATGAGTCGGACTGTGAAAAACCCGTCGAAAAAAAGACGGGCGCATAAGACGAGTGCAGCCGTTGTCAATTCACTAACAGATGAAGCGACCAACGTTCACGGCTTTTTTAGAGACCAAGAAACACAACCTGCAGTCGAAGACCTCACACCGTCAACGCATCTGTTGGATCGAGCATTGAGAGGGTTCACAAGGTCTTATGGAGTCGAGGTAATTGACGACAGAGACATCAATCAGGTAAGTGGTAGTAGAAGCGCTGTCACTAACCTTTTGAGACGTGAACTGGGTGAGACCAACGGAATGAAAGTGGTGGAGACAGTCAAGGTCACTTTTGAGAAAGTTTTAGAACTCGATAAGACCACATACAAAACCGCCTACTTTAACAGCGAAACGTTCGTCGTCATTAACGAGCACGACATCGAGGGTGTTGCCAATCGTGGATCGGAGCAGATTTTGACGCGGATAGCTGGGTGGTTATCTGAGGGGTCTGGATGGACTATCGACAAAATAGACGCACACTACGTTAATGTCGCTATCTACAGACCTTTGCATGGGAGTAGCTACATTGCGTTGCCAAAGGAGCTGCGCAACAGTATGAAGGGTCTGATAAATGTAAATAACGATGATGACAACGAGTGCTTTAGATGGTGCCACCTTGCGCATAAGTTCCCTGTTGGAAAAAACTCTGACAGAGCGTCAAAGTACGTTAGGCATGTCGGTGAGCTGAACTATGACGGAATTGACTTCCCAGTCACACTCAAAGACTACAACAAGATCGAAAAGGCAAACGATATTAGCATCAATGTTTTTGGGTACGAAAATAAGCAGCCATTCCCTGTGTACGTTTCTAAGGAGACGCACCCTGACCATATGGACCTATTGTTGATAACTAATGACGTGGGCAACAAGCATTATGTGTACATTCGCGATTTTAACAAATTCATGTACCGTCAGACAAAGTATAAGGCGAGAAAGCACTTTTGCAGGTATTGTTTGCAGTGTTTCACCCGTGCGGACGTGCTTGAAAGTCATATTGAAGTGTGTTTGGTCATTAATGGGAAGCAAGCTATTAAAATGCCACAAAAAGGTGCGAGAGTGAAATACGAGAATTTTAGTAGACAATTAAATGTACCATTTGTGGTGTACGCAGATTTCGAGGCTATCACACAGAAGGTGCACACAGCGACACCATCAAGCGAGTGTAGCTACACAAACGCTTACCAGAGGCATGTTGACTGTGGTTATGGGTATAAACTGGTTTGTTGCTACGATAACGAGTACAGTAAGCCAGTGAAAGTGTATCGCGGTGAAAATGCAGTCAACAAGTTCATTGGGGAGATGTTAGAAATTGTTGAATATTGTAAAAAGACATCTGAGAGCCACTTTAACAAAGAAATGATACTGACTGATGACGATAAGAAGAACTTCGACGAGGCTAAGAGTTGTCATATTTGCAGTGTTGGGTACACTGGCGCTGACGTTAGAGTGAGAGACCACTGTCATGTCTCAGGTAAGTACAGAGGGTCCGCACATCGTCAGTGTAACGTGAACTTTAAGTTGACTGATAAAATTCCTGTGATCTTTCATAACTTGCGCGGCTACGATAGCCATCTCATTATGCAGGAGATTGGTAAGTTTGGCCAAGACATAAATGTGATACCAAACAACATGGAGAAGTACATGGCGTTCATGCTTGGAAAAAACTTGGTATTTTTGGACAGCTTTCAGTTCATGAGTAGCGGCCTAGACAACTTGGTGAAGAACCTACCAAGGGACGCTTTCAAGTACACGTCAGAAGTGTTTCGCGACGAGGGGTTGACACTTATGACAAGAAAGGGGGTCTATCCCTATGATTATATGGACTCCTTTGAAAAATTCGACGAGCGCGAGCTACCCTCCAAAAAAGATTTCTACAGCGTTCTGAATGACGAGCACATTACGGAAGAAATGCACGAGCGCGCCATCGATGTGTGGGACTACTTCGACGTTGAAAGTATGGGTGAGTATCACGACCTGTATTTGAAAAGTGACGTGCTCTTGCTTGCCGACGTTTTTGAGAACTTTAGAAAGACATGCCATCGCGAGTATAAATTAGACCCTTGCCACTATTTCACATCGCCCGGATTGGCTTGGGATGCCATGTTAAAGATGACTGGAGTGGAGCTTGAGTTATTGTCCGACATCGACATGTTCCAGTTCGTAGAATTAGGTATGCGTGGTGGTGTGAGCTACATATGCAACAGACATGGTGTGGCGAACAATAAATATATGAAGGGGTATGACAAAGAGCAAGAGTCGAAGTATTTGATGTACCTTGACGCCAACAATTTGTATGGATGGGCAATGAGTCGAAGTCTACCTACGGGTGGTTTTAAATGGTTGACTAAGAAAGAAATAAAAAAGGTTAATCTACACGACTATCACAACAATAGTGAAAAGGGTCTGCTGCTTGAAGTTGACTTGGAGTATCCAGCCCATTTGCATGACCTACATAACGACTACCCGCTGGCTCCTGAGAAGATGGAGATAACTGTTGACATGTTGTCGGAGTACTGCACGAAAATCAAAAATAAATTTAATGTGAGTGTTGGCGGCGTGAAAAAGTTGGTGACTAATTTGATGGACAAAAAAAAGTACGTGTGTCACTATGGAAATCTGCAGTTGTACACAGGTCTTGGACTAAAAATCAAAAAGGTGTATAGGGTCCTACAGTTCGACCAGTCCAAGTGGTTGGGCAAGTACATCGACTTTAACACAGTCAAGAGAACTGCGGCTAAGAACGCTTTTGAGAAGGACTTCTTCAAGTTGATGAATAACAGTGTGTTCGGAAAAACGATGGAAAACTTGAGGAAGCGTGTGGACGTAAGATTAGTGACCACCGAGAAAAAGTTAGAAAAGCTTGTCTCAAAGCCTACGTTTGTGTCTTGCAAGATATTTAGCGAGAATCTAGTCGCTGTCCACAAAGTCAAAGAGACGCTAACATTAAATAGACCTGCATATGTGGGTATGTGCATACTAGACTTGAGCAAAACGTTGATGTATGACTTCCACTACAACTATATCATGAAAAAGTACTCTAGCGATACCTGCAGACTACACTTCACCGACACTGACAGTCTGTTGTACACAATCAAAACTGGCGACGTCTACTCTGACTTCATGGAGGAGCGCGAAAAGTTTGACAATAGCGATTACCCTGCAGACAACCCGTTCGCTTTCAAAGAGAATAAGAAAGTTATTGGCAAGATGAAAGACGAGTGCGCTGGAACACCAATTATTGAGTTCGTTGGGTTGCGCAGTAAAATGTATAGCTATTTGAAAGAGGATGGGGGTGGTGGGAAAACCGCTAAAGGTATTAGAAAGAACATAATTAAAAAAGTGATCAAGCACGAAGATTATAAAAGTGTGTTACTTGAGCAGAAACAATTGCGACACACAATGAAGACCATTAGAAGTGTCAAGCATCAGCTAGGTAGTTATGAAATTAACAAAGTGTCGCTATCCTGTTTTGACGATAAACGATACCTTTTAGAAAATGGTATTGACTCCTACGCATATGGTCACAAAAACATTGTAGTGAGAGACATACCTTAAACACTGCGACGTGATTCCCATAAGGTCACTCTCTCCACGCGTGCGAAATCGCAAACGCTTTTCTCACCGACTTGTTAATCAGCAAATTCGCTAGCTTACTGGATGGGTTGAACGCTATTGAAAATCCTGACGAACTAAACGACGAGTTAAAAAAGACGTCGAGAGCATTGTCGCGATTGTGACGCCGTACGTGCCTTTCTTGGGCTTGTTGTCGGGAGGAATCACAACGTCTAAATATGTGTACGACCATCATTTCAGAAGTTCGACAAACACTGAAAATAGCGAGCGGGTGGACTAATTTGCATGTTAGCAGGTGGCTTCATAACAACCGCGCGAGTCCATTCACACAACGGTTTTTTATTCACAATATTTATAGTGTACAATCATAGTGTACGCTCAAAGTTAGACAGTCTTAGCATGGTGGTCCTCACCCCTTCTTCAAACATCGCGACTCTTCTCTCGTGGTCAGCTATCTCCACCTCGCACGACAGCAGGTGGTTGTACGTGGTGTGTCGCTAACAACAACATTCCATTGCGAATAGCAACCACAACTTTTTGAAAAAAATATTTTAAAATGAAAATATTTTTTCAAAGTGAAAATATTTTTTAAAAGTGAAAATATTTTTTAAAAGTGAAAACATTTTTTTGAAAAGTCGTGGTTGCTATTCGCAATGGAATGTTGTTGCTAGCAACATCAACAGGTGACCTTGATTCGTATAGCAGGTAGAGCACTCTCGCATATGAAATCTATTTAACACTAGACTCTAGTGGCTCTCTCGCTGAAATTTATTAAACATCATCACTAGAATCATAATCTAGTGGCTTTTTTCGCGCATGAATTGAAACAATGGTAGAGCGCGTCTGTTGTAGTTTGTTGAACACAAATGCGAAAATGGCGACACAAAACGTTCTCTAAATTTGACGAAATGTGTCGTATTTCGTTAAAATAGCGATTTGGTGTTGTCTCGTGAGTCTCGCGTGTGTTTTACATCAATTTAGTAGAAAACGTGGGAGGGGTGTTAAGATTGACGAACGATTGCTGTAGTAGTATAGCAAGTAGGGCTGCGAGCTTATTCAACCTCAAACGTGAATATAAACACCAAAACATCGCCAAATTTGTTGAGTCGTGGCTTGGCAAATTTGGTGACGTTTTGGTGTTTATATTCACAGTTGAGGTCGATTGAGCTCGCAGCCCTACTTGCTATACTACTATCGGCGTCCAGTCAAAACGACCTCGCTTCCTAAGCTCACAACATCCTCGCATCCACATAAGTAATAGTATATTTAACATTTCCAATTCTAACTGCTTATTATATAAACCGTTCGTCATATTAAACTAATTTTTACGCAACATTATTTTGCTTCCCTTATTTCTGCTAGTTATCATGAGTATTTAAACACCCGAGAGTGTAAGAAAGCAGAGCGTTGCGTGGGCAGTGTTTTGGATATAGTAAAGCGAAAAGGTGGTGAACCGACGTTTCAAGGTTCTGTTCTGTTCTGTTTTTTTTCTGGGTTTTTTTCTGTTTTTTTTTCTAATCCTTTTCCTGATATATACTTCACCACTTGGTGATATCATAGGCACCATGGTATGTCATTTCATTTACATGCTGATAACTGTCAACTTTATGCTACGTTTTCCTTTAATAACGACCATGAAATCCACCAGACAGTGGTACAAATGGAAAATTGTCTTAAGGATATCGTCAACTGGATGTCTATCAATAAACTAAAACTCAACACTGACAAAACTGAATTAATAGTTATCAGCTCACGTCACCAGGCTCAAGCTGTTTTCCCTGCATTATAATTTGGTCCACACATAATATCTCCATCTGACTCTGTACGTAATATTGGCTCATATCAATAATGTATGTAAAACTTCATTTTATCATCTTCGGAACATTGCACGTATAAGAAAATACTTATCCTTTAAATCAACTGAAACGCTAGTTTATGCATTCATTACTTCCAAATTGGACTATACTGCAATTCCCTTTTTATGGATTGCCGAAATACTTGCTGAAGAAACTTCAATATGTTCAAAATGCGGCAGCTCGTATTATAACACGTTCGCGTAAATATGATCATATTACGCCTCTCCTTATGGATCTCCATTGGCTGCCTATTGAGGAGCGAATACAATTTAAAATATTATTATCAACTTATAAATCCCTGAGTGGTAGGGCACCGATCTACTTGGAAGAAATGATTATACATGTTATCAGCCAAAAAGGACGCTTCGTTCTTCTTCTATGTACCTTCTAAAGCAAGAACTTTTAATCTTGACTCTTATGGAAAAAGAGCATTCACTATATCTGCACCTCAACTATGGAACTTATTACCAATTAACATTAAGCAATCTGCAAGTATTGACATTTTTAAATCAAAAGTTAAAACACATCTTTTTAAATCTGTTTATAAATCTTTTTAATTTTGTTTTATGTTCTACTAGCTTTGTATATATAAGATATATTATTCAATATTTTTCTAAATATTCTTATTTATCAAACTGTGTAAATTAACTAGATTAACTATAGACTTAGGCATAACATTTGTAAAGCGCATAGAACACTTCTGTATATGCGCTATATAAGTTTACTTATTATTATCATTATTATTATTATTATTATCATTATTATTTCTAGACATAGAGCAGACGTGTGTTAACGCGCTCTGTACATGTCCTCAGTTTCAACGAAAAATTTTACTTGAATTGACACACTAACGTCGTATATTGATAATTTTATTAATATTGAATCTAAAATGATTCGTGCAAGCCTACTTGCACTGTTCGCAACCCTAATAATATGTGGATTTTGTGGTAAAGATTTCGTATCGCTGGGCAGACACTCATGGCGCTGTAAAAGCAAAGTGAACTATGAGCAAGAAACCACCACGGATGATACTCCAACAATGGAAATGCCAGCACAAGAATGTCTGCCAGTCATATCGTACACAGCTGTTAAATGTTGCTGTGGTAAAGTCTGTAAAGGACCTCGCGGCCTCAAAATGCATCAACGAAGCTGCCGAGTTATTGATGACCTTCAAGACGAACTACAACAGCAAATGACAGAAGCGTTAAATGATCAACAAAATGAGGACAACGTAGAACAAGACGATGCTGAAATTCCAACTTCGTATTGCAAAGAAAACTTCCCTATCCTAAAAAAGGGAATTAAACTACCGAAATCGCCATTACAATGGTCAACCGCTAACGACTTTTTCAAACTGACCTTTTTAAACCACCCAATCACACCGCACGATTTGAATAACAACATCAACACCATGGCAACAGTTATATACAACTACTTTAGCGAAAATTTTGGACACGTTGATAACCACAACGATGTAAATTTGAGAAAAAAGTATGCGAAATCCTCGGTCAAGGACCTGAAAATCGCCTTAAAGAAATTAAAATCAGAAAACGGAGAAGTGCTAGAAATCAAATTCGTAGCCAAGAAACTGCGCAACCTTCTTAAACCTAATAATGCCGATCAAGATAACATCAACAGTCAAAAGTCAGCGGAAATTGATCATGACAGTGTAATTACTAAAAACTTCTGGGGTTACGTTAAAAGAGTTTTTAAAAAGAAAATTTGCTCACTTCCATCATTTAATATGGCTCAATGCACATCATACTTCACTAAGACATTCTCTGCCATCAACCCAAATAAAGCGTTCAGCATCCCAAGCTGGATTCCAAAATTTGCTTCACCTCAAAAGCCATTTAATCTCGACCCCCCGACCTATCAAGAGATTACCAATGTCATCCGTAAAATGAAACCGTCTGGCTCACCATGTCCACTTGACCAAATATCTATAATCTGTTTTAAACGCTGTCCCTACTTACGTTCCTATCTATCCGACATAATCCACTCAGCCTGGTCTCACGGCGCTGTCCCTTCTGATTGGAAAAAAGCATGTACAATACTTATACACAAGAAAGGAGAGACAGACGAACCAGCAAACTTTAGACCAATAACACTTGAATCCATTCCACTTAAAGTTTTAACATCGTGCATTCGCAATAAAACATTTCAATTTCTTGCGGAAAACAAGTATATAGAACAGAATATCCAAAAAGGCTTCACACCAAAACTTTCCGGAACACTAGAACATACAGCTCAGATGGCGCATATAATCAACAAAGCGCGCACAAAACAACGATCTCTCGTCATAACATTACTAGACCTAAAAAACGCATTTGGTGAAGTCCATCATAACCTTATTCACGAAGTCCTTGATTTTCACCATATCCCTGATCACATAAAGAATCTCATTAGTAGCCTCTATACCGATTTCAAAACTTCCATCATCACAGATGAATTCAACACCCCATTCATCACTGTTGACCGAGGTGTGCTCCAAGGCGATTCTCTCAGTCCTCTCTTGTTCAATATGTCGTTCAATACTTTTATTCAACACATCAAGTCTGAAAAATACGGTCAACTTGGCTTCCGGAAACCAAACGACAGTACTACCTTATTCAACCCAATCCACTGGTTACAATTTGCAGACGACGCTGCCGTTATCAGTGGTCAAGAAAAAGAAAATCAAATGCTTCTCAATCGCTTTACGATCTGGTGTCAGTGGGCCAACATGATTATACGTGTGGATAAATGTTCAACATTTGGCATTAAAAAGGATTCAACAAAATCGGTCCAATATCTCCCCAAACTGTTTGTAAATAACCATCTCGTACCACGTGTTGAAAATGGGAAATCGTTTCGTTACCTAGGCCGCTACTTTGACTTTAATATGTCCGAAGAAAATCACAAATCTGAGCTACACGACACACTAACCGACATCATGAATGAAATTGACGAACTGCCATTACATCCAAAAAATAAAATTATGTTGTACAGCCGCTACGCACTTGCAAAAATCTCTTGGCACTTCACTGTTTCTGACATAGGTAAAACCTGGGTGAATGAAAAACTAGATGGTATTGCGTCGAAATATATACGGAAATGGCTTGAACTTCCCATCTCAGCAACACTTAGCAACGTCCTACTTCCTCGCAGTAAGTACGGTCTAAATATCATTCTCCCTTCAACGAAATTTCTTCAATGCCAAACTGTTTCGCGAAAAGCTTTAAAATTATCACCAAATGAAGAAATTAGAAACCTATGGACTGTCACAAGTAATCACAAGAATGTGCAATACGACAAGTACAAAAACACAAAGGACGTACTAAACACTTTCAGAAAAGAACACGAAGAAAGGCTTCAACATCACCTTATTTCACAAGGTTCATTCTTTTCCAACATCATTAAATATTCGACTCTCTCGTTCAACTCCACATGGTCCTCAGTCCAAAGCAAACTCCCTAAGAACATATTTAACTTCACCATCCGATACATCAACAACACGCTTCCGACTCGCAAAAACCTTGTGAAATGGGGAATATCACCTACATCTGACTGTTCATTCTGCTTGCAACCTGAGACCCTACTTCACGTCATTGCTGGTTGCCAAACATACCTAAACGAAGGGCGGTTTACTTGGCGACATGACTCTGTTTTAAATTTTATTGCCTCCTCACTCAACTCCGTACAAAATTATAGCCTCTACGCTGACATACCTGGCTACATCAGCCCATCTGTTCTCACCGGAGATAGATTACGCCCCGATCTTTTGGTAACAATCGAAAACAAATGTATATATATTCTCGAACTCACAGTCGGATTTGAATCCAATCTACTCAATAATGCCACCCGTAAGAGACAGAAGTATCAGGAACTAATTACGGAACAGAACAACAATTATGAACAAGTTAAATTTGTGAATCTGTCCATCAGCTCACTCGGAGTCTTCAGTCAACCATCATTAGAATTTATTGAAATGCTGAAAGATCTCAAATTTGACGAACGTTGCCGAAAGTACTTCATGAAAAGAATAATTAACATTTGTATAAGAACCTCATACTATATTTTCTGTAAACGTAACAAAACCTGGGACAACCCAACACTAATGCAAAACTAATATTATATATCATATATATCGTTAATTCAAGTAGACATTGGTGAACTACCTGTAAAAGAGAGGTTTATCATTGTAGTATATATCAATTATGAATAAATAAAGTTTACATTATTACCTACAAAATTTACTTGGAGACACGATTCCATTTTCAGTTTTCTCGCAAAAAATTTTCAATCTATAGACGGATGTAACCTGTTCGTTGATCTTCCTGGATTTGAAAGCCCCTCAGTTATAACTGGAGACGAACAACGCCCAGATTTACTTCTTTCCACTTCAAACAACGACCTTTACATCGTTGAACTTACCGTAGGATTTGAGTCTAACCTTACCAACAACGTTCACCGGAAGAAAGCTAAGTACAAAGATCTAGTAAGAAAGCAGAATGAGGACTTCACAAGTGTTAAATTTGTTAATCTCTCCATCAGCTCACTCGGAATTTTCGATAAAGAATGCCATACTTTTATTGAAATGTTAAATGATTTAGGACTCGATAACAAACATCAACAATACTACATCCGAAACATGATCTCTATCGCCATTAGAACGACGTATTATATCTGCTGTTGTAGAAACAAAGAATGGACCAATCCTGAACCACTAAATGTTTAATTATAAATTTGTTTTTGTTGTTTTAGAAATATTAATACTGTATATAATCATATGTGATTCAAGTTAGCCAATTGTAAATTACCTCAAGAAGTGAGATTTGCAATTATATAAGAAAATATATAAGAAAAATTTATATTAATAAAGTTTCCATTATTATTATTATTATTATTAGCCCTTCATCAGAGTAAAACATGACAGGGCTGCGCACGAAACGTCAGTATTTCGTTGCTAAAATCTCTAAAAATCCCGCCGAAACACGCACAGGGGCGCCGGAAGCAACTCAGGGCAGCGGGGCAAAATCTCGAAAAAGGGCACTTTTCAAGTAAATTAATTTTCATTTAGTAGGAGAAACCGTCTAACTGCCTTTATTAATTTAATATATATTACTGGACTCACAGTAAACGTTTATAAATAACAATATTTAATAATTAATGCTAAGTGGATA
This sequence comes from Chrysogorgia sp. JL179-B06, assembly GCA_035772405.1. NCBI lineage: Eukaryota > Metazoa > Cnidaria > Anthozoa > Scleralcyonacea > Chrysogorgiidae > Chrysogorgia > Chrysogorgia sp. JL179-B06. The sequence continues at coordinate 1,710,180 of JAYKKM010000229.1, forward strand.
TATGTAACATAATGATATATTAATAATATATTTTAATATTTAATAAATAGAAAATAGCTTGCGTCAGTTGCGTGCCTCTGTGTAACCAAATCACACAACCTATGTAGTCGACCACGACGACCAGCGACGATTAGTTCGAGCTCGTTCCTCCTCATTTTCCTCATTACGCATCTCACTCGCAAAATTTAAATGTTTTTTCTTTCCGAGTTTGGGCAGTATAAATTTTAAAGTGCTTATAAACCCAAAATAGGTTTTTGGTGATTCGGATAGAGCATAAAAAGTTAGTTAATAAGTTCTGGATTAGTTTTTGCGTTAAACTTTTAGTTTCGGAGATATAACGGCTCAAACATGCAAATTGTGCCATTTTTTGGGAAAAAGTAGCGCCACTGCAAAATAACACACAGGGACCTGGATCCGAGGAACCCATCTTCAACAACAACTAGGCTGTTGTATAGGAGAAGACAGCTATCTTAAGAGTTTTTATTGAAAAATGCCCAAACGATGTGTCTTTACGATATTACCTTGTCTACTCGAATTGTAATATATTTTTATAAGTATTGAAACATAACACGTTCCTCGGATCCAGTCTCCTGGCCTGCGCTACTTTTTTTCACAAATTGTGACTTTGAGCCCTTATATCTCCGAAACTAAAAGTTTAACGCAAAAACTAATCTAGAACTTATTAACTAACTTTTTATGCTCTATCCGAATCACCAAAACCCCATTTTGGGTTTATAAGCACTTTAACTTAGAGTGATAACTAAGATATTGTAATGGTACCGAAGGACACACGGCTGCCCCCGCTGCCCCCGTGGCCCCTGAACACACATCGTAACATAATTTTAAATTTTTGTTTCTGAATATTATTTTACTATACTATTACAATAAACCCTATTATTTTAAATTATTTATTTATTAGAATTATAATACATCTCAATTACAAAGTATTACAACTAGAAATTGAATGTATTAGGGTAATCCAAAAACAGAATTCAAGATTCCCTCAAGATTGGCCACCTTTTACAAAATTACAAATATGTAACATATAACATTAATATGAAATCAAAGAATAAGACATAACGAAAGTATACGAAACAGAAAAACTACGGATTAAAAGCAACAGGAAAAGTTTGAAATAATGCTGAGAAAGTAGCCTCTTAAAAGACAACAATAATAATAATAATACTAAAACTGATATAGCGTCAATTCCCTACAGTCCACTGGCGCTTTACAAGCAATATAGAATAAAATATAGACAAAGTCAACATGATTACAAATAATACAATAAAATGATAACATATTTACAAAGTTAACAAGAACATATAGAATTTATTATTAAAAGTTAAAAATTAGAATTTGACTAAAAAGATAAGTTTTCAAATGTGTTTTAAAAATTTCAACGGATTTTCTGTTTCTAATATGATCTGGTAATGAATTCCAGAGTCTTGGTGCAGACACAGAAAAAGCTCTATAACCATATCCTTTCAGGTAATTATATGGTTCATGATCTAATAGGTTCATAGAAGCTGACCTTAGGTTTCGTTTCGGTATGTAACGGCGGAGTAGATCTTTAAGGTATGTGAGAGTCATTCATGTCATTCATGAATTTATATGTCAGTGGTAAGATCTTGAAGATGATTCTGTGTTCAACTGGCAGCCAATGTAAATCTCGCAGCACAGGTGTAATGTGGTCATATTTGTTGGTCGTGCATATTAATCTAGCTGCTGAGTTTTGGATGCTTTGGAGTTTCTGGATCAGGTGAACTGGAAGTCCATAAAATAACTCGTTACAAAAGTCAAGTCGTGATGTAATGAAGGCATGTACCAGTATTTCGGCAGAACGTACTGAAAGCCGTGAAAGGTATTTGCGTATACGCCATACATGTATGTTCCTAAAGTGAATGTGTTAATGGCACGTATAGAGGATAGGAGGGAGTTCCAGAGCCTAGTGACACGAACGAAATAAAAACACAAAAGACATCTGTACGGGCATAAGGTACTACAAGTGTCAAGTCATCAATATTACGCAGAGAACGACCCGTACTTCTCCAAGAAATGAAACCACATGGCATGTCTACTAAGCCGTGAATCATTTTAAAAAGGAGGACAAGATCTGTGATTTCCCTACGCATGTACAGAGGAAGAAACTGAAGTTGTTCTGCTCAATTTTGTTCTTGTTACGTTTCTTGTATGGAGACCATACTGCATATTCAAGTGTTGACCTCACCCAGGTGGAATAGAGTAAACGCTTTACGGTGTGATCATCAATGTCCCTCGAAGTCCGATACAATAGACCAAGCATCCTTTCGGCCTTAGTAACTACATGATCAGTATGGGTGTTACAGTTGAGAGTGGTAGTAAGCCACACTCCAAGATCTTCTTCACTCTGAATTGTGAGATTTAAGTCTTCGATGGGCAGAACAAAAAATAATTAAATAACGTTTTGCCTGTCAAAGACGAGGCTGCAGGCATTTGGTCAGAGAATCTTATAAATCTTAGTGATTCAAACGTCTTTTATATTTATTAAATGTGAATTTAATAGCAGCTTGGCTATTTCAATATAATAAATTGTTTACTACTCAAGCTTGAACGCAAACTCATAAAAATGTTTCTTTATTTTCAGAGAAAATTTATAAAACCTGCGAATACAATTCAGTATTTATCTCTATCAGTGGTTTTGATCCGAGGACGTTTTGACTTAAAAACCAGAACCAGCTGAAAATTTCAAATAATATAAAATGAAACATATTCCGAAAAATAAAGACATCCTAAAAACTCAAGATATGAGTCAATAACAAGACGAGATTATTGAAAAAGTGATATTTCGATTTTATTACAAAATCATCATCAGACTACCTGTAAGTGATTACAAAACCGTAGCCTACGTCTATATATACTGATACATAAGGTGTGATGACATCATCCACAAAGAAGAAAAATGAAACCTATTATAGGTTTTATATATTACAGATGTTAATTAATTACTTGTCATTGTGACCATAAGGTGTGACATTGTAATGACATGAAACAAAGACAGGAAAACACGAGGAAACTGAGTGACAAGTGTAATATTGAAATTAAGTAAAGAGTGTCAATTGTTTGCTAGCCTTAAGGGCCTGTTCATATGAGCCGGCATGAATTCTAGCTCGATTTCATATGGGAATTTCATCCCAGCTTCGGCCCGGGAGTGCGCTTTGTAGAAAACTGGGACAACATATTAACGCGGGAATTACATATTAATTCAAGATGGCGAATAAAAACATGCTATACTAGCATTCATTTGTCTACAATTAATATTTCTATTATCCATCTTTGTTCAGTTATACGGCTTGGTTTAATTTGCTAGTTAAAATCCACGAAAAGCGATTACATGATGCTGTATATCAAACAAATCTGCGAAAACGTAGTTTCCAATCATTTCCGAACTCCAACGAAATACTTTTTTCTTTGTCAATTCGCTTCCCTCACAAACGTAGGCCATCTTGGTTGCAAATACGCATTCATCAGTGATTCATCCCCAGTCACGCGCGATGCTTAATTCATCCAGGTTCACCGGGCCAGCCTGGCAAATTTGTGTTCATATGGAAAATTTTCATCCCACTTCACCGGGATCTCGCCTAGCTCAAGGTGCGATCTTACCTAGCCAGGATGGCTCGCGTCGCTATGAACACAAAGTCTTTTTTAATATGAAATAACAAGAACGCGCGGATCTCGGCTCATATGAACCGGCCCTAAGACCAGAGTTCAAGTCAGGTTTATTAAACTTAATGTGTAAAGCTTCTATAATTAAGAGTTTATTTTAATGGAATTATTAGAGCAAAGGATTTTAAGTCCACAAGGAATTATGCGTGTTCACATTGCAGAAAGTGCTGGGCAACCGCACTGGTATTGTGTTGAGTAGTATCTTCGGAAAGACGTTTATGAAGGCAGCGATCAGTTTTTCCTATATAGGTTTTTTTACAACCAGGGCAAGTGATTTGATAGACTACGAGATAGCTCGGGTATTTTGTCTTTGTTGGAAGTAAAATATGAGACTTTTTTAGTGTTGTAAATAACTATGAATTTAACCGGATTCTTAAGATAGCGCCGAACTTTGGCAATACAAGACTTGACAAGATTTTCACCGCGTCTGCCGATATGTTTTGATCCTAGTCGAGGACGTTTTGATCCGTGCTGAGGACGTTTTGATCCGAGCTGAGGACGTTTTGACACGAGCCGAGAACGTTTTGATCGGAGCCGAGAACGTTTTGATCGGAGCCGAGAACGTTTTAATCTGAGCCGAGAACGTTTTGATCCGAAATGAGGACGTTTTGATTCGTGCTGAGGTCGTTTTGACCCGAGCCGAGAACGTTTTGATCGGAGCCGAGAACATTTTGATCCGAGCCGAGAACGTTTGATCCGAGATGAGGACGTTTTGATCCGTGCTGAGGTCGTTTTGACCCGAACCGAGAACGTTTTGATCCGAGGACGTTCTGACTGGCAAGAACACTGTATCATTGAAATGACATTTTACACCTAATACATTTTAATTTCATTTTACATGTAAAACAAGTCAAACTAACCTACCTGTAGTTATAGCCATAAGGTTCTTGGTTAAAGAATCCACGCAAACATATTCCATGTAAAGTTGTTTTGTCTTCTCTTGGCTGCATGAATCGTTTTGAAACCAATTACCATTGACATTCATGTTACACGATGTTTTACCATCACAATGACTCTTCACAACACATGTAGATGGTAGGCTGCAGTCGGAATCGTTTGTGTAAACAAATGTTTTTCCATTACTAAATCCTCCATATTCCGCCATCTCCACATTCATTACTTGCTTTGGATTACAGTTGACATATGTCATATTTTCACCTTCTTTTGTTACTTGTCCTAAATATTAGAAAGTGGAATAGTTAATTATAAACGAAAGAGTATGCGCACCGGAAACACATGTACACTGTAAAGATTTAAAATGACCTTATTAACAAGTGGTTAGTTAAAGATTATTTTGGTTAAATAATCCACACATAAATACTCTCGGTGTAAAGTTGAATAGTAAGTAAAATAGTGAAGTCTAAACGAACAGGTATGCGCACCTAAAAAATGTATAGTTTCAAAATGATCATTCAAAGTAATCTGAGACTTTTCAAGAACCGATCAATCATTAAGCGGAATTTTAGAAGGGGACGCCAACAATATTTACAGTATCTACGGTCAGCCGGGGTGGTGGCCGAAGAGAAAATGGTTGGGTAACTGACAATTCTAAGACCTAAATGGTTGGGTAAAACAAAATCACTTCTCTGAAGGATTGGGTATAAAAATTTTCATGACTATATACATAAAAATAGGTACGCACTGCGTACATGTATCTACTGCCTACTGACTAATGAAAAGTATTTTATGGCTATGGTATAAACAATGATCAAATCACAAAGAAAGCGAATAGGTGAGACACATAACAACTCAGGAAATTTGGGATTTAATTAAAGGATTTCATTACAACAATGTGAAAGTAGTAGTGAGTAACTACTGATCATAATGCAAGATATCATTATCAGTTATCCAGTACTGCACCAGAAGGTAAAGGAAATCGGTTGACAACATCTACCTTTAGTACGACTAGTATAAAGTTGGCAAAGAAGAATGTCATCAATATAATGAGAGCGACCATACATTGGTGTTCTTCAACACACATGTAGTAGAAGCTATAGATTTTAGTTAATATAAATGTAAAATGCAGATTTTGCCAATGTGGGTTTCCTTTATGTCAAACTTTGTATGATGTTGAGAGGCAGCACACAGTTTACTCCTTTGATGTTGCAGCAGTAACTGAACCTGTTTCAGCTGTAGTATAAGTGTGTGACATGTTGCATTAGTGCAATAGTATGGTATAGGAATTGTTGCAGCAGTATAGGACTTGTTGCAGTAATATAGCTCTAATTGTTTTTCATTCTGTTAAAATTATGCTGCTATTTTATTTCCAAATTTTTGGAGCCCATGCCTATCTTTAGTGGGCTTATAACTGGAGCGGTTTACACCTTTGGGTGAAGGGAGGCTATACCCGGCAGGGTGTTTGGGACTGGTATGAGGTTTGTCCCCAGACATCCCTGAAAATGAGTTTTCATAAAACAGCAGCTCCAAAAATTTATGGCCTAGGGCCCGGTATAGTGTTAATAAGTTAACTCAGGCCTTGTTGTCAAACTAGCATATTTGTGTAAATGTTTGGTACAAGGAAACACCTGAATTTTAAGGTGTAGATTTGCAGCACTGTCTTTATTGTTAATAGTATGCCACAGAAGATTTCTTATTTTTTTATATAATATATACTATAAGTATGCTCTTAACTTATAGCAAACAGTTCTATTCAGGCATGAGGGAAATAAACAAGGATTGTAGCAAACAGCTCAGGAAATTCGACATTTATTTGAAGGACCTTGTAATTGTTACAACATTCTAAAGTAATATGCTATTATATAGACATAACATACTGTTCCAAAAACTATTGCAAATGAATACAAGGTAATTGGTACACAATTTTAAAACAAATTGAGAGGCTTTCAAAAATTATATTGTACAAGTAACCTTATTTGGTGTAACCATGCAAATACAGGCTTTTAAAATTTAGCATACTTATGAATTATATCTTAACTTTCTGATTAACCATGCATAACTTAGTTCAACATAAGACTTTATGCATCAGTAAATTCCAAACTTGACATCACAATCCCTCGAAAAGGACCAGGGTATTTGATTTTTTAAGAAATATAGTGCTAATTTCCAGCCACGGGGTAAAACTGATGGATCACTTTCCCTCCCCAGGCAATAAATAAGTGACAAATTCCCACCTCCGGGAGCACACATCAGTTTATTTATTTATTAACTTTACAACCATACAAGAATGCAAATATACAGTAAATAAAGAAAGCAATACTTGAACATGATTGAAGGAATGATCAACAGGACAGGAGTCCCATGTGAAGACCAACCGAACAAAAAATTACATAATAAACATATTTAAGTAAAAACTAAAACAAAAACTAAAACACAAATTACATAAGAATAAAGATTTAAGAGCAACAACTTGGATTGAAAGAACGACATTTAGAACAGAAACTTTTCCAGGTGCGCTGTCTATATTAACATTGAAATTGGAGTCTAACTTAGAAGAGTAGTGAATATAAAGTTCATGTTTAAAAATGGAGACAGAAGTACTATTCGAACTATCGGAGAGATATCGTTCCAGAGAAATACAATTCTGTTTAAAAAATAATTTCTAAAAAGAGAAGTCCTACAAGGATTGGCTTCAAGCAAGTTGTTTTGATTTGAACGAGTGCAAGACGAGCGGTTAGAAGCAAAAGTAACAAAACGGGCGATATCTAGATCGTAGAGACCTTGTTTGCACTTAAAAAAGAATAGAAGATCCTTAATTTCAAGCCAATATGATATCGGTAATAAGTTAAGCTTTTTAAGAAGGTCAGGGTAAGAAATTCATAATCTTGGAGTATGAATTTAGTGGCTCGTCTCTGAACACCCTCAAGAAGTGAAAGGTCACGTGACTTATCCTGAGGAGCTCAGATTTCACTATCGTAAGACAAGTGAGAACGGACGAGCGCTAAATAAAGTAGACGACGGCAACGGACATTTGACATTTGAGTACAGTTCCTGCGAAGAAACCCAAGGATACGATTAGCTTTAGCAAAACATTTAGCGATATGGGGGGACCACTTAAGGTCATTGTTGATGACCACACCCAAATCGGTTTGATTTGTTACACTTTTCACTAATTCGTTGTTGAGGTGGTAGGAATGACTAGATTGGTTACGTTTTCGGGATATCCTCAATAAAATAGTTTTAGACACATTAAATTTAATTTGCCAGGACTGTGACCAGTTGCTCATAGCATCGAGATCAAGCTGGACGAGATCTATATCCGCTGGTGACTCAATTGAGCGGAAGCACTTATTGTCATCGGCAAAACGAGCAACAATACTGTTACTGGTTACCTCCGGAAGGTCATTAACATAGAGAATAAAAAGAAGAGGACCTATCACACTACCTTCATACCTTGCGGCAGATCAGACTTAATACTAAGTTACGACGAAGAAACTCCTTAAACAACAACACGCTGTTTCCGATCATGAAGATAATCGGCAAACCATTTAAGAAGAGGACCGGAAATTCCATAAGTTTTCAGCTTGGATAAGAGTTTACTATGAGAGACAGAGTCAAAAGCTTTAGCAAAATCAAGATATATGAGGTCAATTTCTTTACCAGCATCAAGGGCACTACCAATGTCGTGAAATATATTAAGAAGTTGTTACACACATGACCTATTACAGCGGAAACAATGCTGGAGATCATATAAAGAGTTCTTAATGAAAAAAGAAACTTGAGTGAAAATCAAACGTTCAAGAACTATAGAGACTTGGGATAGTAAAGAAATTGGTCTGTAATTAGTAACTTCGTGAACGTCACTTTTCTTAGGGACTGGAACTATATTAGCATGTTTCCATTCTGAGGTAACTACACCCTGTTGGATAGATAACTCGAAGAGAGCAGCCAGGGAGGAAGCGATAACTTCAGAACATCGTTTTAAGAGATAAGCAGGTATGCCATCTGGGCCAGTTGCTTTAGAAGGTGAAAAATTAGATAATAGAGACTGTACTAAGGATTCAGAAACAATTATGGAGTCAAAATAATTGAGAGTAGAATTTGAAGGAGAAGATAAAGAAGAAGAACCAGAGTCAGGATTAAAGATTGACGCAAAAAAGTTGTTAAAAGCGTCAGCCTTTTCTTTTGAAGAAGAGAGTTTAAGATCTCCTAATTTCATCACATCAGTTAATGAGGATTTTGACGTATAGACTTAAAAAATCTCCAGAAAGGTTTAGAATTATCGTATATAGATTCAGATAAACTAGATAAATATTCAATATAATATTCTAGATAAATATTCAAACATCAATGTAAATTCATTAACAGAACATATAAACAAAAAATAAAAGGAACCTAATAGACCGATTGCAAATATGGATAAAATAAGCAAAGCTAAAAATGAGCAAAATAAAAATAAGCAAAGCTTTTCAGTGGTTACAGTTGTTAGGGCCCAATAGACCAACTGCAAATATGGCAGCAATTTTATGATTTTCAGTAGTTTATGGTTGTTAGGGCCCAATGTATGTTCATTTCTTCAAAGTATCTACTTTGAAGAAATGAACATACATTGGGCCCTAATTAACATTCAGCATGTCTTTAAATCTTTTTTTAATTTTCTAAAATCTGTTGGTCAAGTCAAGTCTTACAACTGTTCAAAGACATGTTTGTAGTAGTATATTAATCATGTTAATATTTTGTACCGTAGTCCTTTGCAGTCTTAGCTTGGGTCGAATCCCCGGTGCACTGCTTAACAGGAAAATTTCGGACTCCTGAGAACACTATACAAAGCAAATGACCTGTGGTAGGGGATGGTCAAGTTTGGAATTAACTCATGCATTATACCACAATCTAAAATTCTGTTTGAAGCAAATCCCAACAGAAACCCAATACAACTATTAACTATGGGTATTTGCGTTTCATAATTATTTGTCCTTGTGAATAATAACCAACCAGCTTCAATATGAATTGACAATTATGATTGAGTAACAGGATGACAACAGGCTGGGAAACCTGAAAATATAAACAGACATACATTGGCAATTATTCAAAGATAAAGTCATTGAGGAGAACGAAGGATGGAATTGCAGTACATGTATTTCTCGTTGTTGTTGTTTGTTGAATTTTATGAACGCAAATTCACAATATTAACTGTAACATTGTCAATTTGCGGATAATTTGGCATATTTAAACACTGTTCCAAATATTGAGAAAATACACATATCACACATCAGAGCGATGGATCATTGCACCCGCAAGAAATCGGATGCATACAGTATTTTTCGAATGACTATAAAAGCATAAATATACAAAATTGCTATAATCGTGTCCCTTATAAACCGATGAGTCAGGCGGAGAGTCATACATAATGCCCACTTCTACAAGCGACAGTGGAGTACCTGACTCTACTGAAACTATCTAAAACAAGCCCTTAATTCGCATCATCTTATTCATAGATTCTTACCTGAATTGTTCAGCAATCACCAAAGCGGTCTAGTTTTCGAAAATGGAAAAACTCAAGCATAGAAATACAACTTTCTCATATTCTTGTTTCTCGCTCCTAAACAGTAAATCAAGATGGCGTAGGGTCGGCCACCGCTCGTAAGATGCCGTTTCAGTCTTCTGTGTTTTGATTGGCTCCGAGTTTTAGCTAACACTTAGGCCTGGTTTAGACGTCGAAGTTCCGTCGCATTTAATGCGACGGTAATGCGACGGAAGTGGTAACTTTTCAATTTAGACGTCGAAGTTGCGTCGCGTTTAATGCGGCACCTGAAATATGACACCAGAAATCAAGGTTGTTTTCATCTCAACGAGTAAAAACTATGGCACGCTTCGAGTAATCGTTCTAAAACAACTTTGACAAACTAGAAGAAATTGCTCTTTTCTTTTGTCAATGGGGTCTTCTGCTTCTGGGTTTTCATGCTCAGTCTGACTGATCTGATCACCTTCACCGATTATGGTCTGCCTTGGCTGAACGCCGCAACTTTACAGTCTATTTTTGCAATGCTTTTGTTTGCTTTACAAACGGAACGCCACAACGAATACAACAATGTTTTGTCTTATAAGCACGTACATAACAAGTCGTGAGATAGAAAGGTCGGTGTACGGCCAAATACCCAATAACGATAACGGAATACGTATATATGATCTAACGTTTCGAGCGAAGGTCCGAAGGACCGAGGCTCGCCGAGGCTATGAAGGCCCTTCTCTGACGAAGGATCTTCGCTGGAAACGTTAGACCATACGTATTCCATTATTTGGCAGTACATTGACCTTTCTATCTCTCGATTTGTATTTCTACACTGTCTCCGCACACTACTTTAATAATCCACACTGAAAATCAAGTTCGTGGATACCACGAAGCACGCCACGCAGCATAAAATGTGGTTTTATAGGATAATGAGGGATAGAAAAATGAATTATACTAATTTATGCATTTTATGCGACGCATTAAATGCGACGGAACTTCGACGTCTAAATCAACGTCGCATTTCCGTCGAATTATGCGACGAGGCTCGTCGCATAATTCGACAGCGTCGCATTAAATGCGACGCGTCGAATAAAATCAGTTTAGACGTCGCATTGCCGTCGAATAAAATAGGTCGCATTAAATGCGACGGAACTTCGACGTCTAAACCAGGCCTAACACTAACGGTGATAGCAATATATCTACTGCGCGCACGCGCAGATAAAAAAATTAAGAGTTCATCATCATCAGTTCTCTTTAGTCATCATTACACATTAGCTTTTGTTATTGTATTCCTCTGCTTGTTTTACTTGGATTCCTGCTCTGTATATGGAGGTAATAATCTGAAAGTTACAATATTAAAACTTGTATCGACGATATGCTGTGAATTGGGCTTTATCTAACTTTTTCCCTCTTGGGTTGGGTAAAAGATTTTCTTTACACATCTATTTATCTTCGACCCCCACCACGTGTAGCAGGAAGCGATTCCCGCAGGGGATCTTGGGATCTTTTGCCATGTGTTGGTTCGCTTGACTTTGACACTTTGTCTTTGCTTTTGATGTTATGAATAGTTTTGTAAATAGTTGTAATAAAGATACATTCGACATAATAGCAGATCGGCTACACTTCCGTTGTTCGAGTCCCATTACAGTTGGTGGAGGATGCAAAATCGTGCTAATAACTAAATGGCGACTGTGGAAGAATTAACAGGTCTTATTGCTGGCCTTGCAAGCGTTGTGAAAGGATTGACAACAAACGTCGCGGCAATCTCAAATCAAGTGGGACATCTCACAACAGCCGATCCTGTAGCACAAACCTCTACATATCTGAAGCTACACACTGTACCTACCTTACAACTCCCAAAGTTTCAACGCGACAAGGACGTTCAAGACGACGTATTCGACTTTCTCGAACGATTCGAAGAGCAAACGTCTAGTTTACCGTACAACGTGCGCCTGGCACTTTTGGAACAACAATGCGTGGGCGAATGGTCGCGCTCAGTTTTATCCGTATGCCGTTCAAGCGAAGGATATTCGGATAAAAACCTTTCCGAACAATACAAGTTTTGTGTTCAACGTCTCAAGGAAGAATTTGGCGAGCCAAAAGAAGATAAATGCCGAAGATTGGCCTGCGAATTAAGCACAATGAAACAACAATCAAATGAAACTATCGAACAGTTCTCTTTCCGTTTCAAGAACGTACTTCATCAGCTAGATAAACTTGGTGAGTCCATTATGAAACATTGTCCAACGTACAGTATTGCACAATTTGTATCGAGAGTCAAGCCAGAAATCGCTCAACATTTAATTATCAAAGTCGAAGAATTCAAGCAGTTAGACAAGGCAATCGACGCTGCTCGTCGTGTCGAGCAATCACTGACAACACAACATCACATCGACACTTCCGCCCTAAACCAAAACAACTCTTCGCTCGAAGACTGCAAGCCTCCTGGTGCCTTCGCGACAACTCCGCGCGTTGGGCAACACGACGATCCCTCTGACAGAAAGCCCAAACGAGTGTGCTATCGATGTGGTGACTCATCACACTTACAACGGCACTGTCCGCTCAATGACCAAGAAAGATCTACAAACCGCAAGCCAACTAAACCACCAGAAATCTGTAGGAACTTCAACAGATTTATTTCTCACGTCTCGTTGTGAACAAGCAGGTAATAAATGTACAGCTGGTAGAGTACACCAATGTTTGGAATGCAAACAATGGGGCTGTAAAGCAATTCGTCACAAGCAAAATGATTTTCCACACATTTTGTCCAATGTAGCGACATCACAACAAGCAGGTGCTGTTCCACCTCAGAAACCACTGCAGAGCCCGCCACTGATACCACCGCAGATACCAGTGGAGACACCATCACATATACCAATGCAGATACCGCCTCCGATATCAACGCCAACACCTTTCCGCACAACACCAGAAGCAATGTCGAGCCAGTCATCTCCTGCAACTCTCTTTGGATTACCTGCCATCACAAGTCCACAAGGTATAATACAGAATCGACACATCCTTTGGACTCCAATCAACTCTGCAGGTGAGAACTTACCTTTACCAATCGACAGTTGTTGTTCTGTGTCTCTTGTGAGCCAGAGACATGCTGATCTTATTGTCTCCAGACGACCATCAATGGAATATCAGAATCTTCAACAGCCTATTGCGGTCTCAGTGGCCGCATGTCAAAATTACATGCGATTGGGACTATGCAAGTACCGATCAAATGGCTTTGTGGAAATGAAACAATTTTCACAATGCTCGTCGTTCCACACCTCTCGTGGCCCATATTATTTGGAGAAAATCACCTTCACTCCACCCAAGCACTAGTGGATCATGCCAAGCCAACCATCCAATTCAGACATCCAAGTATGCAATTTACCGTCTCGTGCTCCTTGGATAACCCCTTAAAGGACTTCAACCAAGCCACTATATGCCCTCATGCTGGAGTTATTTGCCTTCTCACAGGAAATCCGTTCCTCGATCTACCTTCCAAACCGACAAAGCTTTACCGAGGTTTGAACTTTCTTACAGTAAATTTCACTCTCGGCACTACACTCGCAGTCTTATCTCCGGATCAGTGGCTCGAAGGGAGAACAATTCAACCAGGTGTCACAATCCTCAGTGGTCCATTTCGTTACCAAGAACGTCTGGACTCCAGTTTTCCAACAACCACTGCCTGTTATGCTTCATTGTCAGATGCACACATTGAGAAAGAAGATAACTGTCTACCAACCAGAAGTCTTGATCCTTCTGAATTTCATGCGGATGACATCCCAAATATCGAAAAATGGTATTCAACAACCTTAGCTGTGGACTCTAAACTCAAATCCACCACCATTAATCAAAATGTCATCCTGGCAGAAATCCGACCCTCCTCTCTTGCAGATAAACAATTATTTGAAGATGCAGCATCAACCACAGCTGAGCAGTTAGCAAATGGATGGCTAACTTGGGCTCAAGTCCATGATACTAAGCCAAGTAATACATCAAAGCCACACCCTGCTAAGAAACCAACCCCAATGTCTATCAGTATGCCTAACCAGACTTGGAAACAATCTGAACAGAATGCAGAATTACAGTCTGCAGGTCTTGATTCTTCAATACTATCCTCATTCACCGAACAAGATTCAGAATCTCACCAACACGAGCAACATTACCCATTTCCAGAGTATGAGGAAGAACAGTCCTCGTCACCACAAGTACTTTTTGATGCCTTAGGACTGGACACCGATAAATATGCTCATGTGAAGGAAGAAATCTTGAAATCCTTCAAAAACATTCTAACCAAGTATACATCAGCATTCCTATTACCTGGAGAGAAGCTCAGTGAAATCAAGGGATTTGAACATAACATTGATACTGGCGATGCCCTTCCTGTTTACAAGCATCCATACCGAAAAAGTCCTGAAGAGCTGTTGGCCATTAAGAATAAAATCGAACGAATGCTGAAGTTAAACATTGTCCAACCAAGTAAGTCTGAGTGGGGTGCTCCCTGCATCCTTGTTCAGAAACCACTGGAGAATGGCAAGAAACAACCTCCAAGATTCGTCGTGGACTACAGGGGCCTAAACAGTGTAACCTGTGGTGATGGTTATCCAATCCCATCAATTTCCAGTGTTCTCGACTCAGTAACCCAAGGTACTGTTTTTGCTCGTTGTGATCTAGCCAGTGGTTATTGGCAAATACCTCTTAAACCTAAAGATCAAGCAAAAACTGCCTTCTGCACACATGTGGGACTTTATGAATTTCTTCGCCTACCTTTTGGTCTCAAGACTGCACCTAGCACGTTCCAGAGAATCCTAAACACAGTCTTCGCTGATTACCTATACCAGTGGTTAACTGTCTACGTTGACGACATTTTGACATGGTCGAAGTCGCATGATGAAGCACTTCACCATTACGAACTCCTCCTCCAACGCGCCGCACATGTTTCATTCACTTCGTGAATTGTTAAAGAAAAACACGCCATTCACATGGACTGACGTACACCACGAAGCATATGAAGAGCTGAAACACGTTGTCACCGGTCCAAACGTCATGCTTTATCATCCAGATTGGAACTCACCTTTTGAAGTACACACAGATGCAAGCAAAGTTGGTTGTGGGGAAATGCTAGCACAGATGAATGATAACAAGCTACGACCAATCAGATTCGCTTCTAGAGCTTTTAACGAAACAGAATCACGCTGGACCACCACCCAACAGGAACTTTATGCCGTCAAGTGGGGTTTGGAACAATTTCGTCCCTACATCCTCGGACGCCGCACTAAAGTTATTACGGATCATGCCAATTTGAAATGGCTCACATCAATCGCACCGCAACAGGCAAAGCTAGCACGCTGGTGTCTTTCCATGGCTGAGTTTGATTTCTACTTGGAACATCGTTCTGGAGTGTAAAGAACATTGTCCCTGATGTACTTAGTCGTCAGCCCATGACGGATTCCCTTCCTCCAGAAACTCCGAGTATACCACCAGATAATGATATCCTGTCATTTCTTCTCATGACTACATCAGCAGATATACCACATCATACTCCAAGTCAAGTTCAAGAAACCCTTAACGTAAATCTTATTTGTCTCGAGTATGCCTGCCTAGTCACGCCTCCAAAGTCCGTCCATGCTTTATTAACGTCGCAAGAGCATCCCACAGCCGACGATAATCATTCACTCGAGCCCGATACATCCAGTGACGACAATTCGACTCGGAGCACGACCAATGGCAATGATGATCTAGAGATATTGACTAAAATAAACTATGATCGTGCCAAGTTTGCAATACTCCAACGTAACGATTATTGGTGTGGACTCCTTGTGAAATTCTTTCAAGCTAACCGTAGTCCGTCAATCTTATCGACCGTACCGTGGAAACACAGACAGTGGGTCATTCAAACAGCGAAACGTGCTGCACTCATCGATGAAGTTCTCATGTATAGTGATGAAATGATGCCAAATCCAGATCAGCTTCGCTATATGGTCCCAGATGACATAACATTTCGCCGTCAATTACTCAGAGCATTCCACGATGGCCCGTGTGCCATGCACAGAGGACGCGAAGCAACCCTTGCCATTACCAAGAGATACGTATGCTGATCAACTCGTCTCACGCTTAAACGAAGCCCAGAAACAATTTGACATTGTTAAAGCTGACCTCAAGAGATCCCAACGGGATAATTATGACAAATCTTCGCGAGAATTAACCGTACCACTTGGAAAACGAGTATACATACGAAAACCACCACCTTCATCTCAAGAAAAAGGATCCGCCACACGTTTCATTCGCAAGTTTGAAGGTCCATTCATTGTTATTGGACACGCTCATAACCGCCAAGACTTAATACAAGTCTGTCATGAAGCTACACCTCGAGATATTCAACTGGTAAACATCGAAAAGATCATTGTAGTACCAGACGGTGATCCAACCCAGATTGAAGACCTTCGTCCTGATGAAGCAGACCTACATGTACCTGTTATTGTACATCGTCAACCAACCACCAATCAAGATCCTCCTCCACAACAGAAATCTACAGGTATCCACCCAGATGTCACAAAAGTAGCCTATGCCCTTGGTGATTTTTTAAAGAAAACACCTAACCACCAAGCGTATTCATCTGAAGCTTGTAAAGCCATCTATCAACAGATACCTGAAGCCAAAGATATTCTTTCTCGACATGGGAAACTTCGAGGCATAGTGTCAAAATGTCCATATTTAACCCTAGAAGGGGGAGCAACTGGTGGAACGTATATTCTTAAACTTAATATGAACATCTTTTCAAATTGTTAAACCTTAATCGCTGCAACACTTATTAACAATCAAGTGACACTAGTTAAATATAAAGTTTCGTTTTCATTAGAACTCAACCCTCAAGAAGGGGTAGACTGTAGCAGGAAGCGATTCCCGCAGGGGATCTTGGGATCTTTTGCCATGTGTTGGTTCGCTTGACTTTGACACTTTGTCTTTGCTTTTGATGTTATGAATAGTTTTGTAAATAGTTGTAATAAAGATACATTCGACATAATAGCAGATCGGCTACACTTCCGTTGTTCGAGTCCCATTACACCACGATCATAAATAATGACCGGTCATAAGCTTTGAAGGTTAGCTTTCATATAAAAGATGAAAACGACTTTTCGACATTTACTAATGAGCAGTTACTGACAGATTTATATTGTAAAATCAAGCGTAATAGTACATGAACATGTAGGTTTAAGGAATTTCCACTACTAAATTACCGCAACCCCCAGTCCAAATAACATAATTTTTTCAACGTAACATTAAAAAGGAATGTTGAATTGGTCTTACTAAAACTTGTTCTTCTTTATCAGTACACAGTAAGGTTCGAAGTAGAAAATTTCCTTTTTAAATTTGGTTGAAAAGAAGATTTAGAAATGGCACCATCCTGCCGTGTATGTTCTTCCATTCAACGACGGTGTCGTCATGACGTCGAACTGTTTGAACCATAGTGGTGTCTGAGAAGTTCTGTGAAGCCACCTCGCGATTGCGTCGACTACTTGGCTGACCATGATTATGACAATGACCATGACCATTACCATACGATGACCATGACCATTATTAATTAAGTTTAAAGTAGCAGAATTTGCTTTAAAATGAAAACGGTTACTTTTTATGAAAAGGAATGCTCTCTTCTGGATGCGATGATAAATGTATTGCGGTTGATTTCTATAGATTTTTATATGGCGGTTGATTTCTAGCGAAAAAGTTACAAATTTACCAATGTTACGAAAACGTTGTTTATCTCTAGAACAGAAATGAACATTACGATGAATATGTGTCTTGAAATCACATTATTTATTCATGGTGATGGCACCATTTATTTATGGTGATGGCACCATAAGCGTACGGGCCGTGGGGGCTGGAGCCCCCCCCCCCCAGTTGTCCGAAAAATTAGCTCTATTTGAGCAATAATGGTCTTGTCATTCGGGTAAAAGGATCCTGTCTTAAATTATTCTAATATTTGAATGTAACTTAATGACATTATAGCGGATTCTCATTGAGGAAATTAATCTGGGTCTAAATTTGATAAAAAACTGTGTTACTCTAACGGTAATTAAATACTTCGAATCCCGCACACTGCCGCGACTGAAAAAAACGGGAAAAGTGTCTTCAAATTGCTGGAAATACACTTTCAGAGAATCAAAATTAAAAATTGTTCCGCACGCCTAGCTAATGTACGTATTTCTAATGCATGTCCATGTTTTAACGAAAAACGTGCATGTATTATAATGCTTACGCATAACGGTGGCAATTCGTGTTCTTCAGCGGTTATGCATTAAATAGATTAATATTGACGTCATAATTTATTCGGGCAAGTTATACTTATGCTTAGTCCCCCCTAAAAAAATTACCCGTACGCCTATGTCCACAACCCTTTCAAAGAACGGTTACGACCCTGGCCGGATGTTACATTTCAGTTGAGATATATTGTGTCACACCCGCCCCCGCTTTAATGGCACAGACTAAATAAGTTTTATAAGAAGAAAGAACAACTTACCAAATATAAACTTCTGTTTATCCTTGTCACAGGTCGTAGTTTCATAAACCACAGATCCATTTATTGGGATTAATGGTCTTTTGGGATTAGTTCCTGGTATTACTGGAGTGGGACAATAACCATTGGGTAACTTTAAAGTACGCGCACTTGTCTGTTTCAAAGCAAAATCTTTATTGAAAATGAAATTTTTGGAGATCTTAGGTTGGGGTGAATGATAAACTTTGAATTTGTGCTTATAATTAGTCGTAGGTCTAGCCAAAAAGGTTCCATCCTTTCCAATGTTATATAACACGGAAAATTTATGAAAATAAAACTGAGCATCAGAATGCCAACACGTGTTTTGAAAATAAACATCATATATTGGTCCCCATTGATGATCTATACGCCCATAATCTTTCCCTTTCTGCCAATATTGTGATCCAGGTTGTAGACAAAGTCCACTTGAATGTTTGATAAAAAATCCTTGATAACCTTTAATAGGAAAATAAATAGCAAACATAAATATTAACCATAAATATAACAATAAAAAACACGACGACAACAACAAGAGCAGTGACAAAAACACCTGGAAAATGCAATAATAACTGAAAAAACTATAAACAAAAGACCATAGAATAGACCTTATTCCAAATTGGCTGTCAATTTAATATTTATGTGCATTTAAATTAGCCCTTAGCCTCGTTTCAGATGAAAAATTATTTTCAATTTCGTACACAATAACGAGGCTATAAGGGCTAATTTATATATTCGAGTAAATGTTGTTCGAATTATATGTTCAAACATTGAATTTTGACATTACAAACGCGCCATACGATTACCGTATGTTATTTTAATATTACAAGGCTATATGATCGCCTTGATATGTGCAGTGTAGATTCTACAGTTTATTTATTTGATCCTCTATATGCTATAGAACATTTCTAGCATTCTGCTCCATGCCTGATCCTGAACACTGCTCCAACCCTGCGTCAGTCCAGAGGCAGCATTTCACTTCTGATAAGAACTCCTAGTTTATATACATGTAAAAGAATATTAAATTGGCAGCCATTTTGGAATAAGGTCTATGCGGACATATGTCAAGTTTTAATATTTAATATTTAATTACTGCTTGGAAACTCATGACGCGACGATAATTTCAAAAGAATACACTTATGAGTTCTGATGTTCGAAATCCACTGGCGCCTATTATCGCCGAAATCCACTGGCGCATATTAAAAAGCAATGTAAATTTTAGTATTTAAAAGAAGCCACTGTTAATAGACTGCCATATTTGATTCTTGAAGCTTGTTTTATGACTACCAAAATGTTTCAAAATGCTGAAACGAATTTAAGAAACTGATAATAGTAATGAACAGCTCTCATTTCTCTACGATAACATTGTCCTGAAGACATGAAAGTGCTCAGATTTCAACTTCACCGCTTCGCTCCCGGCAGCGGAAAAATGGCCATTGACTGGTTGTCGGAAAATTTGCTTTGTCGTGGAAGTGCAAAGCACAATTTCGCTAGCGAGTGAAATAGTAAAGTGGACCAAATACAGAGCTTAAAGGTCATTGGAAAAGTTTTGACTTTCTTATTAACAAACAGGCTTACAAAGGTAAGCCAAGTAAACAAAACTACTCTTGTACAAAACAACAGCATCCGCCATATTGGATGTATTTTCGATATGCGTGTGACGTCACAAGCAAGATAAAGCGAAAGTTTTAACATAGCCATCCTTATGTCTTTATAAGTCTGAAAATCGATCTTTATGACTTCTTTTGTGACTTCCTATTTCATTTGAACCACAGCATTTAAAAAAGTATATTCGACGGAAACTCGGCCACCCACATAGTAGTTTTATCAGAGGCCAACTTCCCAGTTAATTAAGGAAAGTATTACAACAGGATGACAAGATTGTCTTTGGCCAAATAAACTTAGTGCTGTTGTTTTGTACAAGAGTACTTTCGTAAGCCTGTTTGTTAAAGTGCCTATGCAATTCAGTTGTAAACTTTGAAAGAACTCTTGAAACTATCAAAGAATAACCATTTACAACTTTTTCATATCTCATTTCACTCTCGAGATATTAAGATTTGTTTAATATGTAAATGATCATACTTATGACATCACAACGCATAATGACTTATTGAAAAATTCTGCATATCTGTACCATTATCACTTAGAAAATGGTCACACACACTCAGCCAATCAGAACTCAGTATTTCAGTGGTCTATATTCCATAAACGGTCTGAATTGCTGTAATGGAGCATACTAATGAGGATATATATGGAGCACACGAAAA
Source organism: Chrysogorgia sp. JL179-B06 (assembly GCA_035772405.1). Classification (NCBI taxonomy): domain Eukaryota; kingdom Metazoa; phylum Cnidaria; class Anthozoa; order Scleralcyonacea; family Chrysogorgiidae; genus Chrysogorgia; species Chrysogorgia sp. JL179-B06. Next base: position 1,731,079 of record JAYKKM010000229.1, read on the forward strand.
AGACATTCTTCGTGTGTGTGACCATTTTCTAAGTATAGGATAGACAATGATCACTTGTGTTCAGTGGGATACAGACTCCCTCGAATTAGTTAGACGGCTACTCGGGCTTGCGGCCCTCGTGTCCTTCTAATTTTTTTATAAGCTTTGCCAACATGTACAAGACGATGGCAGGGAGTCCGCAACAGCTTTGGCCAATTACTGCGGTCCCTATGTAAACTAAACAATACACACCTTATATATAGTTACAGATAATTACAATATACAAATACAGATACAAACTAGAAACAACGTGAATGTGTTTTTTTAAGTCACGTGCCTGGTTGCATTTAAGGAAAATTGTTTTCCAGGAGCGAGGGTCATCTACATTGTAATTGTTTTCTAGAGCAGAACGATAGTAATTGAGTAGTGAATTTTTAAAGGCTGTTAGAGTGATATAATTACTGATATTGGGTTTTGGTAGTACATTCCAGATCCTTGTTGTCCTAATAGTATACGATTTTTGATATGTCAGAGTGTTGGATTTCTTAATTTTGTTGGGATCCACTGATCTTGTAATTTTGTTGTGATTTGATGTTCTGGAAGTACTGAGTTAGACAGATTGATGATGCCACAATTTGCTTTAAAAAAGAACAGCATGTCGAGATATTCGTGCCAATAACTTATTGGTAGGATATTTAGGACGACAAGCCTTTGATTGTAATCGGAATCACAAAGAAAAGGTAGATCCAAAATATATTTGGATGCGCGTCTTTGTACGCATTCCATGCGTGAGATGAGGTCGACCGACTGCGGAGACCAAACTTGTGTTGCGTACCCCAGTTGAGAACGGACGGGACTTAGATATAGTGTTCGACGTGCTGGTGAGTTTTTGATATTTCTAGTTGATCTACGAACATATCCTAGCAATTTGTTGGCTCGGAAACTTGCTTAGACCAGGTCAAATTATGCGAAGTCCATACGCCAAGATCACGTTCACAGTCCAGTCTAAGATGGTGTTTTGTAGTGTGTAAGGGTATTGGATCTTATTGTGTTTCCTAGTAAATTTCTAACTAATTATCGGGAGTCTATATCCCACTGAACACACGTGATCATTGTATATCCCATACATGGAATTGTTTGATGATTTGCATATTTGATGTCATTGGATACATCCATGCACATGCATTTCATGGAATTTCATTACATAATCTCAAGGATATATAAGCGTGTTACGTGTTATCGCGAACCTATTTTTTAAGCAAGGAGCGTTCTTGTTTCACGGTGACGGCAACCGGAAAGTACAAATGGCGTATTCTTCAATAACAATTATCATAAAAAACAAAGATAATGAAGGGATTTGAAATCCTAATGGAGGACTAAAAAAATCTAAAGCAGTGACGGTGTTAAAACGCAAGTTTGAATGTTATCGCTGAATCAAACCATAAACCGTTGAAAGTACGAAATGAAATATAAGTACATTTTTTCAAGTTTCAAAGTTTCTAAAAAACCCATCTAAAAAGTAAATCATCTTTAACTTTACTAACCGGCTTTACTAATGCTGACCACTGACCTCAAAAATAGGACTGGATTGAGATTTCTATTGGATCTGATGAGCTGATTTTGATGCTTACATATTTGCATAATGTAAATTGATGAGAGATTATTACTAAAGCTCCGAGTTGGCAAGCAAATCAAACTGTGACGCTCGCGAAATAGGTTTAGTGTCTGGCCAATATAGTTTCCTTGTTAACATTAAATGCATAAAATCTTGAACCTAATTTGACGTATCATATTAGGCTTCTCTCACTGGATAATTAGAGCCAACGGCGGTCATTACTAAGGGACCAAAGTCGCAGTAAATCTGTAGGTAGGCCATGAATCGTTATACCTAGTAATTTGAAAAATGTCTTCTGGTCCTCTTTATAGTAAAATTATTTTATTTTGTCTATGGTAAGTGCACACAATCCAACAAAAACCTCATAAGACCCTCAGTTGGTCCCTTAGTAATGGCGGACTTCCAGCTTCATTTTCTGAACAATAGTTGCTCGATCCAGTCTTCTTTCGAGATTAGTGATGCTGACGCTTTAGCAGTTGATCAACGTTTTCTTCAGAACGTGAAAGGTAAGGTAAGGTAAGGTAAGGTAAGGTAAGGTAAGGTAAGGTAAGGTAAGGTAAGGTAAGGTAAGGTAAGGTAAGGTAAGGTAATGTAAGGTAAGGTAAGGTAAGGTAAGGTAAGGTAAGGTAAGGTAAGGTAAGGTAAGGTAAGGTAAGGTAAGGTAAGGTAAGGTAAGGTAAGGTAAGGCTTTTATTTAATCACGCTAGCCTCAACAACAAATGCTGATTTCAACGAGGGATTGAAACAATTAATTAATACAATTATAAAAGACGCCCGCTAGGCGTTGTCTCGGGCTACTGTACTTGCGCTTAACTGCTTAACTGTAAAACACAATAGAATGGACACAAATCAATGTTCTCTTCGTAAATTCCGCGATTTGTAACACTATACAGTAGGTAAGGTAAGCATTGTGAGCGTGTTTATGGTCAACATACTTGCCAGCCACATTCCGTATGAATCTTATCACAAATTTACTGTATTTCTTTGGATAGTTTGAGCGAACACTCGAGCAATAGCGACCAAAGAAGATGGCGCATGAATATGAGAACACCGCGTGGTTTCGCAAAGCCTATCGGGATGATGCAATAACTGCAATTTGTCTACCCGAAAAATAATACAGAAACGCTCACCCAAACCTAGTCTCGACTACCATAGGTAGTCCGAGTAAATAGTAATGTACTCTAATATATAAAATATAGATAATAAAAAAGTAGTGATGCGTAGACAGTGTTTTGGATATACAGCAAAGTGAAAAGGTGGTGAACTGCTGAAATTTTTAGTAACGAAATACTGACGTTTCGAGCGGAGCCCTTCATCAGAGTAAGACGAGATGAAATAAAATAAATAGGGCTTATATATATGCCAAAAGGGTGTCACAAGTACAAAGTAGCCAATCAAATGCATTGGAGATAAACAAACTAATAATGAATGAGATGCGAAAAGTTAAATCATTTGCTAATGACAGGTCCAATATTCAAGGGGATTATGCGATAGTAAAGCGGTAAAAAACAAAAACTTGAAAAGGAATGAAAGTGCATGAGCTAATAATAAAAAAGTTCCTCGCAAACTAAAATAACAAAAAAACTTGTAGGAAATTAAATAAAAGAAAAATGTTCGTTGAGACCATATGTGGATGTGTGGTGCCAAGTAGTTTAAAAATGAGACGCTAGCTTCTCTTGCCGTTTGCGGTTATCGTTACCACCTGAGATGGGAAAGATGGCACAGACTTTCATGTCCGAAACCAAATGGTTAGAGCTGCTGAAATGGAACGAAGATGTTCAGCAAACCTGTCTGAAAGGCGTCGCCCAGTTTCACCGATGTAGATTTTAGGGCATTTATCGCAAGAAATGCAATAAATGATATTGGAGGGCGTGCATCAGACGAAAATGGGACGAAATTTTCTAAGGACCATATGTAAATTAGTCGTCAAGCGGCGGCCATTTTGTTGTTAATTTCTGGTAATGAATAAAAAAGGGTCGACACTAGATCATGGTCGAGATATGTACAAATGTGCGGCTGCTAGCTTACAGTACAGCGGACGACTTTGGTAGGTGCCTTCGAAATAGATATGTTATGTATTACATGTACCTCTGTTCTTTAAAAAACCCGCTTTAAATTCCAGTTTTTATTCATAAAGTTACCAAATCAACCCCAAAACAACAAACAATGCGCATGTAATCAGTAAATTATTGGATTGTAATCAACCCCAAAACAACAAAGATCCTAACCCTAACCCCCTAATAATTTACTGCTTACAATGCTTTAACAATTCCAGTAGTTTGTGGCTTACAACGTGAGGAACGGGTGTTCGAAGAAAGATAGATATGTTATGTTCCTGTAGTATGTGGATTACAACGCGAGGAACGGCTGCTTCGAAGGCACCTAACAAAGTTGTCCGCTGTACTGTCAGCTAGCAGTCGCACATTTGTACATATCTAGACCATGATCTAGTGCCGACCATAAAAAAGACTCATGTATAAATTTCTTGCATGGCGTGACCCAACTTTGAATATTTATGACAGACGTACATGCCACAGCATGGTACCGCCATTTTTAAAGCTTCTCTTAAAGAATTCTGTTTTGGGCTTTGGAATTGCTAGATCTGTATCATATCAGACCTACAAACCTACTAGAGAATTGCGATCATCTACACGTCTGCTTTTAAGAATTCCACCGGCAGGATTAGTCCGCTATGGAGAACGCTCTTTCCAACACACCTCACCCAGTTTGTAACTCTTTGCCTGAAGATATTCGTCGCTGTGAATCTGTAGACAGTTTTAAAACGAACATAAAAACGTTCAATTACGTATAGGCGGAGTTTTTAAAACTAAACCTAACCGTTTTCTTCTTATTTTTTTTAAAGAACAACTTTGGCCGAAATTATCCTACAACGATTCTTCGCGACTCTCAAGTGAGCTTACAAGAAAACGCTGCTAAAAGTGACGGACTAGGGGGAAAGCAACACAACGATTGCAATTTACTACAGTTTTGCATGATCTCGTACAACTTGCGCTCGGTTAGAAACCCGCTCGCTATTTTCCTCGTCTCGCTTGCGCTGTCTCGAAAAAAATAAATAATAATAAACGAAAAAGCGCTTGTTTCGCAGGCTATGTACAACCTTCAGTTTTGTATATGGTCGTTTAATTGACTGGTTTCCTGGAAACATTTTAAATAGCTGCTACAGGAAGAAACAAATGTATGCGTTCTCAAAGAAAATTAAATTAAAATATAAAAGTGTTGTGTTGTGTAGGCAATGTAGAAACACAAATCGAATACTTTAAAAGGTTGGTGTGTAGTGGCGAAATAGCGCCTGCAGGGAAAGGTTTCGAGAGAAGGCCCTCTTCGTCAGAAAGTGAAACCGAACTCTGACGAAAAGCCCAGCTCCTTCGTTGGAAGTTAGACCTCCTACACACTATTTCCGCACTGCACAGACCTTTTATAGAGCTGTATTCGATTTGTATTAAACATGTGATTACGAGGACATTATTGCCTAAAAGATACAAACCGATGCAGCTAGCGCACCGTGTTCATGTACCAATTCGTGTGGACTTCCTTCACGGAAGGCTGAATCCGATACTGTTTCATGCCGTATTCATTAACATTCTGGCATCATGCAAATGCGTAGTCTTAATGTTTCTAACTCTGCGTGTTCGTTCTTCCTTCAGTGAATCAATTTTTAATGTGAACTTGGAGAATTGCTTTCTTCACCGAGATCCCCGGCACGTGCGTCGACTCACAATACGTCATAATTTGTTTTTATGTGGAGGCCCCGGATAAAGGCACTCATTTCGCGAGTGCATCATCCGGGGAGCAGCCCGTGTCGAAGAGTGCTTGGTTGTCTTGGTAGATTATCTCATTATCTTACTACAGGTGTATGTAAAGGGGTTTTCCATTTACACGGTCAGAGTGGTTAGTCCGGCCAGAATGGACCTCCTCTTGATTAGGCCCAAATTTTCGGGGCAGACCAGCCGCACTCCTCAAACGTATCGTGTTCCATTTAGCAAAATATTGCCGGACAGACCGGTCTGACCGTGTAATTGGAAAGCCTCATAAGACTCTGATAAACATAAGATATGGTTTGCATGTTCGCTGGTTCGAGCTTACGCACGGAATACGCGGCTGCTTTTCGCAGGCTTTCTGACCGGTTTAATTTGTATTTTTGTTTTGTAATTATATCATCCCACTCGGTTGTAATTTTCAAATACGTTTGTCCATCACCTCGGCTCTGATATGCAGAGTTCTTCGTAATCTGGTTGACTTGTCTGCATCAAGGTTGCGGTTAGTTGAGTTGGTTTATTGTGTCTCCTGGACAGGCTTGGTTATTAACTATGGCTTGGTTAACTCTACCGAATGGGGTTCATTATATCATTTCACACGTTATCAGGAATCGTGCGTGTCACAAGTAGCCGTGGCGTCAAATCTAAATCATCTTAAGTAATTAACCGATATTCAGCGGTTAATGCTTGGTATTTCGTGCCATTCGCAGCTCGTCAATGGACTGACACGTGTTGTGACTATTTATGATAAATAAAGACTTTACACACAAAAAGTCAATAGAATCGATATATGTTACGCCAAATATCTTGGTGCAGGAGACTTGCTAGAAACATTTCGTAATAGCAATACAAGTAAATTTATTAACCAAATAAATGTTTCAATACTAATTTATTTCTCGCCTCAGCTTAATAAAGTTATTTTTCCTAAGAAAAACAATCACATGTTATATACTTATCTAGTGATAACATATTTCTGGTGTAGAAATATTCGAAAAAGAAATATTGGTGTAACATAATACACCGATTCCTGCACTATGGCCTTTGCGCTCCACGCGTATTATATAGTTGTTTGTATTTCATCAGAGATGTTCTCTCGGTAAAATGTCCTGTCGGCCAACGTCTGCCAAACGTCTCTTGGCCAAATGTCTTTCGACCAAGCACGCGGATCGCCCCATGGCAAAGCACCATAGCAAAGTAAATTGCCAGTGATGTGAACTACAATTTGCACCCAGTAAGTGAATGAAGACTTAACGACCAACGTACATTGGTCCATTGGAAAGGGATATTCACGGAAAAGTGGTGGTGAAATTGGATGAGTCTATACATCGACTCTGAGAGCTATTATACTCAAAACAAGTTGACATGCTTTTGTATAATGTATCTACTATCTATGAGTATGACGTATTAATCCAATAACATTACTGTCTGATTCAGTATTCCAGTTGTGTTAAAAAGCTACAGAGTAGTTACATCATTTCTCATTTCATTTGCCGAGTATTCAGAGAGCCAAACCAACTATATGCAAGGACATTTTACATTCAAGCTGAGACACGTTGAATAAATTCAATATATACAGACACTAGTAAATCATAATACACATTCTGTCAAACGTCATGATTTTGCCAATTTCACGCTACAAGACAGAATATGAGGAATTATACCTGAGTCCCTCACATGCGATTATGGTTCAACGAGAGAATCGAAGAGATTTCAGCAACATACAAGATATTGTGTCTCAATGTTAATCCAAGAAAACCTGTAGACTCGAACCGAACACAATGTTTTGGAATGCTCGCTATATGATCTGATGATCACAGTTTCATATGCAGGAAATATAGATATCTAACAAGACAAATTATATATCCATCTTACCTCGTATGAACAACACCAAAGTCAAAGTAATATACAATCCCTGCTGTCGAATAGACTGGAAATTCACCATCGTGAATCGTGATGAATTCCTGTTTCAATCCTCGAAGTTTCACTTCCGCGTTTGAACTTCTCTACCACAAGATGGCTGCTAATTAATGATTTATCCAAGCCGGAATGTCTAAATACGCGGATCTTATTACAAGGGAATACACAAGGGCAGATGACGTTTGGTCAATATCATATTACAAGACACTCAGCGACCAGACACTTGAGTCTATATTAAAAGAAAGAATCGCAAATAAAATCATTACGACGGAAAAAGAGAGAGAAAGGAAAAGTCTTATATTTCAAAGGAATGAAATAAGACACCGCGTCAACACGAGGAAGTCTGAATTTGAAAATAACAAAAATATCCTGAAAGATATACATTGATGGTCCTATACTTTAAAATGAATCATTAATGAAGGTTTATTCGTTTTAACAATTTGTTTTGTTTGGGCGCTTCATAACCAGCTAGCCTATAATCCATTGCCAGCCGATAATTTATATATATATATATATATATATATATATATATATATATATATATATATATATATATATACACATATATATATATATATATATATATATATATATATATATATATATATATATATATATATATATATATATATATATATATATATATATATATGTCTTATTCTGATGAAGGGCTCCGCTCGAAACGTCAGTATCTCGTCACTAAATTCTTGGCAGTTTACCACCTTTTCACTTTGCTATATATATATATAATATATATATATATGTAGGACAAAACATAAACCGAAAATAAACATCTTCCGAAACTCAAGTATGATCTAATAAGAAATATTACATGACAGTGGCAGTGCGGAGATACGAAGATTATCTTCGAGTGTTGGTAATATTTATCATGAATGAGCGACGCGAACGAGTCATACTGAATAACGAGTGCACCACGAGAAGATAACATTAAGTATCTCTGTGGTATCTCCAAGCAACCATGTATTCTGTTTATCATATTGAAAGAGAAGATAACATATCGTATTGAAAGCCATGAAATCACCATGATGATAACTTCAAGTGAAGATTTCATTTTTATCTTCACATGTGAAGATATAATTTTTTCTGAATATTGGAGAAATCCTGGTATTTCATCGATATCTATATAATAAATGTGATATAGAATACGATAAATTTCGAATTTATTCAAAAGTCATCGATACCATTGATTCGGACTTTTCAATGAAATCGAAATAGCATTGTACATATTAGCTCATATATTGAACGCTTTCTTATTTGTTTCAGCTGCAACCATCACGTCATGCTATTGGCAACATAGACACTTTCGTTTTGGAATGGATCTGTTTGCGTAGCAAAATAAGGTTTGCATGTGATACGCATGCTCAGCATACTAACGAAATATTATTGAGACCGCGCGGTGATTGAAAAGCTAGACGCTTTCGTTTTGGAATAGCCTGTGACCTGGCGTGCAGACGATCGTATTAATCACCGGAAATACAAGCGTCTACACGCAGGCTATTTTTGCAGCAAAATAAGGTTTGTATGTTATACGCATGCTCAGCATATTATTTGTTTTCAGTTAATCAGGTAGCTTAGCATGCGATGGCATGCGCCTATACGTGGCCAATCAAAGATGAGAGAAAAATGATATTATAGGGTTGTTTGCAGACATGTCCGGACAGCTATACCAATGTCGGATTATATTTATTTTGCGTTTTACTTTCTGACGAACTCTACGGCTATTACAATTGAGCAATATCGTGCCGGCCCGAATTGGTGTAAATGAAATATAATTAATTAATTAAACATAAGAATCAAACATAATTTAACACCACTCGAAGATATCAATTTGTGAAACGATGTTGATGTTATTTCAGCTTGTAACTGAACGGTTATGGTATTACTAATATTGTTACGAATATTTCAGCTCAGTGATTTTTCTATTTGCCAACAAAGAGGCTGACAGAACATTGTCAAAGTTAATTAAGTCAAGTAATAGTGTCGTTCACTCAAATGTCATGTTATAATGTGTATGTTCCATCCATGGAGTTACATTTGATTGCAACTTAAATTTTAATAAAAATCACTGCATCTTGCATGTCCAGTTTAGGGCAAATAAGTCGAGTGAAGTATGCCTTTAACAAAGAGTTACTTATCACAATAATAAATTCATTAGTGTTTAGTAAATTATACTACGGTTCCTCAGTCTGGTCAAATACCACGGATCGGTACATATGTAAACTACAAGGTATTCAAAACTTTGCTGCTCGTATTATTAGTGGAAGTAGAAAATACGACCATGTGACCCCTGTTTTAAAAGGACTACGTTGGATACCGGTAAAATCACAACTTTATTACCGTGATGCTACTCTCGCCTTTAAAGGTATGACTGGAAAGTAGAGGTAGTGGAAGTGGAAGGTCAACAAGACAAGAGAAATAATTAAATATTCCACTTTTTATCATCGCAACAGGTCAAAGAAGCTTTTATAAAAAAAATTAAATTAAGTAAGACAATCTGGGATTTTAAACGTATATTAAAAAGTGACTTGCTCGATAGCTTTTTATCATAATTTACATTTCATTTTAGAGTACGTTATGTTGTCGGTAATTAATAACTTGTAAATATCTTAAAGTTTTCTATTTTTTTCTTTTCTTCGTAAATTGTCACTGAAAAGCGCCAATGGGAAAAGGTCAATTATAATATTGTATTGTATTGTACTGTTGTTGAGGCAAATGATGTCAAAGAAAATACTGGACCCACCGTGTGTAACTATATAGACTGTAATTCAGGCTGTAAATGGGCTAAAATCTTCTCTATTTTCCCCAACACTACTGGCCAAATGCCAAGTTTCCTATCTGTCCCTCTAAGGCAGCACATCTTTGCGATAGTAATTTCTAGTATATACCCTATTGCATTACCGGCATTACGACGTTACCATATATAACTCAACTAGTGGCTAAGCTCACAACAACGGTTTTACCGTTTCTGTAGCTCAGAGTGCATTCGTTATTTATGGCTGGGGTTGGTACCGAAGAGAAATGGGTTGGGTTGACAAATGTTTAGCGGTAAAAGGTTCGGTAACAATTTTTTGTTGTTAGATAATATTTTAGATAGACATATTTTCATGTTTATAAACAGTAATGTGTTTAACTTCCTTCGAATATTGTAATGATCTAATACTATATAAAGGTTATGATAGAGCAAAGACGAGACAGTATATGATATACCTGTATGCAGTATAACATGTATATGGTTTAATGGTTGCATCATCTAGTGATGGTTGGGTAGAAGAAAAATGCAGTGTTTGAAAGGTTGGGGAAAACTTTTGTTTTTGTTTTGGTTTCAACTTGTTTCTCTTCGGTACCAACCCCTGGCATAAATCATGAACGCTCCCAAAGGGCTAGAGATCTGGGGTTGCTAATTTATTTGGTTCAATTCCCAGCCGGAAGGCCTTGAAGTTGCATTTTCCACAACTCACGGTTGTGTCTCGAAAGTATATATGATTCCAACACTCGCAATTTACCACAACTTCCCCTTCTCTATGTTGAAGCATAACCTGAAATGTCTTCGCCGTATTCTATCGCAAACATCTGCCTCCATAACGAAAATTTGAAAACTACCAAAGAAAATGATTTTTTTCTTTTTGAAAACATGAAACTGGCTTTAAATATTTTTATAATCTGCCTATATTGATTGTTCATGCAAGCTTGAAGGAAATACATCAATAGAACAAAATAGGGGATCAATTCATCAAAAGAAAATACGCGAAGCAATACAGTATATGGTCATTTTGAAGGAAATGTGTTACAAATTTGTTACCACAGCAACTAACTTTATGTTGCTGAAAGTACAGGAATGTGAAAGTAGAAGTATCAATCCACCTGTTCAACCAATTGTCTGCCGAGTGAAGCTTAAAATGCCTTTTAACACAATAGTACAATATTCCTAATATAGATTCTATACGAAATGACTTGTTATGACTAGTTTACATATCTCCCTTGTGCTTTGTAATCTTCACTGGTTGCCAGTGAGATCAAGGATTGTTTTTAAGATACTATTGATTACTTTCAAGGCTGCCAGGCACCTATTTATATTACTGATTTACTAACCAAATATAAACCTACTCGTGCTTTAAGATCATCTAACCGAAATCTGCTACTTGAGCCAAAATCCAAAACGGTGACTCGTGGAGACAGAACATTCTCGGTTGCCGTACCAAAACTATGGAATTCATTACCACAGGAAATTAGAAGCATTGATATGTTAAGTAGTTTTAAGTCAGCCCTTAAGACTTCTCTTTTTTTAAATTAATAGTTTTTTGTTCATAGTCAGGTAATATATGTAGTAGGCTTTATCTTATAATGAAACTGTAATTAGTTTTATAAGTAACATTAAGAATATATTGTTGTAAGAGCATTGCGACTATTGTATAATGCTACTAATACGTCTTTTATTATTATAATTATTATGATTTGAGACATTTGAGCTTTGCATTGATGTTCTATAGACTATAAAGGCGTTTGTTTTTCGGCCAGTCATCATTTCACATACGATATATTCTACTTCTAGAGGAATTTGAACTAATTCAAACGTTGATAATATACTTTGACGCCATACTAGAGATTTCTATCAAAACATTTTCACTCAAAACCTCAACCAGTCTATATCTGATTTGACGTTACACTCATTAGCATTTCAGACAAACAAACCTTTATAGAGCATCAACGCAAAACTCAAATTATAAAAGATTTTGGCAATCAACTATTCACTTCAGTGACATCGTATTTGGAGTTAAAGGAAAGTTTCACGATGAGGTAAAACTAGTGAACCTTATGGACACCAGTGCATCCAATTGTCACTCATTAGGAAACCGAAGAAAATTACAGAACTGTCATGGTGCTATAACTACAGTCGAACCTCTATTAAACGGCCACCTCTGGGGGCGGCTTTGTGGCCGCTTAATAGAGTGGCGGCTTAATGGAGGTTAACACCAACAATGGGTCTTGGGTGTGTCAAATGTCTTTTTATTCAATTCTAAGTCACTGATAACAGTAACAAGTAGACTTTGAAAAAAAACTAAATCGTATCCGAATGAAATAATGTTGTCAAACTAATGGCAATCTACCAACAATGTTTTTGAATTTGATTACCTGTAAACTTGAATGAGGTTTCAAGCGACATGTGTTGAATGAAAAACATATATTGACAATAACCAAGTGTTATATAGTCTCTCTAAGGTCTCTAATTTAGCTCAAGTTTAGTTTCGGTCCTCTTGCGGTAAAAATTGTGCGTAATAATTAGGTTGGCCGTTTAATACAGGTAAAAAACAATACGAAACACCAATTGGGACCGCTCCGGGTGGCCGTAGCCGCTTAATAGAGGTGGCCGTTTAATAGAGGGTAATATACAGTAAATTATAGGGAATATTTCTGGAACTTTGACACATATATGGCTTTAACAGAGGGTGGCCGTTTAATAGAGGTTCGACAGTGTTACCTTCAATTTTGTCTTGAAAAGGGTCAACGGATAATAGTTAGGTTGAAGAAACGTGGTTGGTTAAATCTGGAAATTCGGGGGTAATATTTAAACTTGCATGGTCACTTTGTGTAAAATCATCTTTGGATATTACATTGATCCAAACAAATATTTAGATTTTGGTTAAATGTCACGAACTCTCAATAACTGGAACTTTCTTCCTTCTCATGTTGTAAATTCCTCTAACATAGCCGTCATAAGTGTCTCTGTGGTTCCTCACCACAGTTTTTACCAATTTTTCAATGATTATTTTAAGTATAACAGACAAACAAGTGGGCGCGTGGGCGACAAACAAGTGGGCGCGCATGTAAAAACCGAAACTGCTAAACAAGCTGTTTATTATAATGGATGTGTTGTATTTGATAAGATGAATTGTTAGTTTCTTGTTATGTATTTTTTGTTATTTGGTTGATAGATTTGTATACATATTTATTATAGATTTTTAGATATATGATGTATTTTAAATATTTGTTATTTTACATATTTGATGTATTTTTAAAGTATCAGGGCTCCTTTTCACAACAGTTTGTTCAAACTGAATGGACTACCCTGTCCAAATAAAGGAATCATCATCAGCCATATTTAAAAATCTCTCAAAGTTTATCTAGAAACTTGTTTTTTCATATCTTGTAATTTTTGTCTGATGTTATCTTATGTATCACGCTTATTTATGTATTTATTTATATAGGCAGAGCAGTTATAATAAAAATGGGAATTTAGTTTCCCCTATCGCTATATCCTTCCATATATAGTTACATATTTAATTTACTTTTGTACTTGTATGGTAAAAATCTACATCCAGGGCAAGTGTCGCATTTATTATAAGATGTTATCTTATGTATCACACTTATTATAAGATGTTATCTTATGTATCACACTTATTATAAGATGTTATCTTATGTATCACACTTATTATAAGATGTTATCTTGTGTATCACACTTATTATAAGATGTTATCTTATGTATCACACTTATTATAAGATGTTATCTTGTGTATCACACTTATTAGAAGATGTTATCTTATGTATCACACTTATTATATGATAATTATTTATCTATGTATCACACTTATTATAAGATGTTATCTTATGTGTCACACTTATTATAATTATATGTTATCTTATGTATCACACTTATTATAATATGTTATCTTATGTATCACACTTATTATAAGATGTTATCTTATGTATCACACTTATTATAAGATGTTATCTTGTGTATCACACTTATTATAAGATGTTATCTTATGTATCACACTTATTATAAGATGTTATCTTGTGTATCACACTTATTAGAAGATGTTATCTTATGTATCACACTTATTATAAGATAATTATTTATCTATGTATCACACTTATTATAAGATGTTATCTTATGTGTCACACTTATTATAATATGTTATCTTATGTATCACACTTATTATAATATGTTATCTTATGTATCACACTTATTATAAGATGTTATCTTATGTATCACACTTATTATAAGATGTTATCTTGTGTATCACACTTATTATAAGATGTTATCTTATGTATCACACTTATTATAAGATGTTATCTTGTGTATCACACTTATTAGAAGATGTTATCTTATGTATCACACTTATTATAAGATAATTATTTTATCTATGTATCACACTTATTATAAGATGTTATCTTATGTGTCACACTTATTATAATATGTTATCTTATGTATCACACTTATTATAATATGTTATCTTATCTATCACACTTATTATAAGATGTTATCTTATGTATCACACTTATTATAAGATGTTATCTTGTGTATCACACTTATTAGAAGATGTTATCTTATGTATCACACTTATTATAAGATAATTATTTATCTATGTATCACACTTATTATAAGATGTTATCTTATGTGTCACACTTATTATAATATGTTATCTTATGTATCACACTTATTATAATATGTTATCTTATGTATCACACTTATTATAAGATGTTATCTTATGTATCACACTTATTATAAGATGTTATCTTGTGTATCACACTTATTATAAGATGTTATCTTGTGTATCACACTTATTATAAGATGTTATCTTATGTATCACACTTATTATAAGATGTTATCTTGTGTATCACACTTATTATAAGATGTTATCTTATGTATCACACTTATTATAAGAGGTTATCTTATGTATCACACTTATTATAAGATGTTATCTTGTGTATCACACTTATTATAAGATGTTATCTTATGTATCACACTTATTATAAGATGTTATCTTGTGTATCACACTTATTATAAGATGTTATCTTGTGTATCACACTTCAATTATAAGATGTTATCTTATGTATCACACTTATTATAAGATGTTATCTTGTGTATCACACTTATTAGAAGATGTTATCTTATGTATCACACTTATTAAAATGATAATTATTTTTTATCTATGTATCACACTTATTATAAGATGTTATCTTATGTGTCACACTTATTATAATCATATGTTATCTTATGTATCACATTATTATAATATGTTATCTTATGTATCACACTTATTATAAAAAGATGTTATCTTATGTATCACACTTATTATAAGATGTTATCTTGTGTATCACACTATTAATAAGATGTTATCTTATGTATCACACTTATTATAAGTATGTATCTTGTGTTATCACACTTATTTAGAAGATGTTATTTTATATTTAACACACTTATATAATATGGTATCTGGGGGGGGGGGGGGGGGGGGGTGGGGATCACACTTATTATATATATTTATCTTTGTATCAGATTGTATCAATATGTTATCTTATAAAGAGATGTTATCTTTATGTGTATCACACTTATTATAATATGTTTATCTTATGTAACACACATTATTAAAATATGTTATCAGTATGTATCACACACTATATAAGATGTTATCTTTATGTATCACACTTATTATACGATAGTAAAAAAATACTTGTGTATCTATAGTAACACACTTATTATAGAGATTATCTTATGTATCACACTTATTATAAATGTTATCTTGTGTTAATCTTATCTATCACACTAATTAGGAAGATGTTAACTTATTATCACACTTATTTATAAGATGTTATCTTATGTATCACACTTTATTATAATATGTTATCTTTATGTATCACACTTATTATATATATTTATCTATGTATCACACTTATTATAAGAATATGTTATCTTATGTATCACACTTATTATAAGATGTTATCTTATGTATCACACTTATTATAAGATGTTATCTTGTGTATCACACTTATTATAAGATGTTATCTTATGTATCACACTTATTATAAGATGTTATCTTGTGTATCACACTTATTAGAAGATGTTATCTTATGTATCACACTTATTATAAGATAATTATTTATCTATGTATCACACTTATTATAAGATGTTATCTTATGTGTCACACTTATTATAATATGTTATCTTATGTATCACACTTATTATAATATGTTATCTTATCTATCACACTTATTATAAGATGTTATCTTATGTATCACACTTATTATAAGATGTTATCTTGTGTATCACACTTATTAGAAGATGTTATCTTATGTATCACACTTATTATAAGATAATTATTTATCTATGTATCACACTTATTATAAGATGTTATCTTATGTGTCACACTTATTATAATATGTTATCTTATGTATCACACTTATTATAATATGTTATCTTATGTATCACACTTATTATAAGATGTTATCTTATGTATCACACTTATTATAAGATGTTATCTTGTGTATCACACTTATTATAAGATGTTATCTTGTGTATCACACTTATTATAAGATGTTATCTTATGTATCACACTTATTATAAGATGTTATCTATCTATGTATCACACTTATTATAAGATGTTATCTTATGTATCACACTTATTATAAGAGGTTATCTTATGTATCACACTTATTATAAGATGTTATCTTGTGTATCACACTTATTATAAGATGTTATCTTATGTATCACACTTATTATAAGATGTTATCTTGTGTATCACACTTCAATTATAAGATGTTATCTTATGTATCACACTTATTATAAGATGTTATCTTGTGTATCACACTTCAATTATAAGATGTTATCTTATGTATCACACTTATTATAAGATGTTATCTTATGTATCACACTTATTATAAGATATTATATTATGTATCACACTTATTATAAGATGTTATCTTATGTATCACACTTATTATAAGATGTTATCTTGTGTATCACACTTATTATAAGATGTTATCTTATGTATCACACTTATTATAAGATGTTATCTTATGTATCACACTTATTATAAGATGTTATCTTGTGTATCACACTTATTATAAGATGTTATCTTATGTATCACACTTATTATAAGATGTTATCTTATGTATCACACTTATTATAAGATGTTATCTTGTGTATCACACTTATTATAAGATGTTATCTTGTGTATCACACTTATTATAAGATGTTATCTTGTGTATCACACTTATTATAAGATGTTATCTTGTGTATCACACTTATTATAATATGTTATCTTGTGTATCACACTTATTATAATATGTTATCTTGTGTATCACACTTATTATAAGATGTTATCTTGTGTATCACACTTATTATAAGATGTTATCTTATGTATCACACTTATTATAAGATGTTATCTTGTGTATCACACTTATTATAATATGTTATCTTATGTATCACACTTATTATAAGATGTTATCTTATTTATCACACTTATTATAAGATGTTATCTTATGTATCACACTTATTATAAGATGTTATCTTGTGTATCACACTTATTATAAGATGTTATCTTATGTATCACACTTATTATGAGATGTTATGTAGTATTTAAAACACAAGAAGGAGCGTTTTATCATATTTAAAATGCGAGCGCGCAGCGCGAGCATTTTAGATATGATAAAACGCGAGTTCGAGTGTTTTAAATAGCTTCAAAAACAATTGATTATAATCACTAGGGAGTGTACTGGTTTTTATTTTCTATTAGAGGTAAATTGGGTTGATGTATGAAATGCAAATTAGAAGGAATTTTATATAAAGTTCGTAAAGACTTTATATAATTTTCATGCTTCATTTTTATTATAAGAAAATAAGTATGAAAGTAAGAAAGTAAGAAAGTAAGAAAGTAAGAAAGAAAGAAAGTATGAAAGTAAGAAAGTATGAAAGTAAGAAAGTATGAAAGTAATAAAGTTATACGGAGCTGTGAATTTCGTTTCTTTGATCTGTCGACTTTTACGGAAGCATTTTTGGCTTTAATGAACAGAGAAGTACGGCAAAAGCGTGCACTCTATCTTTGTTACTTTATCTCTATCTGAAATCCAAAGGCAAAAGTGTCGCATTCGACCAGAGCTGTCCAGGTTTAGGCACCATTTCAATTCTCCAATACCAAAGCGTTGGATGTGATCGTTATTTTTAACTGCATAGACACTTTAACAGTTTACGTCGTACTCGACAATGTTACAATGGATCTTTTAGGAGGACAGACGACGGTAGTCGACAAGTTATTACAACAAACAATCTAAATACGCTTTTCAACCAATGTCGCACGTGATTGGTCAGTTCATTTCCACCCTAGCAACGGGGTATAGCAACGGGGAAAGAGCGAGATATTTAAATGAACAAAACAATATCCGTGATTGAAATTTATACTCTTTTCTTAAAGGTTTCCATGAGTTTTGGTATATCAAGAACGATGTAGGAATTTTCATTGAGTGCATGGAAGAAAAGACAAACACTCAATGACGTCAGAATCGAAAAGAAAACAGCCGCTGTACATAAAACCGTAGCCTGTGTACAGCCTGAATATACACCTGTAATATACAGGTGTATATTCAGGCTGTACACAGGCTAATAAAACCGTTGCTGTACATACAACCGCTGCTGAGCATATGATTGGTATCTTCATCGTAGCTTGAGGATGTATATTAAATGTGACTTTCAGCTTGGTAATTTCAATATAGTAAATGGTTTGCTACTTAAGCTTTAACGCAAACTCAGAAAAATGTTTCTTAGCCCCAGACGGGAATCGAACCCGCGCAACCTTCTGATCTCCGGTTAGAGATGGCAGTGCGAAGGCTACGTTGTGTAGTAGTTCGTACGTGCGACCAGTGGCGAAGCTGGCCATAGCAACTGGTCATGCTATGCTAATTTGTAAACATCTGCATATTTTGAAAACAATACATTTCTAAAGATCTGAATATGTAAATCGTTTCATAATTTGCATAGCATGACCAGTTGCTATGGCATAAGTACTGCGACATAAGTACTACCAAATCAGCAGTCTCGATATGCCTGTATATCTTTTATCAGAATATATTAATTTCGAATAGAATATATTAAAATGCGTTCAAGTGATAATAGTAAAATGTAAGACGAGACACGATCGTCAAGCTCAAATCATCAGCTATATAATTGCCAGAGGAGTAGGAAGATGTTTTTGGTTAGGGAGGCTTAACTTAACCGCTAGGGGGTTTCCGGGGGAGCAAGCCCAATTTTGAATTTTAGAATCTCTGAAATGGAATTTTCTGCATTTTGAGGGAGATTTAAGAGATTTCTGAAGGCTATAAAATACCAATTCATGACACATCTTTGGTCTAAAAAGGGCTCTCAATCGCTAATAACAAACCAGAAAATGCGAGGCCTCCTGCATGGCCATAAGTGCGGAGCCCCTGTGCCTAACAAAGATAGAAAATTGTATAGATAGATAGAAAAGATAATTGCCGGTAATATAATAGATAGAAAAGATAATTGCCGGTGGCTGTTTGCAGTCACCAATTTTTTGGCAGCAGACACAAGATCAAAGGCTTCTGTACGTGCTGTATGAACACAGATCAAGAATAAGTTGTTGAGACGCTAATGAACAGTAAACGAATCTGAATTGCCCGCGGATCCGTACTATTTTAGCAGGAATTAAACACATAGTACCTCTCAACAGAACATTTAAATTTACCTTCTTCAGTTAACGCACGACTTGCAGTCCGAGAAAAGCAAGATTGGATACTTCTTCGAGCCGTCACACGTGCATACTAATTATTATTCAGAATTTCAGGGGGGCTGCAGCCCCCCAGCTTCCTACGCCGGTGATTGCCGATAGTATATAGCTGCGAGTGACACGATAAGGCAGAGTTTTTAGCAAAATATTCTTTTGTCTCGTATTTTGAAATAATTTCCAAGAAACAACGAACATATTAAGTTTATTTTTACTAAAACAATTAGATTAATATTCTCTCACATTAAAAATAAGTTAGTACATATGTTTAGTATTACAAACGTCTAGAAGAGGAAGTAGCTTGGAATTTCTACTGCTTGTCATACAAGTGAGTAAAGTTCAATTTTTTTGGATCCCATGGTATCATTAACAATACATGGTTTGTTGTATATACAAGGTATAGTTATATTGAATACTTTAATGTTGAAGATCTATGTTCTTCTTGACATTATCGCACATAGTCGCATCGATGTTGTTTAAAGGAAGGATTTATATTCCTTACCTTCAAGTGCCAGTAAACTCAACATTTTTTATTATCTGATTTGGAAGAACTTTTAAAATGATAAAGTAAATTCTTTTGAAGATTTTCGTTTCTTCGCTTTCTTTTTGAGTTATATCAGTTTGTTTGATATGAAAAATGTCTGGAATGTACGTCACAAATACACAATGACTTATTGGAGAAATGTGTGTATCTCTTTCATTCTCGAACGAAATCCTTTACAATTGAGAGGTTTGGTGTTGTGGGAGAAACATGCACACGTGTTATTCACACTTTAGTGTTTTAATTTGATGAACGCAGAGATATATAACATTCTCTGATAACTCATTAAGCATGTGGGACGTACATTCCGGATATTTTTCATATCAAACAAACTGATATATCTCAAAAAGAAAGCGAAGAAACGAAAATCTTCAAAAGAAGTTACTTTATCATTTTAAAGGTTCTTCCAAATCAGATAATAAAAATTTTGAGTTGAGTAGCACTTTAATTTAAAACTGGATGTAACTCTAAAATTCTAAAATAAGAACATCAACCGTACTGTAAATATTCTGTTGTCAGCGCCCCTTTTAAGAAGTGGCTTCTTTTGTAAGAGATTGATAAGCATGTTCATCTCTTTCTCTTTCTTCGAGATTTAATTCTTCGTAAGTGCTCAAGGCTTCATTATTTACACACTTTGGTTCATCGTAAATATCATCACTGTAAGCCACATTCTCAACTTTTGTACCAACCTCTTCGCTTGTCAGAGGCCGAGACCTGGCTCGACAGACGGACCAGTAAATAACCAGAACGATAAGAACAACGTTTAGACCCAAGGAAATAGCAATGCCAACGAACAAGGATGTCTCCGAGGAATTTTTAGATGTTTTAGTTGCAGCTACAGCGTACGAAATTAAAAATGAAGCATTTATAGTAGCTATAGTATTCACTTTCCTTCGCAAACGCTAACATATACGTACCTTTCAATCCGCATGACTGTATAGTATTTGTTGTAGCTGGTGGACTCCAATCGGTTGAATAATAATCATTCTAACAATGCAAAGGCAAATATTTGTATGACGTAAGGGATATTCAGAAAAATAGACAAATACGGAGAAAGGAAGGATGGATCCGTCCGTGCATCGATTGATGGGTGGATGGAAAGAGATAAGGAAGGGAGGAAGAAAGAAAGGCTGGAAGGAAGAAAGCAAGGAATGTGAGAAGATAAGGTAGAAAATAAGGAAATAAGGAAGGACGGGAGGAATGGAGGGAGGAAGGGAGAGAGGAAAGGAGGGAGCAAGGAAATAAGGGAGGGAGCAAGGAAGCAAGGAATGGCAGGAAAATAAAGAAAGTAAGGATGAATGGAAGGATGAAAGGAAGGATGAAAGGAAGGATGAAGGAAGGAAGGATGAAAGGAAGGAAATAAGGAAGGGAAGCAATGTAAGAAGTAAGGAAATAAGGAAATAAGGGAGGGAAGAAAAAAATATGGAAGGAAGTGAGAAGGTAGGCAATAAGGAAGGAAGGAAAGAGGGTAGGAAGGCAGGAAGGAAGGAAAGAAGGAAGGAAGTAGAGAAAGGAAGGAAGGAGTGAAAGGAAACAAGGAGAGGAAGAAAGGAAGGAAGAAAGCAAGGAATGTGAGAAGATCAGATAGAAAATAAGGAAATAACGAAGGACGGGAGGAATGGGGGAGGAAGGGAGAGAGGAAAGGAGGGAGGAAGGAAATAAGGGAGGGAGGAAGGAAATAAGGGAGGGAGAAAGGAAGCAAGGGATGGGAGGAAAATAAAGAAAGTAAGGATGAATGGAAGGATGAAAGGAAGGATGAAAGGAAGGAAATAAGGAAAGGAAGGAAATAAGGAAGGGAAGGAGGAAGCAATGTAAGAAGTAAGGAAATAAGGAAATAAGGAAGGAAGAAAATAAGGAAGGAAGGAAAGATGGAAGGGAGGAAGGAAGGAAGTGCTTTGAGGGTTTTCCTCCGGGGTCTCCGGTTTTCCTCCCTCGTTAATATCAACATTTAGATCTTAGCTGTGCTCCGTGGTCAGACATATAGGTCGTATGGTGGCAGCCTGCGGCGCCTTTGACATACCTTCGACTCGGCCACGTTCGAGCTAAACAATTTATAAACACACACGTCTGTTGTGTCTGTTAATAAGACCTGCAAGGAAGGAAGTAGAGAAAGGAAGGAAGGAAGGAGTGAAAGGAAACAAGGAGAGAAGGAAGAAAGAAGGAATAGAAGGAAGAAAGAATGGAACGAACGAACGAACGAATTAAAGAAAGAAAAAATGAATGAATGAATGAATGAAGAAAGAAAGAAATGAAGGGAGAGATGAGGAAGGCAAGGAGAACGAACAAAATTAAGTAAAAGTTGCACCTTATCTTTAAAGAACCTTTGAAATACGCTGTAGGTGCTATTCTCCTGAAGAGGTCCATTAAAATAACGTTCTTCTTCAGAGGTATCGCCTATTATGCGTGGTTGAGAATAATTTTTTCCATCTCCCAAGGCGAACACTTGGCAGCTTTCATCGTTAACGCTAAATACTGCAGCAATGTATGGTACAGATTGCAAAGAGTCCTTTACTTTGCTGTAGCGTGACAGCTCCTGGTTACTATAGGCATTTGATGATTTAGTTGGTACCATATGTAGTGGAAGGTACACAGCAATAACCTCAAAGAAACTTAAAAATATTTTAAAATAAATATATCAAAGAAAACCATCCATCCTTCCATCCTTCCTTCCTTCCATCCTTCCTTCCATCCTTTCCATCGTTCCATCCATCAATCCGTCCATCCATCAATCCGTCCGTCCATCCGTCCATCCGTCCATCCATCCATCCGTCCGTCCGTCCGTCTAGCCATCAAGTAATCAATCAATCAATCATAAATCAATCAATCAATCAATCACTCTTCTTCTCATTCATCTCGCCTACCTGATGTATTCTTTTGGGATTTGGGATAAAAACAATAAAGTATTTGCAGTTCGGTAAACAGCTTTTGACAACGGATCTGAAAATAATTAAAACTGTAAATGCCAAAGGACAACAATGAAAACAAGGCACACAAAGCTTACTATCATTTGTAAACGCTTCCTGGCTTCGGCTGTAATTACCACTTCCAGCTCTTGTGCTTGCAAGGATTCTCAACGAGTATTTCGTTGAGACACGTAAGTTGATTACCAAAAATTCGTAGTTGTTTCTTACATATTCCTTGAAGCAAATTCCATCTTTGCTACGAGACAAACAAATTGTATAGTTTGTGATGACGCCATTTTGGTTCTTCAACTCAGGTGCATTCCATGAAATCAAGAGTGAAGATGCGCTTTGTGCTGTGACCTTAACATTTAGTGGAGGACCACTGGGAGCTGGAAAAGAAGAAGTGTAATTTTGCTTAGCTGCATTAACGCTAAAGGAAATCAAATTAGAAAAAACTACCAGAAAAAGCACATAAAAGCAAAATCATATAATAACATAGCCATAGCCGGTGAGGGCCACAGGGTCATCAGTATAATTATTTACTGTCATGTATATTTTTACCCTCGTTAAATAAAGTCTCAAACAAACAAAAATAAATATGAAAAAAATAACCGAATTGACTTTAGAAAATATGTTGTTAGAAATGTAAAAAGCACACAAATCGTTGACGTCTATGCTATTGTAAGGAAAAAATTAAACAGACTGCCTGCAATTTTTGCATGGTTAAGAAATGGAAAATCAAATAAAACTTAGCTACCACAGGCAAAAGCAATGAAATTTACAAATTAAAATATCAAAAAGTCAAGCGTTACAAAAAAGTCAAACTGACGAAGGGCTACTACTCCTATTCATATTTCGGCAGTACACCGACCTTTGTTTTTGATTCATATTTTAATACTGTCTTGATAGCATACAAGCATGTGGTGTGATATCTGTAGGCATGTGTTAATACACATTAATAGGTGTAAAGAGTAATGTATTTTTGAGGAATATATTTGATTATTTTAGTGTTGTGCTATCGTACTTCGTATCGGTAGTGTTTCCTGAGCTACGTAAATAGAATGTTAAATAAGGTTTACTAATTAATTATATGTCTGTCATATCCTTCAGTAATACATCATTGTGCATTGCCATCATTGACTGTGCGAGTCATGTTGCCCATGTGTGTCTGTATGTTAATCTGACATTCCATAAGTCTATAATTTTAAACTCCACCTGCTTCATCCGTCATAAAACTTTGGGAGGCGACGTCACTAAGTCCGTGACGATTTCCAGCTTGAATATTCACTGTATAATTCGTGTACGGTTTTAGATTATGAAACTTATACTCATTGTTGTTGCCACCCTGTTGCGTAATATTTTTTACGGAATAAGAATCCTTCAAAGAAATTAGGAAATAGGTTACACCATCGTACAGTCCATCGTTTCCAGGCAATGTCCAAGAAATCGTAGCTGTTCTTGCAGTTTTATTGTAAATAGTTATACTTTCCACAGCATCAGGCAGTAAAACTGTAAAAATCACAACAAATGCTTGAAACAAATGTTGAATAAATGCAAATAGCATTCAATAAATAGAAAACGTTTTCCATGTTTCCATAACAGTTATAGAAACACGAGTGGAAGTTTGGGAGAACGAGAAATTTTAGGCTCGTGTTCCCACTGCGATTTCGAGAAAAAAACGTGGTCTGTTCTTTTATAAAATTACATTTTAAAAATAGGTCAAAGGTTCATTATTAAAATTATGAAAATGTAAATTCTCCTTACTTACGCAAAACTCACTCTCAGCTGTCAATGCAACTTGTTCGAGCAAAAGTTATTGGGCGACAAGAAATACATGAATGATGTCTTAAAGGACATTGGAAACAAAAATTAAGTTTGTCTAATATGAAAGAATTCGTAAAATGATAGAGTAACACCCTTTACAACTTTTCCGTATTTTACTTCGTTTATGAAATATTTCAGTTTGTTTGATATGTAAATGAGATGGTCTGTGACGTCAGGTGCAGGGTAGAGAATTTTCACTCATTAAAATATTAGTTCCATCTTCAAGTTTGTTCCACAAATTTACTTGAAAATGTGCGTATAGAAACTCCTCATGATTTTGAACGTTGTAAACTTAGCAATCACTGAGATATAAGACTTTTTTAATTAGTGAAAATTCTCTACTCTGCACCTGACGTCACAGATCATCTCATTTACATATCAAACAAACTGAAATATTTCATAAACGAAGTAAAATACGGAAAAGTTGTAAAAGGTGTTACTCTAATATTTTACGAGTTCTTTCATATTAGACAAACTTAATGTCCTTTAAAAGATCAAATGTCCTTTAAAAGATCAAATTTTTTATTCAAAATTTTTAAAAACGTTTTTGCAACCTTTCGTTATAAATTTATAGAAACACGGCTTTTAGTCAATCAGAACACATCTTTTCAAAATATTATTTTATAATAAGCAACTTTCAACAAAGAATAAAATGAAACTCTCACCGTAGCCACACAACTGAATTGTAATACAAAATGAATTTGCTTGTTGAATTGTGATACGTAGAAATCTCACATAGTAAATGCCAAGTGCAGTGATCGAAGCACGATAAGCATCATTGTTCGCAATAATCTAATAGAAAATGGAACAATGAAAGAGGGAACTGACAATTGTCATATAATAATAATATGAAGAAAGGAAGGACGAAAGAAAGGAAGGACGAAAGGAAGGAAAGAAGGACGGACGGAAGGAATAAAGAAAGCTACGGGAGGAAGCAAACGAAGGAAAGAAGGAAGTTAAGAAAGAAAGGAAGAAATGAAGCTAAGGAAGAAATGAAGCTAAGGAAGGAAGGAAGGAAGCAAGGAAGGAAGCAAGGAAGCAAGGAAGCAAGGAAGGATGCAAGGAAGTAAGGAAGGAAACAAGGAAGCAAGGAAGCAAGGAAGCAAGGAAGGAAGGAATGAAGGAAGCTACGGAAGGAAGCCACGGAAGAAAGCTAAGGAAGGAAAGAAGGAAGCTAAGGAGGGAAGGAAGGAAGCTAAAGAAGCAAGCAAGCAAGAAAGCAAGCAAGAAAGCAAGCAAGGAAGCAAGCAAGAAAGGAACGAAGGAGGAAGGAAAGAACCAAGGAACAAAGAAAGGAATAAATGAATGATAATGAATACAATATAATACAATGCAATACAATGCAATACAATACAATACAATACAATACAATACAATACAATACAATACAATACAATACAATAACTTTATTTCAGTGTATACGTTATTTAGCTTTAGACATGCTAATTTGGGACAGTATATCCTATCTAACTACTAGTTAACTATTACACTGGAACTCTAACTACCATATTACAAGTAAGTATTTACATACACCATATTTACAATCAACTTGAAAAGATAAATCAAATATACTATGGAACATTCATGCATGAATGAATGAATGAATGGACGAAAATTAAAGTTACTTGCTATTTTCTGTATTCATACAATCATTCAGTACCATTCTCTTTACACTTGAATCCAGTTCGCTTAGAATGCGGCTGTACTTTAACTCATAAGACGTAGTCCATTTTATTTGTGCTTTGTCCCCAAACGTCGCGATATGAGATATGAAATAAACTCTCTGCAGATCAATTTGAAGATATTGTGTTCCAGATATCTGAGCTGGACACCAACCACTACTTGACATTCTTGCTTCGTGGCCATTTGAATCACTTGCAGAAAAGATATTATCAGGAAATCTTGACCTGTTCTGTAGTAAGGGTTCGTCGCATATCTTACCTGGAAATGGCAAGAAAACGTAATTAAATATTTGCATATATTCCAATAATTTTTTCTGATAATGTTTTCTGATTCCAATAATGTTTTCTTAAAACGTATTTTCTCAATCAGCTCTCGTCAAATGTCTTCATACTTTAGCAATACATCATTTTATATTGAGTGTTTGTTTTACTGTGCGAGTCCTGTTGCCTCTGTATCTGTATGTTAATCTGACCTCCCGTCAGTCTAAATTTTAAACTCCACCTGCTTCATTCGTCATAATTATATTGGTGGCGACGTTACTAAGTCCGTGACCATGCATTTCCAGCTTGAATATTTACTGTATAATTCGTGTACGGTTTTAGATTTTGAAACTTATACTCATGGTTGTTGCGTCAAACCTACTCTGGCTACCCCAGTATATTTATGTATCAACTTTATTTAATGAGGGTGACACCTGACAGTATTTCAGCTGTCAGCTAAACTAGTCGCCCTCCTAAAAACAGTTACAAATATTAAATACAATTATATTATAAACTACAAATAAATTCGAGAATACAATAAAATAGATATTATATTACTAGCTAGAAAGTTAAGATATAAAGGGTAAAAATAATTAAATTACATTTTGAATGATCCACAATAATATAAAATAATTATATAAAATATAATGCTATAAAAAATAATTAAAAAGTACCTTACTAAACGAAGGTATTGGTAATTGTTCTTTCTTCAGGTAATTAGGAAGAGAGTTCTAAAGTCTAGAAGAGGACATACTAAAAGATCGCCCACAGTTTTGCGATTAAAGCGTGGACAAACAAGATTTAAAACTGCATAGCGGCCAGAACGCGTGTGTAAATCTGCATTGTATTTTAAAAGATAGTACATTCCCGTAGGCGCGTCAAAACTAGAGTACACCTATTTAACTTTATACTCCATGGTAAAATGGAAGGTTTAACACTGTTCGCTCTTGTGTCAGCTCCTAAGATGACTTGGGCAGCGCGTTTTTTGTAACTTGAAAATTCTCATTTTGTTATCCACAGAACAATTCGACCAAATAGTTGCAGATCCATATAGCATTATATTTGTTTAATCATTTCGTAATATAGTTGACGTTGTTCAATAGGAAGGAATCTTAATTATCTTTCTAAGTACCGCTATTCTTTCGCTTTCTAAGTACCGCTCAGTACTTCCAGAACATCAAATTCACAACAAAATTACAAGATCAGTGGATCCCAACTCATGCCTTCAATTCAAAATTAAGAAATCCAACACTCTGACATATCAAAAATCTTATACTATTAGGACAACAAGGATCTGGAATGTACTACCAAAATCTATTATCAGTAAATATATCACTCTAACAACCTTCACTACTCAATTACTATCGTTATGCTCTAGAAAACAATTTCAATGTAGATGACCCTCGCTCCTGGAAAACAATTTGC
Source organism: Chrysogorgia sp. JL179-B06 (assembly GCA_035772405.1). Classification (NCBI taxonomy): domain Eukaryota; kingdom Metazoa; phylum Cnidaria; class Anthozoa; order Scleralcyonacea; family Chrysogorgiidae; genus Chrysogorgia; species Chrysogorgia sp. JL179-B06. Next base: position 1,759,538 of record JAYKKM010000229.1, read on the forward strand.
CTTAAATGCAACCAGGCACGTGACTTAACAAAACCACTTTCATGTTGTTTCTAGTTTGTATCTGTATTTGTATATTGTAATTATCTGTAACTATAGGTGTGTATTGTTTAGTTTACATATAGGGACCGCAGTAATTGGCCAAAGCTGTTGCGGACACCGCGCCATCGTCTTGTATATGTTATTGTGTAAATATTTGTTCTCTAGTCTAGATGTGACAAAGCTTATAAAATAAAATAAAATAAAATAAAATATTCTCTGCGACAACTTTTTATTATGCAGGTGTTCAACGTGTATATTTATCAGGGTAACACCCGAACAATTTCTGACAATCTTCTGTTCGATATCTGAGTTATCTGCTCTAAGGTTTAAAGATAGATCATCGATTTTGCTTCCAAGACGTTTTGCCGACACTAGCAGGCATTTCGTCTTGACAGTGTTTATTACCAGCTGATGTAATAGCAGCAGGCGCAATGGACACATCTGATGAGTGACAAGCGTAGTATCGTCCGCGTATAGATGTCAACAACCGAATGATGTCTTGCTAAGGGTAGGTCATTAATAAAAATATAGAATAAAATGGGACCCAGTATGCTTCCTTGAGGTACTCCAGCCGTCATATCTCGGGTAGGAAGAATATCCATCGAGGTTAACAAACTGTACGCGCTTACATGTACTTATCGATTACTGTACCTAGCCGGCCCTAACCTATAATCACAAATAAAGACAAGACAAAAACAGAAAGGTCCTTTTGAGTCATCCCTTTTAATAATTTCGTTGATAAAATACATTCATTATAAGATTCTTTGCGTTTCATTAAAGCTATTTACATACAAAACTACAGTCAATAACATCATGGGAAGTTCAAAAATATCATGGAATCATCTTTAATGAATGGCGCACTCAAAAATGCAAATATCACAAACTTTAACGTCAAAAAGTACAATCAACTGGACATTGGTATTGTAAAAACCTTCTGGTGGTTCTGTATAAGAAAACTGAGTGGCATAACCGTAAGGTTAAGACGACATATTTCAGCTGAGGCACCCCAATACTTTACAATGTTTTAAAGTCAACTCAAACAACGAAATTCACGTGTATCTTCAAAAGTTCTAACGAGCCTTTGGTGTGTTTCATTTGAAATACGTTTTCTTCGCTTTACCGGCCATGTATGCACCACTCAGTTTTCTTACAGAAACGTCAAAATGTGTATCAGTGTAACACCAATGTCCAGTTGACTGATACACGTTTCAACGTTAACGTTTGTGATATTTGCATCATTGAGTGTTCGATGCCATTAAAGATGATTCCATGATACTTAATTTGAACTACCCATGAATGATCATGTTATTGACTGTACTGAATGTACTGAATGTAAATAATTTTAAAGAAACGCAAAGAATCTTAATGAATTTTTATCAACATGAATGCACGTTCACGTTATTGAATTCCTTTAAAACTTTGATTTATTTAGACAAAGCCGGCTCAGCGAGGTGTCAGACGAGCCTTCGTATGCTAAGGCACCAAAATAGCTTATTGATAGGAATAGAAACTCCACTGGTTAATTTTTTGATGATTTGAAAAGCAGCTGCAGTTGTATTTGAGAAATAATTCCCTTTCTATTTCAACTTCAGATAATGTTCTATATACTTACATGAAACAAAAGGCAGTTTTGGTTTTTGAGCTGAGGTTGGTTGGGGTAAGATTGGCACAACATGAATTTTTATGACAGTAGAGATCACCCAATATAATTTTGTAACCAGAATTCTTCAAAAAAACCACACCATTACGATCATTGTACCCTAAAAATCTGCACAAAGCTTTTGCCATAAGCCTTCTTTTCATATTTTCATCAGCAACTGTTTTCCAACTACTGTTTACAAGAACTTCAACGAAACCTTGATTTGGCAATCCATCTGCACGCGAAAGTCGGACATCGTCCACTACAGAAAAAATAAGCGATAAGATATTGCGCATGCAGAAATAACCCAATTATATATCCTCGAGATTATGTAATTAAATCACTTGAAATGCAGGTGCGTGTGCGTGGATGTATACAATGACATAGTCAAATATGAAAATCATCAAACGATTCCATGTGATAATGGTAAATACATGCAGAAATCTTAATATCTCAAGAGTGAAGTGAGATATGAAAAAGTTGTAAATGGTTAGTCTTTATAGTTTCAAGAGTTCTTTCAAACAAAAGAGTTATTTTACAACTGATTTTTTCATTGCATAAGCCTTTAAGTCTTCGATGGGAAGAACAAAAATTAATTAAATAAAGTTTTGCCTGTCGAAGGCTGCAGACATTTGGTCAGAGCGCGCTTAATACATTTACTTATATAAATCTTAGCATTTAAAAAGTGGCTTTTATATTTATTAAATGTGACTTTAATAGCTTGGTTATTTCAATATAACAAATATTTTGGTACTCAATGCGCAAACTCAGAAAAATGTTTCTTTATTTTCACAGAAAAATTAAAACCTGCGAATGCATGCAATTGAGTATAAATCTCTATCAGTGGTTTTGATCGAATCAAAGACGCTTTGACCTGAGTCGAGGACGTTTGAAGCTGAGGGCGTTCTGAATGGCAAGCACAGTATCATTGAAATGTAGAACAAATGTAAACATGTAAACTAACCTACCTGTAGTTATAGCCATAGGGTTTTTGGTTAAAGAATCCACGCAAACATATTCCATGTAAAGTTGTTTTGTCGTCTCTTGGCATGAATCGTTTTGAAACCAATTACCATTGACATTCATGTTACACGATGTTTTACCATCACAATGACTCTTCACAACACATGCAGATGGTAGGCTACAATCGGTGTCATTTTTGTGAACAAATATTTTTCCATTACTAAATCCTCCATATTCCGCCATCACCACCTTCATTACTTGCGTTGGAGAACAGTTGACATCGATCATATTTTCACCTTCTTTTGTTACTTGTCCTAAATATTAGAAAGTGAAATAATTAAACAAAAAATATGCGCACCGAAAACACATGTACATTGTGTAGCTTTGAAATGACTTTATTACCAAGTGGTTAGTTAAATGTAGTGTAAAAATAGTAAGTAAAATAGTGAAGTCAAAACGAACAGGTATGCACACTAAAAAATGCATAGTTTCAAAATGATCATTCAAAGTAATCTGAGACTTTTCAAGAACCGATCAATCATCAAACGGAATTTTTGTAAGGGGACTCCAACAATATTTACAATAACTGTGCAAGTTTTTTTAACGTAAAAAGGGAATGTTGAATTGTCTTACTGTTCTTATTTATGAGTACACAGTAAGGTTCGAAGTAGAAAATTTCCTTTTTAAATTTTGTTGACAAGAAGATTTAGAAATGGCCGACTGTATCGTCACGGAGTCGAACTGTTTGAACCATGGTGGTGTCGGAGCAGTTCCGTGAAGTCACCTCTCGATATTGTCGACGACTTGGCTGACTATGACCATGATCACAACCATGACCATGACCATGACCATGACCATGGCCATGACCATGACCATCACGATGACGATGACCATGATAATCACCATTGTTAATTAAGTTTAAAGTACCAGACTTTGCTTTAAAATGAAAACGGTTACTTTTTATGGAAAGGAATGCTCTCTACTGGATGCCACGATAAATGTATTGCGGTTGATTTCTAGCGAAAAAGTTACAAATTTTCCAATGTTATACGAAAACGTTGTTTATCTCTAAAACGAAAATGAACATTACGATGTAAACATGTTTCTTGAAATAATATTATTTATTCATTCTGCCCCAACCTCCAGTGCCAAAAAGCAGTTACAACCCTGACCGGATGTTACATTTAAGTTGAGATATATTGTGTCACACCCCCCCCCCCCCCCCCCCCCCCTTTAATCGCACAGACTAAATAAGTTTTATAAGAAGAAATAACAACTTACCAAATTTAAACTTTTGTCCTTCCTGGTTACAGCTCTTAGTCTGATATACCTCAGATCCATTTTTCAATGGTCTTTGGAGATTAGTTGTTGGATTTACGGGAGTGGCACAATAACCATTGCCTAACTTTAAAGAACCTGCACTTGTCTGTGTCATAGCAAATCTTGGTTGGTAAATGAAACTACTGGATTTCACGGCATGGGGTGAATGATATATTTTGAATTTGTTCGCATATAGCTTCGTGTTAACTCTCGCCAAAAAGGTTCCATTCTTTTCAATGTTATATAACACGGAAAGTTTATGAAAATAAAACTGAGCATCAGAATGCCAACATGTGTTTTGAAAATAAACATGATATATTGGTCCCCATTGATGGTCTAAACGCCCTGTATCTCTCCCATGCAGCCAATATTGCGATGAAGGTTGCAGACAAAGTCCACTTGAATGTTTAATGAAAAATCCTTGATGACCTTTAATATAGGAAAATAAATTAGCTACTTCCGGTGAAATTGCGTGCTCTGATTGGCTGAGACACGTCACGTGCCGGTCCGTTATTTCCCGTAGGTCCAGATTAGGGATTTTGTCAGCCATTTTGTTTACAAAGGAGCGAGCAACGATAGGAAACTTTGAAAAACAGCAAGAATTGAACGAATTTAGTCAATTAAAGGGACACTCCGGCCCAAATACAAATGCAGTTCATATGAAAGATCTTACTGACTTTAGTTTATTTCCAAAGTTTCAGCATTCCTATCAATTTAGTTGAGAAGATATTGCCAGTTGAAGTTGAAAATTTGTGGATTTTGACGCCATATTGGTTTTGAAAATATGACGTCATTGAGTGATTCTTTATCGTCAGTGGAGTTGTTTTGATGGCGATCACATAGTGATAGTTATTGTGAATGGTCTTTGGATGAAAATTAGTCGAAATAAACTATTTAGTTCATCATGCAGGAAAGTAGAGGAGCTTCTCAGGCATAATACGAGACACGTCACTCAGTGACGTCATATTTGAGAAACAAAATGGCGTCGAAATTGGACAAACTCTCCAACTTCAACTAGCCACATCTTCTTAAGGTGGTCTTCCACACAAAATTTTAAAATTTTATATTTTGTTTTGGGCTAAATTGTTTTAGTACCATTAGAGAGATATCATAAGACTGATGCTAGTAACACTTTTCATTAATATGTTGTTGCCATGGTAACCAAGTAACGGACCGCCAACAGCGAAAAAGTTACCTATTTTGTGCAAAGGATATCTCAAGAACCAAAGTTCGTACATTCTCAGAAAAAGGCTTAAAATTATCTACAGATATACCTTTTTGTTCTGAAGCTCAAAAATCTTAATAAAATTGTGTTTCTAACAAGAAAAAAAAAATTTTTCTTTAATAATGACTTCATTACTTGTGACGTCAGCACATATTTGTCCATTCACAACCACACAAAAATAAATTATTAAAATTTTCGAGGTTCAGAACATAAAACAACACCATAACAACTATTTGTGAAAGTTTCAACAAGTTTGGTCATATATTTACCCAGATATCCTTTGCAGAGTAAAGTCAAAAAGCTCAAATTGCAGAATTAGAGAAAATCAAGTTCAAAAGTTGAAGTCGATAACTGGATATGTTATCACAAGGCAGTTCACCTTCACATTTAACAACAATAGACAGTCCAATAAAGATATATAACTGTTTAAAAAGCTCCAGTCTTATAAGTTATGCCCTACTTTTCTTTTCTTTTTCTTGGTCTTAACCATTTCATTTCGATGTCAGGTTATATTCTTTGGGTCTAAGTCATTCGTTTGCGACTAGGTAGGGCTTCGCGTGGTGGACGATTTAATGACAATTGTATCTCTGTTTACACAATTTTCGGTGGAGTATATTTATCTGCGGGAACAAGGACGCATTTTTTCCTCGGCTTGAATTGCCATTACTTTATTCTCAGTGGATATATAATGTATATTCTGTATACCTTAGATTTGTTTGCTTTGGGTATAACAAAAAGTCTAAAATGGTGTGACGAAACTGTTCACACGGTTGTAGTTTACGATTACACGGATAGGTTTCGTAATATATTTATTTCATCTATAAAACTTTCGACTTGTGTAGCAAAGGACTGATCGTCACGAAGTGATTAGAATTTTACTGTTTATAGTTTTTGCGAGTGTTCTTGTTGATATCGTCATGTTGTTGTTTTACATTGGAGAAGGTCGAAGGGACATAAGAATTGGCGCGCAAATTGGTGGCACGGGGATTGTTATTAGTGTATACATACACAGTACTAGTTCATTATACATAAACACATGCCGTATGCATCACCCGGCAAAAAAATACCTATATAGAGCATTATGCCTAGTCGTAGCCAAAAATGACATGAGCCGTAGCCCGATTTTATCAACGGGGGTAAATAATACCTAACTAAAACCGGAAGTCGAAAAGGGAACTCCAAATACACCCTAAGCGAGAGATTGCACACTTTAACTCATTATTATAAGTTTTAAAAAAATCTTTTCTTCTACACTTTCCGCTCTATTTTAACAACAATGGCGGATGCTACCAGTTTCCTACCGTCACAGCCTCCCTCGTTAGCAATAAAGCCAGAGGATCCTGTATATTCTTTTACAGAACCAGGGATCGGGTCATTGGTCTTAATGATGTCCTCGCCAACTGTGAAACACGGCAATGTGGAAACTTAGCCCTACTAAATTAAAAGCAGTTTGATTCCCATCAAAAGCGGCCGCCCGTTGAAAAACTTCTCTCGCTAACATAAACCAAAATAAACAATATCACATATGCCTGAAGACCGGTCACATGACTACCCACGCACCAATCAATTCACTCTTAATGTTTTAAAATATAATAAAATTTCATTTAGGGAGAGGTGGTGCGGGAGAAAATGTGCGCAACATGGAAAAGTAAGCAGTTTTTGCATCCAAATATACGTTGCTAAGGGAGTTACTAAGTCAACAAAACCAGACTAGTCTTAGAATTTTCACAATTTTCTACATTTCTATGTATCCAATTGCAAAAATTATTTTGACTATCTATTCTTATATCATTAAGTATCTCAATTATGGACATTTAAAAAATTAGCCAAATTCTAATATTTTGGGTGTAAGACCACCTTAACTAAATTGATAGGAATGCTGAAACTTTGGACATAATCTAAAGTCAGTAAGATCTTTCATATGAACTACATTTGTATTTGGGCCGGAGTGTCCCTAGTCTCCTTCGCAGCCGTTCTTAGGGTCGGTCCTATTCTCCCTCCCCACTAACGGCTGCTTACTGCAGCGCGACATTCCATTCCAATTGTATTAGCTCGGCCAATCAGGAAACAGCCATGCCCGTAATTTTCCCGCCAATTCGCAATTTTATATACAGTTCGACAAGTATGAATGAAACTCCAAAGAAGGTTATTGATAGTGGCGAAAAATGTTTCCTTTGTTCTGAAGCTGCTTCGAAGAACAACAAAATATTTGTTTTCGGGAAAAGTACAATTGATATTCCTGTTCTTATCAAATCAGCAATCGTCATTGATGTTAACAACTATTATGAAAGCGACGATTTATTTATTTGCAAAAACATGTGCTATAAACGCCTGTTGAGGCTGAAAGGTGCGTTAGAGAAGTACCAAAGAATTAAAGACGAAATAAGAGGACAATTCGAGAGTAAAGTTCAATTTAGGACCAAGAGACTATTACGATCAGACGAAAATGAACGACAAGGAGAAAACGATTCGATCTACGCAAATACAACGACAACGTCCTCAATTATCCTCGGCTACGGTGAGTGCAGCCTCCAAGTCACTCCAGTTTTCAGATGATGCAAATCCCCCAGCTTGTACTACTTTCATTGAATCGGTTAATTCAGATATGGAAAAGCCTTTTCCTCTACGACAACACGACTCATTATATTACTTCAATCAACCCAATGTCGTAAACCGACCGTGTGGTGGTTTTGCTTTGAATGTTTTTCCATTTATTTCTTCTGATCCAACTGCGACACCAGTGACAAGTGGATACAGCAGTTTACATTATTCGCAGCCGAAATCACCTTCACCTATTAGTTCTACTCCCAATGCGGTTTCTACCACAACAAGAATGAGTGAGGACCTGCAGGTCAGCTCAGGAAGTGTGAAGCTAACTATCAATTATCCCTGTAGAACTGTGAGTAAAAGTCTGGATGAAACCTACAAAACACTGGCAAAAGCTTTATTCTATGGCCCTCCGTCGAGAATTGCTACGGCAGTTATGAAATGCGACCCTGTCCGTAAGTTGGTTACACAGAAACTGCTTGCCATCGTTTCCAGAGAAGTCAGTAACCTGTGTTCTAGAAAGAAACCGTCAACGTTAAGAAAAACTGGCAAGGATGATCTTATGAAGTTCAGTCTAGAGCAGCTATGTGAAGAATGGAAAACAAGAGCCCCTCTTTTTTATTCGTTTCTCCTTACTTCTTCTGTTACAAAGAGTACAAGAAATGTTTCTTGGCTTCCCAGTGTTGCCGTTAGTGGCTCTGTACTTCTTAAGCAAAGAAATGGTGAGATGAACGCGACCGCCGTTGTGTTAGGTATCCTACTCAAGTCTCGATCAACAGAGGTTAGTGTACATACAAATTTAGTTGATACTGTATGTCCTTAGCTTTACAGTTAAAAAAATGTAAATTTTTGTAAACGGGGAATGTGTTCAGAAGATTTGCGCCGAAGTACAATTTACATTTCAGGGTATTAAACCTCAATGAAATTGACAATTATTTGGAGTCCAATTATTTTGAAATGCGTTCATACGAATTCTGAAACGAATCTAAGTACAATGTTAATTGCTCTATTGACTTTCTTAAAAATCTTTAATATCTTTGGCAAATTAATTAAACTGCCCATATTATAAAGGAAGGAATGGCAAATTGGATAATAAATCAAAGTTAAATATTTTAAAGTTATACGATACCAGAAAGCGCTGAAAACGTAAACATCCGGTTGTTTCACTTTTGCGGGTTTTTCACTTCTGTAATATACTATAAGCCATTATTAATTGCTAATAACAGTATTATAGTATAATCCTTGGCCTGATCGGAGTTAGCCAACAATTGTTTATAATACTTTAAAAATAAAAACCCATAGCCTATTTTAAATTATAACTATTTTGGATATTTAAATCCATACCATCTTAAATGATGGATTATATCTCCAATGTAACCTGTAGCCTAAAATAGTATGTTTATGTTTCGTTAGGCAAACCTATCAAGATTCACAAAGTTGAAGTTAACATGCTCAAACAGAGCAATACTGGCTAAACTTGATAAACTTGGTGAGAACCACGACATTACATTAAAGACAGTGCAGGAAACAATAACACATGGAAACATCTTCATGGAAGAGAAGCTTCAAACCCTGGAAGTTCTTAAATCCAACCACACTTCTCATGTAATTTGCCCTACAAGTTGTCTGGAAAGTATTCAAAAATTAAAGAATGAAATAGGAGATCTGCAGAAAACATCACATCCTGGCTTTGTCATTGCATTTGACAACATTGATATTCAATTGCAGAGAAAGAATATGACAATTTCTGCACAAAACAGGGACTTTCACTGGGTAAACCACAAGATGGTGAATAACCGTGTCTCTGGTTCTCAACTTACAGCAAATGGACCAAAAGCTAATTTGCTTGAAATTAATAATTTGAAGTTCATTCCAGGCATTGTTGACCACCAGCAGCAAAGGTCTAACTACATAGTACTTGTATCGCGGATGCTGGTTGATTACTTTGATGCATTTGAGCCTCTGAAAAAGACATGTATGCAGCATATTCCCCACAAGTATCAACATGAAATGTCCCAAAAGTCAACAAAGGTACATTTTATTGGTTCTTATACAAGGGCTTAAATCACATACAAGGGCTTAAATCACATACAGGGGGCATAAAGTAGGGGGTATGGCAGTTTCCTCTCCTGGAAAATTTTCATTATTTATTTGAAGGTCTAAATTGAAAATCCTGTGTAATTTTAAGTGGGAAACTGAATCACAACTACATACAAACATTATTTGCCAAATCAGCTGAATGTTTACCCAACGAGAATTACATGTAGTCCAGTTCCAGTCCCTTTTTGGTCCCGCACGGCATGGCGAAGAGGGACTGGAACTGGACTATGCAGCCCCTTTTCCTCTCCCTTCTGGTGACACATCCTGTTCTTATATGGGTAAAGTTATTCAGTTCAAAATCAAGAAATATAAAAGTACTGGTAACAGGTCTATTTAGTATTTTTAACTGGAATCAGTCAACAACAACTCATTGTTCAGCATGGGTACTGTACTTATGAACTACTGATCAAAAATCATGTACTGTATGTGCCTTAAAAATATAAGTAAGTTTGATTAAATGCATGTGCATTGTTTTTTACTAAAGGTTATATTTTTGTTAGGTGCCCCTCGGAATTATCTTCAAGAATGAAAACCTGAATGAAGATATGTTGCACATACTTAAGCAGTTCCATTCCTACCTTCCAAGAAAAAGTGATGGTGGCTATGACAGTCAATTATTTGCAGGGGATCAGCTAACTGTTGAAAGAGCTATTAATGTCCTGGCATCAGTGGTTAATGGTTATTCACCACAAGATCGGTTAGAAGGCATTAAACTGCAACTTGGAGATTGGCATGCTGCTGTTAAATTATTGACTGTAAGTGTTTTAATCCAAAGTTTGAAAACTTCTATTTACTAGGTTGAAGCAATAGAATATACCATTTAACTTTTACTGGTATACTCATGTAAGCTACTATATTTACAAATAAAAAACTATAAGTTTGTTCATTAAATCCTGGGTCACAGTGAGTATGGGAGTGGATCACTGCAGAAAAGCACTAGGGGACACTGGTTCAGGGCCATTACTACTCGGGTTGTACATTGATGCAGCATTTTAAAATAAATTTAAGTAAATTTTATAAATTTACAATTCAATTTACAATCTTAAAAGCATTTGAAGACAAGTATATGGAAATAAAACAAGAAAGTAATATAAAAGTACATAGAAACCATAAAATGACATAAGCAATATAATAATCAAATAATTTTTATTTACAGTAGGTTCAGTGATTATACATGTAATATTTGATAAGTTGATACTCCCTTCAATTCCTTACACAACAGTGAGGCTAGGGGGTCCAATTAGCATGCACATAAAAGAATATTAAATCAGCACCATTTTTGAATAAGGTCTATACAGCACATATGTAGTTGTCAAATGTATGAAATGTATTTTTACTTTTCTTAGCTGATTTACAATAGATTCTTCAGTGGAAAGTCAGATGGAGAAAATTGTACTCTATTTTCTGATCGTACACTTATTAATCGGCGCAATGTCACTGGTGACCCCCATGCTGCATATCGACCCAATAGAGACTTCCTCCAAATCATTATCAAGTCTAGGGTAATTGTAGCAGCCATGAAAGTTCTGGGTATCGAGAGCAAGTCAGGAATGCCAACCAATTTTCCACTACCCATTAATTTGGATACAGCAACCAGATTGCAGAAGCTCAATTACCTAATGGAAGCTTCAGCCAAAATAGTAGATGGGTATATTTTCGAAAGTGGTCATGTAAAGCAGATTATTGATGGTGTACTCACCGAACAAGAAAGGGAAGATGTAGTGAATGGACAACAACTAACTCAGGAAGGACGTTTTCCATGCAGATTTCAAGGATGTCCTAAATCATTTAAGTATAATGGCAAAAGTAGAAGAAATCATGAGTTGACACACAATCCTCCTCCAGATATCCCAAAGCAGCTATCTGTATCAACTTCTTCAAAGTCAAGACCATCCTCAGAGGAAGTGGAAATAAAAGATGATGTTTTTAATTACAATTGTGCACTCTTAACAGATGGTTTTCTCTTCCTGAATTTCCTTGATGCAATACGTGAGGGAGATGGGATAAGAATCATGCGGCAATATAAATACATAATGCTGTACTGCAAGGCAGACGGTTCCCATAGCACAAAGTATTCGCTAGAGTGTTTATACCAGTTGTTCCTTGTTTATGCATTACTATCACACAGAGACAGTGAACGTTTCATTTGGAACAGATCAGTTAACAATGCTTGCCAAAAAGGTTCAAATATACCTTTGGATCTTGATGTTGAGCATAGTAACAATTTTATCAAGCAAGGTATAAAAAATCTTGGCCCAAATATAACCGAAAACGCCATTTCACGTATTAGTTGTGCTGAAACTGCAACAAGAACCATTATTGACAATTTTGATGAAAATGTTCACAGAGTTGCAAGATCAGGCAGACACACCCAAAGCTCAGATGACAAAGACCTCCAAGAGCTTGTGAAAAGAGCACTGCATGTAGACATACTCACACAACACAAAGAGCGTTCATACAAACACTTTGTTGACTTCAAAAGAGACAGACTGGAAAATTTTGATACATCAGAAATGTTCAGGTGGATAAACAAACACAAGAAAAATATTTCTCTGGGCATACGAGCAAAATAGAGAATCATATCTATTTGTGTTATAATGTGTATTGTACATCATACATGTATTAATTTTTAGGGATACACCAGAACAAAATTTTAAATTTGTAACCAGTACTTGAAATTGTTCCAACTGGAAATAACTGTACCGGAACTGATTTTTGTTTTTTGAAGTTTTGCTGTTACACGTATTTACTTGTTTAAACCAAAACATTTTTTTGTGAAATAAGATCTTTTACATTGCTATTGTTTGAATAACAAATATTTTTGTGTCTAAATTTTACTGTAAAAAAGTGTCGAAATACTGTACAATGTCATCAAATGGATGTGCCATAGGTTTAAATGTATATAAGTGCTGGCTATAATCAAGTTCCAGTGCATCCCTATATTTATTATTACTCATGGTTCATAACATTTGTGGATAACATATAGTCATGGCATACATCATGTAAGTCAACTCTAATTGAGTCAATGTTCAAGTTAAGGGTGTTCGGATGTATTTAGATTTGCAGACCTTATATCTAATTCTATTTGCCGTATAATTACACAATTTTAAGAATCCATCAAGACAATGTGTATATAGTATATGTGTGCAAAACTCTTTCGTTTGGTAATGTCATATGATGACGTCATCGAAATTATATGAAGATTTCTATAATCTTCGAAGGTTTTAATTTTAAGAAAAATTAATTTTTTACATGTGATTGGAATCTGGACAGTAATCTTCATAAAAGTATGTATGGATTTTAAGAATTTTTAAAAATTAGCCAAGATATCAGATTTTTAAAGTCAATAAACACAATAAAATGTTCATAACTTCGTTTTTATTTAATTTATCAATGAATCCATACGTTTATGACACCAAAAATATAGCATACTGTCAAAAATGATGAAAACTATAGAGTTTTTGTATTTGTTGATGACGTACGTCATCAAATACGTCGCCAAACGAAAGAAGTTTGCCAACATATTCCACACATAAAATATCTTGGATATACCTTGAATATATTGTCCACTCTAGAAGTATAATATTGGGTACTAAATAACCTGTCCCTAGCAACCGGTTGTTTAGCAACGGAATACGTCCGAACACCCTTAAAAGGATAATGTAAATTCAACTAAATTATTTATATCTGTGTAACCAATAAAACCATTAACAGTCATATTATCTATTATATTACTGCACATTGTAATCAATGACAATTGTTGAAGATTACCTAAATACTGTAGCTAATTAAAAATCTGCTTTTTCTAGTGTTTCAATCACAGCATCAGGTATACTTACATCCCGTGAGACATTTGATAAATTAGATTCCTGTTCTGTGAAAGATTCTTCCAACTGTGACAATGATAAGTTTTCAAATGCCATATCACAAAGTTCACTGTCATCAAGAATAGTTTCCCAGTCCTCAAGCAAACCTGTATCATCCATTTCAAAGTCATCGCAATCTGTATAAGGGGGATCTTGTACATCTTGAAAAACATCTTTAATTATACAGAGTATTTTACGAGCATGTGTCATGTCCCAGATCTCAACAAACTTGCAGATATCAGCTAGAGAAAATATATGCTCTAAGTCTCCTAAAACCTGCTGTATATGGATTTCTGAGAACCCAAGAAGCAATGGAATACCAGTTAGAGTTTTCAACTCTGTTTTGGCAGCAGTACTCAGCAGATTGGTAACCAACCTTTTATGATATGTGGTCAATTGTTTATGCACTAATTCCTTTTGTTGATTGGTAATATCTCTTGACCTCAATTTACCATCAGGTTCCTCTTTTGTTGTTTTTGATGGATAGGTAGTAAGTTTGCCACAGTCCGATGACCCACATTGACATACTGAAGCACAGTAGTCACAACACAAATGAAGCTCAAGTTGGGGGGTTAAATCCTCATCAAAATGCTTCAGGAGAATTTTTCGTCGGCACTGATGATTCCTAACATAAGACTTGATGTCCAAATCAACATGATTTAGAAGGATCCCATTGTATAGCAAAAATGCTATGGCCTGGGACCCATCTCTGCCAGCACGTCCAGTTTCTTGAGCATAACTTTCAATGTTTTTTTGCTGGTCCAAAATGGATAATTCTACTCACAGCTTTACAGTTAACACCCATACCAAAGGCTATAGTTGCAACTAAGACACGGATAACACCCCGTTCTGCAGTAAATGACTTGATAATATTTTCTTTGTTAGCTAATGGAGTACATGAGTGTAGCATTTCAATAAGACAATTTTTGAAATCTCCGTCACCTGCATGCATATCCTTCCCAAGCATACCTTTCAATGTTGCATACAACAACCCACACTGTTTGATGGTCTGACAATAGATGATGGTTCGGTCACAAAGTTCCTTCTTTACCCTCAATTCATCAGCAAGCCAACCAAAATAATGTTCCAGGTCTGCATCCTTAGACATGTATTCAACTGCATATGCTATGTTATCCTTGTTTGGGCTCTCAAAAATCACATAAGGGTTGTCCATCAATAAAATGTCAAAGATTGTCTCTCTTGTTGCCTTGGTAGCTGTAGCAGTCAGGGCTATCATGTGAACTGAAGGTGCTAGAGTCCTGAGTTCATGTAGGTGAGAATAACAATCCCTAAATGCTACCATAGTGTTTTTAGTTGACATACCCCTAAACAAAATTCAAATTATAAACAATTAAACATGTGTATATATTTTTTGGAACAATACTATATCGTTACTTATTTGACGGCCTTCACAGCCATTTTTAGTGTTGGTCCTATTCTATAAAATATTGTGTTGTGAAAAAATAATTAAAAAAATATTTGTGAAAAAATGTGAAAAAATAAGAACTAAAAAAATTAATCCATTGAATTGATAATTATATTGATACAATTTTTATATTATATTATATTATAATTTTTATGTTTAACTTTATATCGATAATTATTTTATTATTAATTTGTATTAAAACATTGTATACGAGAGTATGTACGATCATACAATATATGCAGTTACAAGTGTTTACAGGTACATGTACAGATCTTTCATATACAATAGTATTAGCACTTACCACTGTTTGATTACATGTGCCTCGTCGATTGCCACCGCACATAGTTTGGTTGAATACGTTGGATTGGTTAGCATGTTGCGCCAGCGCTGGTTTAGGAGCCATGCCTCTGGCGTTCCATAAATAATTGAAAAACAGCCACGTTCAACCTGTTGCCGTTCTTCCTCGCTTTCAACATCGCTTATGTTCACTGCTTTGATGCCTAAATCCCTCAGGCTCTTCACTTGTTCAATAATGAGGTTGATCAACGGCGAGACAACGACGACGATATGTCCTTGTTGGTTGAACAGGTAATCGAATATCAAGGGTAATGCTTGAAAAATCAGCGATTTACCGAATCCTGTAGGCAAATTAACAAAGATATCTCTTTTCTCTGTAACAAATGTTATAATAGCATCCTTCTGGTGATCATTAAATTCACAAATATGAAATTTTTTAGCAACTTCGAAGAATACTTGTTGATACGACTCCATTTTGTTTTGGTAATTATAAATTCTGGCGCGCTCTAGTTCCTGATTTTGGTACTAGAGCAGTGATTGGCTATTTATTTGGAATGGAATGTCGCGCTGCGGTAAGCAGCCGTTAGTGGGGAGGGAGAATAGGACCGACCCTAAGAACGGCTGCGAAGGAGACTAGAGTGTCCCTTTAAGCACTAAATCATGTACGAGTCGGACGATGAACAATCTAAATGAGAGTCTTACTATCATGAACGCAATAGAACAAGAACAAGATTGAAAATGACGATTCTGTCACAAAAAACGTATGTACCTTCTAGACCTCGCCGTTCAGAAAGCTTTTCTCGTCCCCCGTTTAGATGCCCTTGAACCACCTTTGGAACAAGTTTCAAACAATAAAATTCCTCTAGTTCTAACATTTCTTCCTTTCAATTTTAAAGTTAAAAATATTATCAATCGGAATTTTCACATTTTACAAAATGATCCTGAGACGTCAGCCATTTTCACCCATAACCCTTTGGTATCTTTTCTCAGCAATAAAGACATTCGTGACTCCTTAGTACATAGTGCCCTTAAACAAAATACCTCGGCACCAGCGGGAACATTTTCTTGCGGCCGTTCCCGCTGCAACACATGCCCTTTTCTCAATCCCACTACAGTTATTACTGCCCCCAAATTCGACCACACAATCCGTCATACTTTTTCATGCACGTCCACCAACATCATTTCTTGCCCTAAAATCTACATCGGTGAAACTGGGCGACGCCTTTCAGACACGTTTGCTGAACATCTTCGTTCCGTGAGGAACAATGGTGTTGACAAACCTGTAGCCCGCCATTTCAACAGCTCCAACCATTTGGTTTCAGACACGAAAGTCTGTGCCATCCTTCCCAGCTCAGGTGGTAACGATAACCGCAAACGGCAAGAGAAGCGTCTTATTTTTAAACTTGGCACCACACATCCTCTTGATCTTAACGAACGTTTTTCGTTTATTTAATTTCCTACAAGTTTTTTGTTATTTTAGTTTGCTTGTAAATTTTTATTATTAGCTTATGCACTTTCATTCCTTTTCAATTTTTTGTTTCTTACTGCTAATATTATCGCCTAATCCGAATATTGGACCTGTTATTTCTCCCTCCCCCTCAGTCTGTTTGCTGATCAACTTTAAAAATAGCAAATGATTTAACTTTTCGCATCTCATTAATTATCAGTTTGTTTATCTCCCGTGCATTTGATTGGCATACTTTCTACTTGTGACACCCTTTTGGCATATATATATATAAGCCCTATTTATTTTATTTCGTCTCGTCTTACTCTGATGAAGGGCTCCGCTAGAAACGTCAGTATTTCGTCACTAAATTCTTGGCAGTTTCCCACCTTTTCACTTTGCTATGTATGTAAAGTATGTTGTTTAAAAAAGCCATGCCATATAATATACCTCTTATTAACCTCGACCGCTTGGTTATTACGGGAAAATATCAGACCTCGGTCTTTTATGTACGAACCTCGCCCTACGGGCTCGGCCCGTACTGTCAAGACCTCGGTCTGATATTTTCCCGTAATGACTGCGCTCTCGGTTAATAAGAAATTAATATAATAACGAAAAACACGACGACAACAAAGTGACAAAAAAATCTGGAAAAATGTAATAACAACTGAAAAAACTATAAACATGCGGCCACGTCTGTCAAATTTTAATATTTTATAACTGCTTGGAAACGCATGATGCATCGAGAATTTCAAAAGAATACACTGATGAATTTTGATTTCGAAATTCACTAATTTGAATTTTAGTATTTAAAAAAGTCACTGTTAATACAGTAGACTGCCATATTTGATTCATGAAAAATGATAAAAAATCCTTGATTACATTTAATAGAAAAATAAATATAGCAAGCATAAATATTAACAATAACTAGAAATACGTGTAAGCAACAACCCTCTTAATTAGGTGCAGATAATAACACTTTCATTTACCAATCTCAATAGATTTTCTGTTGACACTTATAACTCTGCCTTTTTAAAGGTGCCGTCAAGTCCGTTCTGCGCATGTCCACGTTTCTGTTTACATCGTTTGTTTACATTGCATTATACAAACATTGAACATGAAGTATTGTGGATTTGTTTTCCACAATTGAGCTTTTCCGCTTTCCAAAAACGGAAATTTCCCGCCAAAATTTTACTCAATAGATGGCCTGATCCAAACACTTGGGATGTTGCTCGACTTTAGAAAAGCTAAAAAACAATTGTCTAGCAACTCGTGTTTCTTTACGATTTTCTCAAGTCACGCAACATCCCGCGTGTTTGGATCAGGCCATCCAAACACGGAAACAATTAGGCATTTCTTTACTACACTCGCGGCTTCGCCACCCTAAAGTTTGTAGACATATGGAGGTTTGCAGACATTGGACGTTTGAAATAACACATATGCACAGAACCGACTTGACGGCACCTTTAAGCTATAAAGCTAGTGTACTGAACAAAACAGTGGGAAAATCTACTGGTGTTTCTACCATCGAATACTAAGTCGTCACTTGTCATCCTAACCCTATAATCCTAACACTAAAATCTCAACTCTAACCCTAAAATGAATTTATATATTAAAATAAATATGTTACGTATAATTTCAGGAGAAGTAGTTAAAAAGTTACTATAACCTAAATAATAAGTTAATTCTCAAATTTTAAAAATGTTTCTCTTTCGTTAGAATAATGAAATTTACACACAAATTAACACTCTTGCTTGACGAGAGGTATAATACAGTAAAAACCCGCGTATAAGAACCACCATTTTTCGAGTTAGATAAGACTGTGGTATTTCCTGAGATTTTAGGCTATTTAGGTTCTTAAATAGGTTCTTATTTTTTTCGAGGAAAGGGTGCTTGCTGTTGGTCCAACAACTAGCTCAAAATGGGTTTGGTCACTTGCTTCTGTACTAATACGACCACATAATCAAAAATAACCTTACCCTGCTCTGATTTTTGTCCATTTCCTTTAGGTAACAATTAAACTGCAGTGATGCATGCAGGAAAATAAAATTTGAACTGTGTTGCAGTGTTACTGGGAAATATTTAAAAAATAATTTAACATAATGTCATTACCAAAAATACAAAATGTGCAAAATTTTGTTTTTATTTTCACTTATTTCTTTTTTTCAAATAAGAACCTGTTACAATTCTTATGCTAAAAAGGTTCTTATAAAATGGGGGTCTAAAAGGCAAATTTTAGCCTAAAGGTTCTTAATTCACAGGTTCTTATACGCGGGTTTTTACTGTATTAGTAGTCTAAAATCGATACCCTAACCAACGCAAACTATAACCATGGTCATCAATCGTCTTATAGTGTACACCAAGTTTTGTATGTGAACCGCTGATATTTAGCAGTTTGAAGGCTCATGAAAGCTCATCCTGATAATTTGGTCGCCGCGATCGCAACGGTGTCATAGTGGTCGATGAAATTAGAGTGTCGATCTATCTTGTCTTTTGTCTGCTGTATGCAAAGCAGTCTTTACTGATTACAGAGATAGATGGACACTCTATTACATTGACCACTACGACACCATTACAATAGTGCAGGCGACCAAATGGAAACCAGGCTTATAGCCTGGTTTCCATTTGGTCGCTGGCTGTCGTTGGCTGTCTCTACCGACGTCTTGAACGGTGTAGGAAAGACCACCTGTGACTGGCAACGACCGAATGAATTCTATCTCAGCGACCGTGAACGACTGTAAATGACACAATCATTTCCATAGTGCATTCTGTTGCAACTTGAAGATGGCCGCCGACTCGAGGCGACTCATGAAGTTCAACCAGAGGCAGAGATTATTGAATATTCTGAGTAGAGATACAAAAAGGAAGAGATACAAAAATACGATTGTCTTTTTAAATAAGTTCAGCAACGAGTTTCGCGACAAGTACAAGAAGATTAACTAGTTTTGAACAAAGGTAGAATAATAAATTCCGATTAAATCCTAGTGAGGCTGAGAAAAGGTTTAAGAACCTACGCTCATGTTTCTTTCCCCTTCTACGTTGTCGCCTTAGCGCAAGCAATATAAACAGGTATGTTTGAAGTAGGAAGTGTTTATTTAAGGCGGCCATTTTGTCTTTCCCGCTAGTTGCGCCAAAATTTTATTTGATAGTGACATTCAGCGACTGGCAACGACCGCTAACGACACCGAATAAAAATTATCATACAAAAAAAGATAATGAAGGTTTCTAAATCCCAATGGAGGACTAAAAAACCTAAAGCATGTTAGATAGCAGTTTGAATGTTATGTAATAGATCAAACACGAGAAAGAGTGTTTCATTCGATATCCAGTCCCCGAGAAGTAGGTTGAAAAACGAGGCGATAGCCGAGTGAGGTGACTGGATGGAGGATGGAACACTCTTTCCAGTGTTTGATATTACATCTCGAACGAATCAGTATATAATTAAGACCAGTTGTCCGTCTCGGTACGGGTCGCCACTTACCTATACTATCAAGTTTTGTGATTGGTTGATTAAAACAATAAAACAATAGAATCAACCACAAATAAACCAATGTCCTAACCTAAACACTTTTGTTCTATATAGCCAATCACAAAACCTATTCATTTTAGGTACGTATTTACCGCTCGGTATTGATTTTCTTTGTTTTCGACTCGTGAATTATTAATGAGTTTGAGATCGCTGAATCAAACCACAAACCATTGAATGTACAAATGAAATATAAGTACATTTTTTCATTTCTTCGTAGAAGGAAGACGACGTCAAGAATACTTTTGCGACTTTATGATTCATTTTTTTTGTTTTGCATGAAAAATGCAATTGAAATAACACGACGTCCGTGGTTCAAGAACTTGCAACTTTTTCGAGCGAAAAAAGCTTGAGCGAAATTTTTTCTGCTCAATTTCCTCTTACAAAGTTCGCGCTAAAATTTAAAAATGGTAGCCACGTTGAACCGAAGACATCTCTCATTGACTCTTCTGCTGTTGCGACGGAGAATTAAGCGAAGTAAAAAAGGTTCTGGGTACATGAAATATTTGCAAGCAGAAAATTAAAGGGAGAAAGCTGCTTAATATCTCTATAGGTTCGTTTGGATGCGATGTTGGGAGCCGAATTAGCAATTGTGTCGTCAATATTTTCTCCAATGTTTTGGTTACATAATGACTCAACCAGAACTAAACTCTCTTCCAGACACTGATTTTCTACATTCTGTTCATCACCACCATCCCAAGGTCCCCAAGAACATTGACACTTTCAGTCTTTCAACTGTATGTACTGTTATTTTCGGACGCCATCTTTAATTTGTGTTTCTCATCAAAGGGTTACCTCAAGCGATTTGATTGGTCTATTCAGTTCACGCGTTTCTTTCGCGCGAAGCAAAACTTTGAAAGTTTTTCCCTGGCGATACAATAATTATACACTAAGCATGCGCTGTATTTCATTTCGCGCAAAAATGAGTGTGTAAAAATGAGTCAAGTGTAACTTTATTCACAGAGCGTTTGAAAAATTCCAAAAAATAGCACAGTGTTTGACTATATAGGAGAGGAATTTAGTAAACCACAATAGTCACAATCAATCAGCTTAGTAAACAACTGTGACGGCAGCATATAAACTCAATTACGTATAGACAGAGTTGTTAAACTTAACCCTAACCCGGACCTTTTCTTCTTAAATAATCTTAAGCGAAGTATTCTAATAAATAATCCAAAATCGATTCTTCGAGACTCTGAATTGAGGTTAAATGGAATGAAATTTTCTTCATGTAATCGTGAGCTTAGCTTGTCTTGAGCTCCGTATGAGATGAAATTTGATCTCGTTCAATAGCGCTGAATTTTCACTCCTTCGGGGTTGATACTCTCCATGTAATCGGCCCCTGAGTTAAATGCGTTCACATATATATATTGGAAACGCTGCTAAAGGTGACGTAACTAGCAACCGGTGAACTTTATAATGTGGTGAACGTTGAAACACTGACTTTGCATAAACATTTGCAAAATTCCGACTTACTGCAGTTTCGACTTACACGCCAACCTCGTTTCCAGGGCCTTGGGAACGAGGTTGCTTACACGCTAGTATTTAGAGTCCCGGACAGGAATCGAACCTGTAACCTTCTGATATATACAATACACCCAAGCATTACTAATATATAGTGACTGCCGCATAGGCATAAGTACATATATCAATCGTACCATGCAGTACAACATTGTAACCTTCGCTATCCAGTGAGTTTCGGTGTATAGCTCCGTGGTTAGAGTTTTTCACCGGCAATCAAAATGTTACAGGTTCGTTCTCCTCGTCCGGCGCCGAATACGAGATGAGCCGCTTCTCTTGACGTTTGCGGTAATCGTTACCACTGTTAGAGCGTTTTCGGTTATATTTATTGAAATGGCGGGCTACAGGTTTGTCAACATCCTTGTTCCTCACGGAACTAAGATGTTCAGCAAACCTGTCTAAAATCACCGATGTAGATTTTAGGACATTTATTGCAAGAAATGCAATAAATGATGTTGGTGGACCTGCATGAAAAAGTATGACGGATGGTTTGGTCAAATTTAGGCGCAGTAATAACTCACTGTGGTGGGATTGAGGAAAGGCCACGTGCATGTGTTATCACTATACACTGTACTCAGTTTCATATGCAGGTATCTAACGTGACAATATATCCATCTTACCTCGTATGAACAACATCAAAGTCAAAGTAATACACAATCCCTGCTGTCTCACCATCGTGATGAACTCCTGTTTCAATTCGAACTTTCTGCTTCTACTTCCGTGTTTGCTGCTCTTTGTACTGAACAAACAGGATAACTCATGCTAATTTATTCAAGGGGGGATATTGTATGTCTACAGGTGTATAAAAAAAGCGCAACCTCGGAATTTCCCAAGAAATCCACTGTGTTCTTAAACACAAAAGATTTTCGCCCCTGGGAATTTAAAATAGTTTGTAATCGTATTCCTAAGGGGCATAACTGTCTAATTACTTCAAACTCGAGCACGTAAAGCAGAATTGAATCGAAATTTATGCATTTATTTAATGGTAAGTTGTTTAGTTTACAAGTATCAACAACAGTTAAATTCCCAGAGGCCTAAAATCTTTTGTGCTAATAAAAACAAAGTGGATTTCTTGGGAAATTCCGAGGTTGCGCTTTTTTGATACACCCTGTATATGCGTGGATCTTATTACATGGGAATCTGGAAAGGGTGCTACGTTTGGTCAATATCATATTACACGGAACTCAGCGACCAGCTGACACTTGAGTCTACATTAAAAGAAAGAATCGCAAATAAAATTATATGACGACGGAAAACGTGGTCCAATATTCCGTGGTATGCATGAGAGAGAAAGGAAAACGTATATTTTAAAGGAATGAAATAACACACCGTCAACATTATAGGAAGTCTGAATTTGAAATTAACAAAAATATCCTAAAAGATATAGATTGATGGTCCTATGTAGCATCCTCCGCAGGCAATTATGTGACTTCTTCCTGAACATTGCTCGCACAGCCTTCGATTCGGAATAGCTGTGTTATTTACATATACAGGGTGTTCCAAAAAAAAGGCTACCTTTTCAAATTCAAATTAGCATGTTAATTCAAGCAACCTATTGTAGTTCTTTGAAATTCATTATCGCTTTTGAACTACGAATGTGTAAAAACACACAGTTTTATACACATGGGATATTAAACACAATAGGTTGTTTGAATTAACACGCTCATTTGAATTTGAAAAGGTAGCCTTTTTTTTGGGACACTCTGTATATCAAACAAATCGCAATATCTCAAGAACGAAAAGCGATATGAAAAAACGATAGATGGATCAGTTCCTTTATCATTTCAAGAGTTCTTTTAAATAAGGCAAACTTAATTTTCATTTCATATACACTTTAAATTCAATGATGAAATGAACAAAAAAATATGGTTTGTCATTGTTTATGATCTTAATTTTTCTGTTAAAATGTCCTTCAAAATGCAGGAAATAGCCTTTTTGGAGCCTTAGAATTCAAACATTTCCCCACTAGAGGTTTAGAGGACCCCCTGAAGAGTCAGTTCTCGTTTTATCCCCCCCCCCCCCCCCCTACTTTAAAACTCGCTGTGTGGGCCCTGTAACCATGGTATTTATTTCCCACGATATTGATTTCCTTCTTAAAAAGGTAATGGCTGAGTTCAGTGCAAAACATTGAACGTTTTTCTTGTCATACGAATGTTTTCACGCCATTCATCTTCAACAGAAATACAAGAAAGAATATTATCCGGATATAATATGAAAAGAAGAAATAAGAGAACTTCAATGTGTCGAAAAATACTTAAAGGTGCCGTCCAGTCCGTTCTGCGCATGTCCACGTCTCTGTTTACATTGTTTGTTTACATTGCATTTATAAACATTGAACACGACGTTATGCGGATTTGCTTTCCACGCTTGAGTTTTTCCGCATAAAAAGCGCTCTCCTCCGCAGAGGCTTAGAGGGCGCCTAGGGAAGTGGGACCAGTAGGTGGAGCGCGGGGCCTAGGGAAGAGGATGGACCCATAGATGTGGACGGGGAAGGCTAAAAGGGATGACTCAAAAGGACCTTTCTGTTTTTTTCTGTTTTTTTATTTTTCGTTAAGTTATGGATAGCTACCGTTAGGGCTAAGTTTAAGGTTAGGATCAAGGTTAGGATCAAGGTTATGGTTAGGGTTAGGATTAGGATTGAGATTAGGGTTAGGATGAGTAGTTCTAAAAAATGTGAAGGTCCTTTTGAGTCATCCCTTTTAGCCTTCACCTAGATGGACCCCCGAAGTTCCCCAGTGGTCGCTCTTCCCTAGACCCCCTCTAAGCGTCTGCGGAGGAGAGAGCCTAAAAAGCGTGTTATAAAAAGCTGTTCTGTTCCTAAATATGGATAATATATTTAACACCACTCGCGCCTTCGCCACCTTTGACGAATACTCGCTCTCGAAGTGTCGCAAATCTATTCCGTTGAAGTTTGTTGACATGTGGAGTCCCGCACGTAAAGTGGAGTCCCGCATGTGTGAAATATCACACATGCGCAGAACGGACTGGACGGCACCTTTAAGTAAGAGTACTTACGTTTATTTAATAAACAATAGTGTGATACAGAGCTTTTGGCCACTGAAAAAATACCGTATTTCAACACACGTAAAAATACAATATTTTTACGTGTGAAGATATCGTTTCAGCGATCCAATTATGATTATCTTTTTTAGGCGAAGTAAAAATTAATTCTCAATTTAGATTGTCAATTTAGGTTATGTTAATGTTTATGAAATTTATTATATACAAGACAAAATTACTGGACTCTGATTGGCTGAGAGGAGTGCAATAAATCATTAATTGCACTCGAGTGCAATAAATGAGAGTGGAATTATTTAACTAACGTAATTTTGTCATGGAAATAATAAACGGCGAGTGCAATTTGGCAAATTTTCGAATATCACTCGTAGTGTAAATCCTTAATTGCACTCGCTATCATATGATTACCTATACAAACAGAATAATATAATAATAATAATAATATAATAATAATAACAATAATAATAATAATAATAATAATAATAATAATAATAATAATAATTTTTAAGACGTATTAGGAGCATTACACAATAGTCTCAATGCTCTTACAACAATATATTCTTAATGTTACTTATAAAAACCAATTACAGTTTCATTATAAGATAAAGCCTACTACATATATTACCACTATGAACAAAAAACTATTAATTTTAAAAAAGAAAAGTGCTGACTTAAAACTACTTAACATATCAATGCTTCTAATTTCTTGTGGTAATGAATAATGAATATTAATGAATATACATGCGTGGGAATATGAAATTTATTTCTCGTGTTGAACAGAATATGCAAGTATTATAAACATGCAAGTATTACAAGAACATGCAAGTATTATAAGCAAATTAGTGATTTTATTTTAATAATATACGGTCATTTTTTTAAAATTTAATAGTAATATTTATTTAAAAGACTGATTTTTGTAACCAAAGGTTAAATTACATCAGTGACTTACAATAAGTAGACATGAAATTACATTAAAATATTCAGTAATTAAGTTATCGTTACAATACGTTGATTAAAAATATAAAAGTCCGAAATGGCTATATATTATTTACTGTTTTCCTTTGAAATAATTTGAGGTAAAACGATTTCCTAAAACGTTCAGTTTTACATAAGTAATTATTATATTTACATCTTGGTCTCATGTCATAATCAAATGAAACTTTACGAAGTAAAAACTCACTTAATTTATCATTGTTCTCGTTCTTTTCAAAAAATTTATCACACAATTTTTCACGTCGCGCTTTAAGTGAAGGAATACCAGTAAAGTTCTGGGTTTCTCCATAACTTAACGGTGGTAACACAATTCTCAATGCACGTCTTTGAATCTTTTCAATATCTTCACTCAAAAAGTTTTGAATGCCAAAGTGCCAGACTTGACAGGCGTATTCAAGAACAGGCCTTATAACAGTAGTGTACACAGTAATTAAGGTATTTACGTCAACGTTGGATCGTTTTAAAAGCCTGAGCATATACAGTCTTTTCCCTGCTTTTTTACGATTTGGTTGACATGTTCGTTCCAATTCATATTATCCTGGACAATAAGTCCTAGAATACGAGCAGATTTTACACGCTCGACAGCAACACTGTCTACAATTAAAGGTGAAAAGACCCTTTTCTCTTTAGCAAAGTCGAATACAATTCTTTGCATTTAGTGACGTTAAGCTTCATATTATTAGTGTTAGTCCAATTATAGATATAATTCACCAGGTCTTGGAGGTTGCTGTTGCAATCTGGAACGAATGATACATGTTATTAAATTCACGATTGTTATAGGTCGAAAAAACTTTTCCATTTGTTTCTATGCCTTATCTAAATTACAGGAGTTCAAATTTAATTATTAAATCATATTCTACGACGCAGAGAGATTATGAATTTAAGTTGGTGTTTATACACTATATATAGGTATACAGCAGTATAGTAAGGTTCTAATATATATATATAAGTGCCATGCATAGACAGGGCAGGTGCAAGCGACAGGTGCAAGTTCTTTTTGCAGGTGCATAACAATATAGTTTTGACAATAATCATCAAAAGTAGCACCATAACTTTAACAAAAGCAGCTCTGAATAATTTTAGGATATAGATGGAACACTAAGAAAAGGAGACAAGGTATTGGAAAATCATATTTTGCTTTAATATCTGATCAGATGTGTAATATAAATTATATGCGACTAATCTCAGACATTGTTTAAAAGATTCAAAAGTATTACTATTCTCGTTTGACTTTAAAAAAAGCAGAGCGTCCTATACGTCGCCAACGGTAATACGTAAGTACAGTTATTTCTTAATTTTTTTTATAACGTGAAGGACTAAACACTTCGTTATATATTATAACAACGTCGTTATCAAATGGCATATATCATTATATCGGCAATCTCTTCTTATAAACAATTAACGTTTCTGCAGTCAGAAAGTGAAATTATTCCCAAAACTATTATTGTTTACGTATAGATTGCTCTGACAATTTCGTAGAATTTGAAGTAGTATGAACAGATTGAAAGCTAAGTTGTCCACCTGATTAACAAATGAGCGATATAAATATTGCGCTGCGTTGAAATAGAAATCGAAACTTTAAAATAATGAGCAGGAGGTCTAACGGTTCGAGTGAAGGCCTGATTGACCTATATAGACTAATGCTCGTCGTTTAGAGTTGTCAGTTCACTTCAGTCAAAAGTTTTTATACAAGACTGAGTCTGACGTCTCGAGTGAAGAGAGTAAAGTGAGTAAAGTGGCGAAGGGACTTCAAAGAGTAAAGTGGCGAAGGGACTTCAGAGAGTAAAGTGGCGAAGGGACTTCAGAGAGTAAAGTGGCGAAGGGATTTCAGAGAGTAAAGTGGCGAAGGGACTTCAGAGAGTAAAGTGGCGAAGGGACTTCAGAGAATAAAGTGGCGAAGGGACTTCACAGAGTAAAGTGGCGAAAGGACTTCAGAGAGTAAAGTGGCGAATGGACTTCAGAGAGTAAAGTGGCGAAGGGACTTCAGAGAGTAAAGTGGCGAAGGGACTTCAGAGAGTAAAGTGGCGAAGGGACTTTGCTGATATTAAAGAGAGAAATGAGAGAACTTCACTTTGTCGAAATATTCTCAAGCAAAGAACTCTTACCTTCAGGTCATGCAAACCTAAAGACACATCACGTCCGAAGCGTCGCAACAATGGAAATACGGATATGAATATATTTACTTAAGTAGTATACTGTTAAAAGATGAGCGGCCAATGTTTATGGGCAGTTACAATGGCGAGCTACAGTATTATTGGACAATGTTTAATGTTTAATGTTTCATTTCTTTTTTAATATTATACATAAACTGGTATGTTAGATTTTATCAAAACATTCTTCAATTTAAACGCAAGCAAACATACATGCAGGCCATATAATGATTAGTTATAGTTATAGTTCGAATAAAAAACACTAAAAGTTTTCTGTATACCTCTCTAATGAAGACCTTCGCAACATTAGACCTCCTATGCATTATTTCGGCAATGCACCAACATTGTATTCGTATTTTAACACTACCTACACAGCACACTATACTTAACAAATGGATTCCATTTTGCCGTTGCATGTCTGTTCAGTTATAGATGCACAGATTACGTCAGAACGTTGTGATAAGAACAGAAAAGTGGCCCACGAAATTGATTTCTCATGTAGAACAGGGTATCTCATTTTTTAAATGCAAAACATGCTAATTTCCATAAACAATAAACAATTCTTACCCTTTGTTTACATAAATAATAAGTCGATTAATTATAATAACCACAGGAAGACGAAAGCAATTATATTGAAAGATATGACAGCTAATTGAATGACAACTTTAATGCAAATCGTTCAGCTAAATATTACGAAACATAAATACCGAACTCGCATTCAGGGTCTCGGCAACGGCTTGCGTAGCTCAGTCGGCTATAGCCTGCGTAGCAGACGGTTATTTGGAAGTCGGCTATACAGTACAGCGCTGGTCTACGGGCCAGCATTTACCAAAATTGAAAAGGATTCTCACTTTTTTTGGGCACAATTTTCAAATATGATTAGTATAGGTAATCTGCCATACAACAACAAACAATAGCTAGGATGCTCTTTCAAAGAAGAAAATTCATATTATGCATGTGTATACAATGATTAGATATGATAATACATTATTCAGAACCTCTGCAAGATTGATAAAATTTGGTGCGATAAGTACAAAAAGCACAAGCACTAAATATATTACACTGCGACCCATTTCGGAGCGTCTACGTCAACATCATATATTGTACGTTGTTAAAGGTTTAAATTGCTAGATATAGATTGGGATTTTAATAAATATGTTTTCAGGGATGATATACGTAATTTTATCAAAAACCTTTAGGACGCCGACTGGGGCCAGCAACGCTTATCAAACAGTAAATAACTGGAACAAATTGCCAAAATTAACAGTCCAGATGCTGTCTTTAAAATCTAAATTTATCATTGTATAGTATTAATAATATACAGGAAAACGTTTCTCGACTGTGATTGGCTGATTCGAGGGCAGTTAATCCCAAACAAGTGCAAAAATCTGTTATTACAGTGCAAAAAATCTGTTATCACAGTCTCGAACATTTTCCTGTATATTATTAATAGGTAATAGAATGATTTCTCGTGCAATTTGAAAGTTTTCCTGAGTTTTTCGTGAGTTTTTCAAAGACCTCAAATAGCATGACTCGTCCTTCGGTATCGTGCTATTTTGATAGTCTTTGAAAAACTCACTCGTGCGTGATTTTTCCAAATTGCACTCGAAATCATACAATATATTTATACTTATGCATTAGTAATAGAATTGTTAACATACATGTTTCTGTTATCAAACGATAACGCGCATTCAAAATAGAATTCTTAATTGCATAAATATTTTAGGGAAGATAATTGCGCCATCTCCGAGCTGAGCAAGTCATTTTACGCCGAAAATAGTCATGCCGTATCGTTGGATAGCAACAGCTTTGGTGATGTTTATCCTATTCTACAAGAAACGAACG
Source organism: Chrysogorgia sp. JL179-B06 (assembly GCA_035772405.1). NCBI lineage: Eukaryota > Metazoa > Cnidaria > Anthozoa > Scleralcyonacea > Chrysogorgiidae > Chrysogorgia > Chrysogorgia sp. JL179-B06. The sequence continues at coordinate 1,789,457 of JAYKKM010000229.1, forward strand.
AATTGCTACCAATATAGCGCCGTGATGCTGGCAGATAAAGGTAACGTATTATATATAGTTGAATTTGAGTTTCACTCCATCAGAAAGTTGGCCGTATAACCCTCGGTCTACTCTTTTGTACATTATATATATATATATACAATTATACATATATATATACAATTACATATCCGCGTTGGTAACACTGACGTCCAGCCAGTTTCGTCAGTGCGCAATTTGGGGTCCTGGTTCGATCGAAATCTATCTATGTCCGTACACGTAACTAAATCCTGCGGTGCCGCATTTTACTGGCTCCACAACATCAAGCGTATTAGCAGATTCTTGCCTAAAGATAAACTCACATTGGTTATTCATGCGTTTGTCACTAACAGGATTGATTATTGTAATGGCCTATTGTATGGACTGCCGAACTGTGAATTAAATAAACTCCAAAGAGTCCAAAATGCGGCCGCAAGACTCCTAACTTCTACTGGGAAATATGATCATATAACACCTGTCCTGTGTGAACTACACTGGCTGCCCATTACTTTTAGGATCAATTTTAAGATCGTACTTTTGACTTTTAAGGCGTTGCATGGAATGGCTCCACATTATATTAGTGATCTCATTACTGTTAGGCAGCATGTGCGCAATTTACGGTCCAATGCTGGTATAGTTTTACTTCATCCTAGAGGCAAAATGCTTAAAACTTTCGGCGACAGAACTTTCAGTGTGGCTGCTCCTAAATTATGGAATGCTCTCCCAGTAGACTTGCGTAATATTAATTCAATAAGTACTTTTAAATCTTGTTTGAAAACACACTTTTTTAAATTAGCTTTTAACCTGTAGTAGAATTATTTTAGAATTATTTTACTACTTATATTATAATAATTTGTTTATTATTATTCATATTGTACTGCGCTCTTGATCATTACATGTAAAAAGCGCAATATAAGTTATTAAATTATATTATATTATACAATATTGCAAAGCTGACTTTTCAAGCCTTGTATAAAGAAAACTGGCCAAGCTATCTGCCACTTCGAATCAAACAACCAGCCAGAGTTCTTCGTAGTAACAGCAGTGGAAATTTAACACTCGATTTTTCTCAAATTGAGAACACTTTTCAGCATTCTGCTGCTAAAGTTTTTAATAATATTCCTTCTAGTTTTAAAAATATGGATTTTAAGGGTTATAAGATTTCTTTAAAAAAACATTTCAAACGTTAAGTATTAGTAGAATTAGAGAATGATTTGTAAATTACATTTTAATTAGATTCAAATACTGGTAAATTATGTTAGTTATTGTTCTTATTGTAATGTAGTTAGCTGGATGAAGAGCCATGTAAATGGATAAGCCAGATTAAACCATTATTATTATTATTATTATTATTATTATTATTATTATTATTATATATATATATATATATATATAAATATATATATATATATATATGTATATATATATATATATATATATATATATATATATATATATATATATATATATATATATATATAGTGAAAATGGTCTTACCTCAAAATGATAAAAGCCGCAACTGTCAGTTTCACGCAAGGAGATCTTCAGATTCGCCTGAAGATCGCCTTGCGTGAAACTGACAGTTGCGGCTTTTATCATTTTGAGGTAAGACCACTTTCACTATATATTCGCTCTACCTTTATGGTATTGAGCACTTTCAACGTTCCGTGAACAACATCACATTCGTTTTAGTATATATATATATATATATATATATATATATATATATATATATATATATATATATATATATATATATATATATATATATATATATATATATATATATATATATATATATATATATATATATATATATATATATATATATATATATATAATATATATATATATATATATAGACAAGTATCGAGTTTAGAATATTACCAAGTTAGTTCATGTAACTCAATGATTAGAGATTGGCAAACTGCCTAAATTATCGGCCATGTTGGAACTTGAACAAAAGAATATCATTCACTTTTGAATATCATTCACTTTTGTTTGTGGCACCAGCATGGCCGCCAAACCTTTGTGGGCTTGGTTGCAAACCATCAATAGTTAGCGAATCTTTCAGAAGGCGCGAAGGTCACAGATTCGATAACCGTCAGAGTTAGATCAAAATCAATCTTTTAAGAGAAAAACATTTAACTACTATATACACTATACACCATACCGCTATTCCATAGGTTACCGTTTAAATGATTGCGTCATTCTGTCCATCAACGTGCCATCATCCATTGAATGTGCCCAACATTGTCTCATTGACCAGCGGTGTGAATCATTGAACTACCAATCAACGCCGTCGAATTCCAAGTCAGCGGTCTGTGAACTGAACAATTCTACAAAAACCAAGAACAGAGATAAGTTTTTCCAAGATCCGAGATTTTCATATTATGATTTACAAAAACAGGTAAGAGTTTAAAAACTAATCGATAATGTTTACGAGATTGACCAACCAAACTTAGGGAATTTTTAATTCTAAGGTCGGTTAATTTTCTGGGTCACTCTTTCCTATAGACGAATGACCGTGGGTAATTTATCCCTCGGTGTTAATACGATCACGCATATTTCCTTTTTTCCAGATTACCGTAACTACGGATTTTAATGGAATCTCAGGTACACTAGCTTGTTTAAAATTCAGTAAAGCCAACTTTTGTAGTTTTATTCTATTCTTAAAAAATAATAGGCACATGATTAACCTACATTACTTTCGAAGGAAAATTGTTGAACCTTCAGGATTCCGATCCGCTAGTTCAAATCCCGCTCGAGTCAATAATTTTGCGTCGACTCAATAGTGTAGTTTAATCATGTCAGTTAATTTTCATGTTACCCTGAGGATGATTCTGAAAAATAATTTCTATTCTTGTTTATAGTGTTTGGTTAAAATAATCGTTCACGAAACATGAATTAAGTGCCAATGAATCGAAAATTAAGTTTGTCTTATTTGAAAGAACTCTTAAAACAATGACGAATAACAATTTACAGCTCTTCTATATTTAACTTACTTCTTGAGATATTTAAGGTTAGGACACACGAGGCGACAAATCCCGGGGACATGTTGCAGGGATACATCCCGTCATGTGTACTAGGCAAAACTTTGTCGCGGGGACAAAACTTTGTCCCCGAAACTTGTTGCATGTATTCAAAATGATTTGAATTCGTGCGACATGTCGCGGTGACAAAAGTATGTCCCCGTGACTTGTCGCATCGTATGAACAGCTCGTGCAACTAGTCCCGGGACAAAATTAAAATAAACCAATCACATAACGTTATTTTATATATTTTCCTTTTCCTTTTCTGACATGTCCCCTCGTGTGTCCTCAACAAGGGAAATGTCCCCGCGATTTGTCGCTTCGTGTGTCCTCAACAGGGGAAATGTCCCCGCGACACGCCCCCGCGATTTGTCGCCTCGTGTGTCCCAACCTTAGACTTAGGTGATATTCAAATGAGATAATCTATGACGTAGAAAGTTGTACACAACATTGGAAAATCCTGTACAGTACTGTATATCTTAAAGATTATTGAACAAAATCACTTGAAGCTTGTCTTTAATGTTTTGTTTCATGAGCTGTAGAAATTACAAAGTTTTGAGCGATTTCATTTAAATATCACAAAAGTAAGATCTGAGTTAAATATGGAAGAGCTGTAAGTTGTTATTCCTCATTGTTTTAAGAGTTTTTCAAATAAGATAAACTTAATTTTCGATTCATTTGCACTTTAATGTGTATTATCTAGAATTGTAAAATTCATTAATAATTCATGAAGAAAATTAAAAAGAAATTAATATGTAATAAGAATCTTTAACTACGGTAGTTAAAGGCACTCAACAGTGTACCACGTGAACACATTTACCGCTGATTAGCATTCAGCTTAAGCGGCGGCGCAACACGCGATTCTGTAAACATGGCGAAGAGCTTAGTGGAAGAAACTGACATTGACATTGAGAATAGAGAAGTTGAAGAACACCATTCGGATGACCATGAAGAGGTACGATACTTCGATTTAATTTTGTTCGTTTGAATTTGCCATGGCATCGGTAATAATTGTAAACCACTCGAGCCTGCGACGCCATGTTGGATATGGTAATCTTGAATTTGAACATGAACTTTTTCAAGATTCGTCATTTCGCTGTTGAGTTCCTTTAAAACATTCGCGGCCGATGTTTATGGGCAGTTACAACGGCTTGCCGCGAAAATAAATAGAATATATAATACATACTTTGTTTGGAAGTTGTAGAAACGGTACAAACAAATTATTTTAACTCCGAAAAAGCTCAATTTGAGCAAGTTAACTTTAATAAAACATTGATGTTTTATTAATCAATGTTTCATCCTGAGTTAAGGATGCTGATTAAATATTAATTTCTTTTGAATTTTCTTCATGAATTATTAATGATTTTACAACACAGGATAAAACATTGATTAACAAAACATCAATGTTTTATCAAAGTTAACTTTCTCAAATTGAGCTTTTTCGGAGTTAAAATAATTTGTTTGTACCGTTTCTACAACTTCCAAACAAAGTATGCATTATATATAATTCTATTCATTTTACAAGTTTGTTAAAATATTCGCGGCCGATGTTTTAACTACAACTTCAAAGACCCAATTAATAATTAATCAGGAAAAACACAAAGGAATAAAATCATGACCGTATCGTGTCTTTATATGTGATAAAGATTAGTCCTAATTTACATAAACTTTTCCGTTGATTTTCTCGGCGAAAATGGCTTGAATCACTGAAATAGTTGGTAAACATGTTTATTTAGATGCAGTCGTTTTTGAAGCCGTTCAAAACACTCACAGCAGTGTTTTTATCGGGTCTAAAATACTCGGCTATCATGACCTCCTGTTTTAAACTCGATAAAACACTTCTGCTCGTGTTTTAAACTATACTTGTTTACGATACAGATTCTTGTTTTCACCACATGTTACTTTCTGCGTGTCCAGCTAATGCTTTGCGCGCTTGTGTTATTGTTTTGATTTGGGAAACTGGCTTCTAACTACCTCGGTTTATTTACGTTTTCTTGTTGTTTGGTTATCTTCTTACGACATAATAAGCTTTTAAAAGTCGTTTAAATCAGTTTGTAGTGATGTCTAAGTTTGTCGAATATTGTGAATTGCACTCTTCGTGCCGTCGTTTGTCAGCGTGTTCTATTCTCAACGGCTTCGATTACAACGTCCAATAAAATGGCAATGATTTGCAGCAGTGACTGCAGTGAGCGTTCGTTTCTAGCATAATATCTGTTCCTCTACTTAGAATATAAGGATCTTATACTATTGGCTTTGCCAGGAAACTGCGCGTCTTCAAGGAAATTTTGAAATTCACGCATCAAACGGTAAACAACGAGCGACGGATACCTGTCTCAAAACACAATTTCACGGCCCACCGAGTGTAATCAAATACTATCAAAAATATGACAATAATAACTTACTACATTATTTATGCTCTTAAGAAAAACACAATTTGAGTAATTTACTGCAAGGATTGCTGAGATATTGAAGGATTGCTGGTTTACTTGTTCAATTTCGTGGCCCGAAAAATGGCCGCGAGCAAGCTTGTGAGTGCGCAAAGCATTAGCTGGACACTCATCCTTTAACTTGTTGAAAACCATTGGAAGTTGTTAATATTCAAACAATTAGATGGATAATGTTAACAAGAATAAATAAGAAAGTTGCTAAGTTCTGAAAAAAACTGGATATAGTATAAAAATGAGAAATAAGAGAATTTCAAAATGTCGAAAAAATACTTAAAAGACATTGGCAAAAAAAATTAAGTTTGTCTAATATGAAAAAACTCGTAAAATGATATAGAGTAACACCTTTTGCAACTTTTCCGTATTTTATTTCGTTTTTGAAATATTTCAGTTTGTTTGATATTTAAATGAGATGGTCTCTGTCGTCAGGTGCAGGGTAGAGAATTTTCACACATTAGAATATTAGTTCCATCTTCAAGTTTGTTCCACAAATTTACTTGAAGATGTGCGTATAATAACTCCTCATGATAATGAACGTTATAAACTTAGCAATCACTGAGTTATAAGACATTTTTTAATGAGTGAAAATTATCTACCCTGCACTTGACGTCAGAGACCATCTCATTTACATATCAATGAAACTGAAATATTTCAAAAACGAAGTAAAATACGGGAAAGTTGTAAAAGGTGTTACTCTATCATTTTACGAGTTCTTTCATATTAGACAAACTTAATTTTTGTTGCAAATGTCCTTCAAGTAAAAGTACTTATGTATTTCTAAGAAGGATATATCGTCGGAAACGTCGTAAATGGAAGTACGTATTAAGTACTCTTACTTTAGTATTTTTCGACAAATTGAAGTTCTGATCTTTTTCACAGTCATTAAGTGATTTGTTAAATAGCAAAAAAGGTATTGTAAAGAAAACAGCAGAAAAAATAAACATTTGTCAACACAGCGTATTGGGAAGCGAAAGATGTTACACGCGGGATTGGGAATTAAGCTAGCAGTCAATTTCAACATTGCATCATGTCACGAGCTCATCACGTGCGCACGAGAAGAGTGTTGCAATGTTACCCTTTGGCATCCCAGTTGTTGCCCGCTCGCCTAACTTAGCGGGCAACAGTTTGTTTGTTATGTCATGTGACCACGATCAACCAATGCAAGGAAAAATAGATATAACAATATTTTATAAATCATTGTACACACCTAAACATTATTGTACATGTCAGGATGACAACTAAATAACCAAAGTTCATTTTTTTCTCGCCAGGTCCGGATGCTTGCACAACGGGACAATGCCAAAACAATGGAATATGTTCGCACACAGAATCTGGGTTCTACTGCGCTTGTCCAGTAGGATTTGAAGGCCACCGGTGTGAACAAGGTAGACGCTTGTTTTTTAAAGGTGCAAAATGTATGGGTCAGTTTGGAATAAAATGGAGGAGATTGGCGACTCTCATGGTATCGCAAAACCATCTAGGATCGTTAAGGAGGTGTTCTCATAGGATCAACCATTTCGAGCTAAAATGATTTTGGTAAAAATGGTTGAATTTTCCCAACAGAACATTTTCTCAACTATTCAACTTTATAGTTTTAATTTACTTTTTACTGCTCCATACAATTAGCATAAATTTTTTATTATGCTTAAACAACTTTTTGAATTGAATTTGAATTGAATGACGTTATTTGCCAACAAGATGCATGTAAATATAGGCCTTGAAGTTACATTTCTCTCGTCTGGCCCCGATTGAGTCTTAATAGATACATATTCTCACACTCGAAAATTTCCCTTCCCTTATATATCTATACCTACATCTTACTACATTATGGTTGACAATACATGCAGGCAATCCTCAGAAAACGTTTCCGGACAGGGATGATCCTGTAACCTTCTGATTGCTTAACCTTGTTTAAGTTATTAAATATAATTAAGATGTTTGATTTGGTAACTTTCCATATCGCATCCTTTATGTATAATTTTCATCATCATCTATTACCACTAGCTTTTTTTACTTCAATTGATAGAATACATGATCACAATACAAGACTGGCATCAAAACAGTGTTATTACCTTCCTAAGGCAAAAATTAATTATGGCTTATTTAACATAAGATTCCAAGGATCTAAAATATGGAATTCTGTGGATGAAAACATGAAATTGTATCCCTTTTCAAAGTTCAAAAAAAGCTGAAAAGCGATTTATTGGAAAAATATTAAATACTAATACGAAAGAGATTTTCTTTCTTGCTTTAAAAGTTGATAAATCTGTTTCTGATCTCGCTCTTTCCTTTATTTTCTAAATCTAACTAAATTTATATATAATATGCTCTTGTATAATAGTTTAACCTGACACTAGTGTAGATCTGTCTGTATAAGTTTGTCCTTTTGCCATACTAATTTTCGACCTTGTAATTTAATTCCATGCTTTGTAAACTGGCTTCCTGGCATTTTTAGCCCTCTAAGGTTATTTCTAGAAGTCAGTACCCTAATTTTATTCAAAATATCTATGCATTTCAAATTATCTGTATTATCAAAGGGTACAATAAATTATTGTCATGTCTTGTCTTTTCTTGATTGCCGGAGAGATGCTCTAACGATTGAGCTTGGTTAGAGCGTCTCACTATGAGCAATCAGAAGGTTGCAAGGTTCAATCCCTGTCCGGGACTCAAACATATTTTTCTGAGCATGTGACTTGATAATCGTATCGCAATCTAAAAGATATGTAGGATATACCACAAAGCTAGAAGTCCTCTATCATAATCCATTCAGTACTGTATAAAACAATTTTAAATTAAAGTGCCCACGAAATGAAAATTAAGTTTGACTTATTTAAATGCACTCCGAAAATTATTAGGAAAGGTAATTTAGAGTTCTTTAATATTTCGCATCGTTCATGAGATATTTAAACTTTTGTGATATACAAATGTTTAACAAATGACGTCAAGATATTTCTAGAAAATGAATCTTTGAGATTATTCAACGAAATCACTGGAGACATTGCACAGTACGACACTTCGTGACACCTAACATCAGTGACACAAGTGAAAAGTGAACTGACAACTAAATCATGAGCAGTATCTAGGTCAATCAGCAATCATAATGATTGCCACCACAAACATACATATAAACATACATTATGGTTGCTACAACAAATTATATATAATTTAAGCATAAGAATAAGTACGATCTCACTAGTCACATATTTACCTATTATTTCTCATTTTATAATCCTTAGAGGCAACTTATAGATCTTGTAATGAACTGAAAAAAAAGCACAACATCACAAGTGATGGAGAATATAAACTTCATCTGCAATACCCGTCTTGCAATAACACTGTTGATGCCTACTGTACTGATATGAACAGCACAATGCCAAAGGAATACATCACGTTAAAAGCAGGGGAAGCAGTCAATTTCGCCAAAAGGAACTACGTTGGATCTAGTAAGGAGAACCTGTGGGCTAGCTCCAAAACTACGTTTGCCAAGGTAACTGATAAATGATCACAACGTGAATAATAGTTTTGATGCGTATGCATGAGTGTAGATAAAAATGTATCATCTTAAAATTAATAATTACGATTAACCTACACTGCGAGTCTAAGGGTTGCTGATTGCGGAAATACTACATGCTTCTCAAATCATTAATAATTCATAACCCAAAAACAAAGGAAAGTTTTGGATATCGGAGGAAGAAATTGCATAAATTAAGCCAACTTTCACATCGATTTTTCTTTAAAGTGCCTATGACACGAAAATTAAGTTTGCCTTATTTGAAAGAACACTTAAAATGACAGAGTAACATCTTTTATTATATACATGACAAAATTACTGGATTCTGATTGGCTGAGAGGAGTGCAATAAATCATTAATTGCACTCGAGTGCAATAAATGAGAGTGCAATTATTTAATTAACGTAATTTTGTCATGGAAATAATAAACAAGTAATCATATGATAATCAGTGGCGAAGCTAGCGTTCATGCTAATCATGCTAAGCATGACTAAAAATTTCCTGAAAATATATAGTTTTGTTTGCTTTTATTTACTTTATTTGAAATCTCTCCTTAGAACTTTGAAGTCGTGCGCATTTCGAAGAGAACAAGTAATAATAGTTCATGCTTTAATGCTTTAATGATATACTCCTAAATCAGTATTACACTATACTGGGAGGTTTACAGGTATACAACAACCCAACTACAGGAACGATACTACAAAATCAATTAACAAATTAGGAATAACACATGGACTTAATAGAAGGCATAGCAAGAGTTTTGAAGTTTGAAGCGCTAGATATAAAAGAGAGGTTATCAAATGAGATGTTATTCCATGTAACTATGGTCCTGGGATGAAATGAGTATTTGTATATATTGTTATTGCAGTGAATCTGTTGGTAAGGATAAGTGTTGGGCAACCTGGATACTCTACCTAAAGGACGCACCTCATCAAGGAGTCTGATACCTACAAGAGCTTGCTTAATTTTATAAAACATTGTGGCTTGATATAATAACCTTCGTTGTTCAAGAGAGTCCCAGCCTAATTTTTCAAGCATAGGAGAAACGTGACTACTTCTAGAGTAGTCACTATGGGTAAATCTAGCTGCTCTGCGTTGAATCATCTCAATGTTGTTAATGTTCCTTTTAGTGTAATGGTTCCATACTGAGCATGCATACTCTAGTTGTGGACGCACAAGACAGGTGTAAGCTCTGGACTTAACTTCCATGCTACAAGCACTAAGTATTCTTCTAAGTAGGCCTAGAGTACTATTTGCCTTCTTACATATATTGTCACAATGCTGATTCCAATTTAAGTTATTGCTTATAGTAATACCTAGGTATTTTGTTGAAGATACTCTATTAATGGGTTGGTTATTCATTACATAGTTGTAGGATAAAGGTGAACGCTTATTGGTAATGCCTAAATGGTAGCATTTAGAAAAATTGAAATTGAGTTGCCACTTGTTAGCCCAATTATTTAAGTTATCCAAATCTTCTTGTAAGGTGACGTAATCCTGATGACAATTAATTTCTCTATAGATAATACTATCGTCAGCGAATAAACGAATTTTTTTCTTTTTCACGCATATTACGTGGATATTCTCGCTCATTATCCGGCCCTGATTGATCAGGCGTCTAAAATCCGCCGTCTTCGTTCCCAGGCTCTTTTGTTCAGCCTGGCCCCGGTTTGTGAACAGCATGATCAGCCATATGAACAGTCATGCTTATTCTCGAACTATTATTGGTTGACGGCACTTGACGCATGCTCAGTTTGCCTATTTTAGACAAGCTGGTCATGCTATTTTGGATGAGCATGACCATAGCCTGATAGCCCAAAATATTAGCTTTCCGCCTCACCAACTATGGCCTGACTGCACAGTACGTCTGTTTAAGGAGATCCTTGATTTATCATGGCATCAACGAGCTCTGATTCGGTCCAAACAGTCCTTGTTTGTGAACTGCTTAGAAAACCGTTTTCGGTTCGAAACATCAACGACAAAAATCTTCTTGTTGGACAGCGACCAATGCCGGATATTGGCCATTCGTCTTTCTTGAATTCGTTTTATTGGCAATGAATCGCAGTTGAAAATGTTTACCGAGAATTGTAAACCGGCAAACCATTGCAAAGATTCTCTCCAAGATGACAAGATGAGAGAAGCACGGATGAGAGATCAATCATGAAGACGGAATGGACAGCCCCGAAGGGCGAAGGACAGAATATTATTATGCTGTGTTGACATTTATCCGTGAAACTCCGTAATATTAATCATTATGAAACGTTGTTTTTGTCCGATTTAAATAAATTCTATATCGAAATGATCATTTGAATCTGGCGAATCGAACGCTGTACGTTTCGTCTACTTAAAATGTGAATATCAGATGTTATATGAGAAAATGCGTAAGCGAGTATAAAAGTACCCAAAACTCGTCTTTAAATTAAAATCAAAGGACATGGCTTGAAGATCTATTCGACGTTTACCCGGTGATTCAATGCTTTTATGTCCATTAAAGCGATATAATTTCGTAAAAGATATGTTTCGTATACCTTGCCGTTGATTTTTACAAAATTTTTGACACACGAAGACCTTCAATCGAACAGATATTAGAAAAAATTGCAGTTTACATTACAATTTTGTCTGCGTGTCAGGCGTTATGCATTTATGGGGCTGAGGGCGGGCTAGCCTGCGTGCGAGGCATGCTGATCACTGATGCGCTCTGATATAAAGCGAAACGGTCCAAAATATGAAATTTTATAAACTTCTGAGCTGAAAAATCACCGCTCAGAATGCAGGAAATGCCATTTACGGGATCTATATTTTAAAATTTTCCGGGCGTACATGCCCCCGCACCCCTCTAGAAAGCCTCGCGCCTTCCGCGCTCGGATTATTAGTTAGCATGACCTCCCATTTGGGACCAGCTTCGCCACTGATGATAATGAGTGCAATTAAAACACTCGTTACATTTGAAAATTTACCAAATTGCACTCGCCTAACGGCTCGTGCAATTTTGGCAAATTTTCAAATATCACTCATAGTGTAAATCCTTAATTGCACTCGCTATCATATGATTACCTATACTTATAGTTTCCTTGCTTCGTTCTTGAGAAATTTCAGTAATGACAATGATGTGACGTACACTTGCATAATGACTTATCCAAGGTTATTTATCTTTGCTAATATAAAACCAAATTTAATTCGAATGAAGCATGTGCGTGAGTATTTCCAAAAACATGGAACTTGTAGAATTTCAAGTGATTTTGTGTGATAATAACAAAGATATATAACCTTCTCCGATAAGTTATTATGCATGATGTGTATGACCACCATTGTCATTTGCATATAATACAAACTGAAATATCTCAAGAACGAAGCAAGGAAACGAAAAACTACAAAAGATGTTACTCTGTCATTTTAAGTATTCTTTCAAATAAGGCAAACTTAATTTTCGTGTCATAGGCACTTTAAAATACTGATTTGTTTGAGATGTAATATGAAACACTCGGAAGGATATCCAAACATCTCGAAGTTTGTTAAAAACCCTCGGCTTCGCCTCGGTTTTCAACAAACTTCTCGGTGTTTGGATATGGGAAATTGGAAAAAGTCATTTCACATGTGAAAATGTTCCAATTCCATATAAGAAAATGTCATATGTGAATATTTCACATGTGAAAAAGTTCTAATTCCCTATCTAAAAATATAATATGTGAAAATGTTTCAATTCCATATATGAAAATATCACATGTGAAAATGTTATATGTGAACATTTCACATGCGAAAATGTTCTAATTCCCTATCTAAAAATATCATATGTGAAAATGTTCTAATTCCGTATATGAAAATATCATATGTGAACATGTTCCAATTCCATATATGAAATATTATATGTGAACATTTCACATGTGAAAATGTTCCAATTCCATATATGAAAATATTATATGTGAACATTTCACATGTGAAAATGTTCCAATTCCATATTTGAAAATGTTATATGTGAATATTTCACATGTGAAAATGTTCCAATTCCATATCTAAAAATGTTATATGTGAACATTTCACATGCGAAAATGTTCTAATTCCCTATCTAAAAATATCATATGTGAAAATGTTCTAATTCCGTATATGAAAATATCATATGTGAAAATGTTCCAATTCCATATATGAAATATTATATGTGAACATTTCACATGTGAAAATGTTCCAATTCCATATTTGAAAATGTTATATGTGAACATTTCACATGTGAAAATGTTCCAATTCCATATTTGAAAATGTCATATGTGAACATTTCACATGTTAAAATATTCCACGAAAATGGCCCTGGGATTGGCTAGTCACATGACACCCAGAATTTCTGGGTGTTTTGATATGATAATTTAGGTTATTTGTCTTTGTTTACTCTGTTGATGTGATAATGAATGAGAAATATGCAACGCTCTGCAGACTTGTTCATGTAAAGCATTCATTCTAAAAGTAATTAATTCATAATACATCCATGATTATCTCGTATAAATATCATGGACGAACAAGTATATATCGACTGCAGTTCTTGACAATTAACTAAGCTCTTATATTTCGTATTTGTAGTAAAAGTTAAAGGCGAGGAAATTTCTTAACATGTGGATTTAGATGAATAAATTATACTCTAGCTGAATTAATCGAGTTTTAGAACTGGCCAATAAGATTATGGAATCGATCAGCCGATCCCAGGGCCATTTTCGCCGACCTTCAACCGTGGAGGCAAAATGCCCTGGGTACGAGGTTGGAAAATGTCATATTTTCATATACATATGAGATTTTCACATATGAAATTTTCTACGCGTATTCATAATTACTAACCTTTGTTCCTGGTCTTTCTCCATTAAAATCTTTCCAAGATCCGTGTCAACCCGGACCTTTCAGTGGTACGCGATGACTTTCGTTTCGCCTCCACCGTCTGGTTTCACCACAAAAAAGTACTCGTTCAGTACGCACATGCATCAGACTGCTCGACATATAGTTGTACGGCAACCAAAAAGGGATTGTTCAAAATGGACCTTACCGGCACCGGATTGAGATTCGTCACACCGATTTATTGGAGATACAACGGGAATCCAAATTGCCAAGGAAAACAACCAAACAACTATGCCATCAATAACGAAAAGCAAATTGCTTCTGGAAACTGTGGCGGATATTGTGGAGATTGTGCTGCTATCGATTTGAAGCTAGAGATTGAGGGATGTTAGAGGAGAAAATATATCGCTTAAAGTAGGAAATGTTTTACTATCCAAGCATCTGTTCATCCGAAAAGTTTCGACGCCTTGACAAGATTCAAACTTGAAACTTTCTGGTGATCAGTGACTATATGATCAGTGTGATGCTCTGACCATCAGCTACAAAACAAAGGCTATATATATATATTTATTATACCCTCACATATAATCCACCAATCAACTGTCTCTATTAGCATCACGTGACAGCCCAATAATTTACGATGTAGGGCAGCTACATATTGGGCAGCAACCTTTGGACTGTTTACACGGGCTGTTCACGTGCAAAGCAACGTCACTCGCGTGCCTTTTATCCAAATCGAAATTTCATTGGTTGAAGTACTTTCTCGCGGAACGTGATGTGTTTTTCGAGTCTTATTATTCTTTTTGATGACCAGCAATATTTTGACTGTTTGTACGTGCGAAGAAACATCTTTATGTTAAGATATTTTGTTAGATATAATAAAACACCTATTGGATTCATCTTCGCCCAATATTACAAAATATTACAAAAAGTCTCGATTTGCAATATTAGGCTCGATCTTCGGTCTCGCCCAATATTGAATTCTCGACTTAAACATTTTGTAATATTGGGCGAAGAAGAATACAATAAGTAATAATATTTATAATATAATGAACTGATTGGTTCTAATACTAGCAAGCTATCAGCTCATATATCGCTAGTAATGAAAAACAAAATGGCGGAATGTTTTGTTAAGGTGGCTTGATAGGGAAAAGTTATGAAAAATTACATTCCCCCCACTAAAACGTATCGCAGTGTACATTTCTGCCTCATTCTAGTTCCTTGCATAGCTCTAGTGTCAGTGCTGATAATTGAAAAGATTTACACTTGCAGCATTAAATTGTGTCTGAACAAATCACACTGATTGTAATATGTAAATTTGATACAAATTAGGATTTCTGAACACACTAGAACAAAGATTTCTTCCCTCATGAGAACTGTGCACTGTCTAATACTTTTCAAAACTCAAGAGTAACACTAGAGCTGTGCAAGGAACTACAATGAAGCACAAATCTACACTGTGAAATGTTTTAGAGGGGAAAATCGGATTATAGGAGTTGGATTTCAATTAGGAGTTGGATTTCAATTGGGACGCAAGTCCTGTTTCTTCCTCCTGTCATTACACTCCTTTATTTATTATTATTTAACGATTGTATGACGAATTCAATAAATTCAAATTCAAATTTATAGTTTTTTCGTATCGAGCAACGTTAAAGTGAACAAACAAAAATGATAAAACACGAAAAAATACCTAAAACTACCATATATTATAAAACAATTATACCATTCGCTCTCGTCGTACATGAACTCAAAGCGAACTCGGCGCTTCGTGCCTCGTCGACGATGAGCTCATACACGATTCAAGCTCATGGTATACAGCTAAATCAAATAAGGTTGTCCTCTGACAAAGCTAAAAGGTCAAAGCCAAGCGCGAAAAGTAGGATGGGATCGACCAGTTTTAACTGGTGGTCATGCGTAATGATGCCCGTTGAAACAGTGATGACTTGTGGTCCACATGATGGGGCTGGATGTTGATTTTGCACTTTTATATATAAATATAAAAAAGAACCGCTTTCGCGTGGGTTGATAAGCAGTTGTTAATAGACTGTTATTAATAATAAACCAGCTGTTGTGGTCTAGTGGTTACCACACATGTCTATGAGCTGGGAGATACAGGTTCAAATCCTGGGTCGGACCTCCACTCAAGGTCTTAAAAATAATTGAGGAGAAAGTGCTGCCTTTGCAATAATATCAGCAAATGGTAAGACTTTCAGGTCTTCTCGGATAACGACCTAAAATCGTAGGCCCTCGGAACCCCTATAATTGGGCTTTTAGCCTGTTGGGTTATTCCGTTCACCTAAGAGTGATAAAATCTAATAAACTAAATGCTGAATTGTTTAGTTTCTTGAAATTTGAAGTAAACATTAATTGTTATTAGTCAAAGTGATTCCCAAAGGTATAAACTAATATTTCCCTGCTTTTGTTTGCAATGTCAGACAAACAAACTGAAATTGTCTCTCAAGGGATTTCAAATGAGCAATTTTCTGTTGTTGAGAATGCAAGAATAAATCGTAAATGCGCACAAAATAATGATGAATACTGAAGTGCGGAGCGGCGCTGTTAACGGAAAGCGAGTGTTTAATACTGTAATTGTATATACAGTGTGTATAAAAAAAATCGGAATCGGTATAAAATTAATTAGTATTGGCTCAGAGGTGTCCAGGGCTTTCAAACTACTACAATACTGTAAGTTGTTTGAAAGGAATGTTAGTTATGCCGGTTCCCTTTTTTTTATGGCATGTTGTAAAATATGGACTGGACTGTACTGGACTGGACTGATAAAACATGGACTGATAAAACATGGACTGATAAAACATGGACTGATAAAACATGGACTGGTAAAACATGGACTGGTAAAACATGGACTGGTAAAACATGGAGGGTTAGGATCTTTGTTGTTTTGGGGTTAGCGATTATTTATAAAACATGGACTGGTAAAACATGTAACGTGTAACTGTGAATGTATGATGTCTATACATTAACAAATAATCGCTAACCCCAAAACAACAAAGATCCTAACCCTCCATGTTTTACCAGTCCATGTTTTATCAGTCCATGTTTTATCAGTCCATGTGTTATCAGTCCATGTTTTATCAGTCCATGTTTTATCAGTCCAGTCCAGTCTAGTCCAGTCCAGTCCAGTCCAGTCCAGTCCAGTCCAGTCCAGTCCAGTCCATGTTTTACAACATGCCCTTTTTATACACACTGTATAGCGATACGTACATGCAGGTTACGTCAATATTCATGTTTTTATTAATAATCTCAAGGGAGTTAATTTCGGTTTGTTTGTTCAACTTTAGGCGTATCAATATGCTAAATAAATAATTAAATAGAGTAATTCCCATCGTACTTTTTGCGCTTGGCTTTGACCTTTTAGCTTTGTCGGAGGACAACCTTAATTGATTTAGCTGTAATAGTGTTAAAAGTACAACCTGCGACCATCGATGACTAGCGAGATTCTCTAACCGTTGAGCTACATGGACTAAGACCGTAGAGTGATGTTTACTTATGTGTACGATCTGTAACCTTCTGCTGACCAGTGAGATGTTCTATGAATCTTTGAGCTACAGATGGTATGTATGATTGATGAGTAAAAGTTACGAAAAATAGTGGATCAAAAAATTAGTTTTTAGAAAAAGCACGAGAAGGTTAATGGTTCGAATCCTGGACTAAAACATTTCATGATTGTTATTAACAAGCTGCGATTTCTTAAAATATTTTGGGAAAACAGCTACGTTGACGAACTAAATCTGAAGAAAATGGTAGAAGAAACATTCTTAGAACTTTAAAAAATGTTAAATGTCGACGTCTAATGCGTCAAACATTTAATAATATGCAAACAAATATTTAAATAAGAATATTGGAAACATATAATTGTGGTAGTTGTAGTGAAATAACGCCATTGTGAAAATAGCCAATTGGTCTTTGTGTAGTTAAAAATATTCAATTCTAGTTTTCACCACCAAGCCTTGTTCTAGTCAATCGAGATATGGTCTGGAAACTTGGCTAAAGTCTTTGTTCTATATTTTTGTTCACGTTTATGAAAATTTATGCACGGTGACAGTTACTGAGCACGTTGTATTTTTGGTATAATCAAGTAGTCATCCAATGGCAACGTTCGGGTTCAATCGTTCAAAGACGGTGATGGTAGTTAAAACAGCAGTTTAAATAAAGTTATTATTATTACTGTGGTAGCACCGAGTCTAGGTTTCGGCAGTCTTTCTGTGTTATTTTCCTTTCTATGTCGAGATAATGGCTGACTCAGCAGTTATACCCTGACGCGATGGCGTCATGTAGTTCCCTGCGCAGGCAAAAGTAGCCCGAGTTAACGCCTAGCGGGCGTCTTGTTATTATTATTACGTCAGCACAACATTACGCAATCAATAAACGTTATTCAAAAATGGCCGCCAAATTAATATTCTTTTATATACGCATATAAATTGACCTTTATGAACTCGTTTTCATGTACGACAATGAAAAGGATTCTTACTTTAAAACGAAGTCATAAGGGCCAATTTATATGCATATAAAATAATTTTAAATTGTCGGCCATTCATGAACAAGGTCTATAGACACGCAATCAATACGCATATCGAATAGCTTGAAATCGAGGCTGGATGTGAAAGATAACAGGAAATGCATTACGATCTCATCTCCAGCAGTGAAGGAAATTCAGGAAGTGCCTATTAGCGCCAAATCTAAACCTCTCTAATAATAAACGTAAAACAGAAGATTTGTACATGGTAAGGGCGGCAGGTACTTCATGTATGCCTAAAGCTGGTTACTTCATGTAAGCTTGTCCCCAACACAACTATAATCCTAACCAAAATGTTGTGTCGGGACACAAAAATCGGCATACATGAAGTAGTCCTCGTAAGGGCCTTTCTAACATAAACCGCAGCTAATTTGTCAGTCTCTTTGAAGTTTGTAGAGTTTCTACGGTGGCTCAGAAGGGACATGAACCTGTCACTTTTTGTTGCCGTGCTGCGGGTTAGATGGCGACTTACCTTGCGGGTTGCAAGTTACATTGAGGGTGTAGATGGCGACTTACGTTGCGGGTTAGATGGGGTTAGGGCTAGAAATATATAAAAATAAGGACAACAATGTACATGTACGCCATATTGAACGAAAAAACAATAGGCTATTGTTATCACCATCTAAGTCACAACATAAGTCGCCATCTAACCCGCAACACGGCCAAAAAAAAGTGACGGGATCATGTCCCTTCTGAGCCACCGTAAGTTACAGACCATACCTCCATTGATTATGTTTTAGTGCAGGGGTTTCCAAAGTGGGGTATACTTGGGTTTGTGTGGCCTCGCACCGTAGGTGTGGGCTCGCAGTAGGGACAAAGTGTCACCTTATTTGGTCGTCGTCAGTTTTTAATCATGCTATATTGCAGTGTTGTGTGTTTTACACTTTAGTATTGAGTTACAATGCAACGCAACGCAAACATTTTAACATTTAAAACACGATACATTAATGACAGCGAAACGCTGTCATTAATACAAACATAACTTAAAGGATATATGAAGTGAAAGATAAGTCTCTTATTTGAAAGCCCTTCAAATTACGATGATTGGCTTTTACATCTTTCTCATATCTCAATTCGCTCCTGAGATATTCAGGTTTGCAGCTTGTAATGTAAATAACACCACTGCATAGTGCATACGTCACACTGTATAATGACTTATGGGGAAATGTTGTTTATCATTGAGATTATTTAATTAAATTACTCGAAACTTTGTCTGTTTAGTGTCATGGGATACATATACGCGCACATGCGCAGTTTCAAATTCACTTCCTATTGATAACCTCAATTATATTACTTATTTTACTGACGTCATTGTGCAGTGTGACGTTGCAGTGGTGTCATCTGCCTAGCAAACAAAAATATCTGAATATTTCACAGCTTTTAAAGCTTTTACAGCTTTCTCATATTTCACTTCGCTACTGAGATATTCAGATATGCAAATAACACCACTTCATACGTCACACCGTATAATGATCATCAATGTTGTTTAGCAATGTTAATTATGGGGCAATTAGATGTGTGAAGTTGATCGTCCAGGTTGTTGTAGTCTTGAGAAAGTACAACCGTAACAACAGCAACAACACCATACATTAAAGGTACATCACAGACTATTGCACGTATTTTACGACATTACAACATACGTGTAGCCCACAAACTTATGACTACTTTGCGACATATACTGACTAACGTGAAAGACAAAGAACAGCCTCAAGAAAAACAGTGTGCAGTTTACAAGATCAAATGCGCCGACTGCTAGTTCACTTATATTGGTGAAACCGTCAGAACCGAAAAATCAGACTAGCTGAACACAAACGAGCTACTACAAACGGGGAAAGGACTAATCACATAGATGAACACACGTACAAACAAAACACGATATTGACTGGGACTCGGCTGAATGTATCGCCTTTAACACAAACTACAAACAGCGACTTACATTAGAAAGTTGGTATACCAACTTGGAACATAAACCACTTAACAGATCACAACAATTACCAACACCATACAAAAGACTTCTTCGCACACACCAACGAACGGCATGTTGTAAAACATAGACTGATAAAACCTGGACTGGACTGATAAAACATGGAGTGATAAAACATGGAGTGATAAAACATGGAGTGATAAAACATGGACTGGTAAAACATGGACTGATAAAACATGGACTGATAAAACATGGACTGATAAAACATGGACTGATAAAACATGGACTGGTAAAACATGTATAGACATCATATATGAGATGTCTACATTAACAAATAATCGCTAACCCCAAAACAACAAAGTTCCTAACCCTCCATGTTTTACCAGTCCATGTTTTACCAGTCCATGTTTTATCAGTCCATGTTTTATCAGTCCATGTTTTACCAGTCCATGTTTTATGAGTCCATGTTTTATCAGTCCATGTTTTATCAGTCCATGTTTTACCAGTCCATGTTTTATCAGTCCATGTTTTATCAGTCCATGTTTTATCAGTCCATGTTTTATCAGTCCATGTTTTATCAGTCCATGTTTTATCAGTCCAGTCCAGTCCATGTTTTACAACATGCCCCAACGAACAATAGACCTACCGACAAACAATACACCCACGCTTAACGCATGACGCAACACCCACTCACGCTAATTATGACACAAACAAACTATGACGTAATGCACCAGACGTATATATAGGCAAACCTGACAAACACGCTTTACTTGACGTTGAAGATGACCGCCGCTGAGGCCGTCGAAACGTCTGTCACCAACAATAGTCTTTCTCAAAACTACAACCTGGACGATCAGTTTCACACATCTAACGATACTCCTAGGTTCAAACCATTTACTTTATGGGGCAATTATATAGCTCTTTTAAATTTCCTCAATGTTTTCGCAATTTTCCAAAACTTTTCAATTGTTTTGTAATGACCGGTCTTTACCGGTTTGTAAAGACCGCTCAGGAAACAATCAGATTGCAGAAAAACTGCGTCAAGACTGCTCACGAGCCAAACCATAAAATAATATATCTTATTGAATCAGATGTCTGCCGAGCCGAAATCTTAATCGACTCTCATCAACATTTGAGCCAGTTCAAACATGAGCAAAAATTGCAACTGTTATCGTCGTTTGATCAAAGCCCTCACCAAAACCCAGATTATCAAACAAATGACGAGATTTCTTTTGGAGCGGCAGATTGGATGATTAGAGTTGCTCACATGACACCATACGTATAACTCGCGTGTCATACAGAGAATTTAAGTTCGGAGCCGTCCGGCAAAAGAAGGATAAGCGCCTTCTGACTTATCCACACTAATTTGATTTGTTTGAGACTGTAAGGAGAGATTTTTGTCTTTGTAGGGACGTGAGAGGACCGAATGCACTTGATTCCCGATCCTAAGACGCCAAATAGAGATGAACTGGCCTACAAATGGCGAGAGGAAACGAGGAATCAGAATAGAAAGAATCAAGGAATGAAATGAAAGAAAGAATAAGTGAATGGATGTAAAATAAAATTAGCAACAAAAGTCGACAGGATTGCAGAGTGTACTCTCTCGGACCATAGTCAATCGAGATATGGTCTGGAAACTCAGCTAAAGTCTTTGTTCTATCTTTTTGTTCGTCTTTATGCAATTTTGTGCACGGTGCACGGTCACTGAACCTATTGTATTTTAGTATAATGAAGCAATCATCCAATAGAATCGTTTGGGTTTAATCGCTCAACCGTTTTGTTTAAATATTAATAAACCTAATGGCTGTGCACGGTGTAAGGTACGGTTCAACATCAAAACGTAGCTCATTATAGTCGCTTTGAAGTTTGCCGAGTTTCCAGACCATATCTAGATTGACCATGCATGCTCGGACATAGCAGAGCAGAACACCAGCACAGCACAGCACAGCACAGCACAGCACAGCACAGCACAGCACACAATGAGCACACACACAGCACACAATGAGCACACACAGCACACAATGAGCACACACAGCACACAATGAGCACACACAGCACACAATGAGCACACACATCACACAATGAGCACACACAATGAGCACACACAGCACACAATGAGCACACACAGCACACAATGAGCACACAAATAGCACACAGTGAGCACACACAGCACACAGTGAGCACACACAGCACACAATGAGCACACACAGCACACAATGAGCACACACAGCACACACAGCACACAATGAGCACACACAGCACACAATGAGCACACACAGCACACAATGAGCACACACAGCACACAATGAGCACACAATGAGCACACAGCACACAATGAGCACACAGCACACAATGAGTACACAGCACACAATGAGCACACATCACACAATGAGCACACATCACACAATGAGCACACAGCACACAATGAGCACACAGCACACAATGAGCACACAGCACACAATGAGCACACAGCACATAATGAGCACACACAGCACACAATGAGCACACACAGCACACAATGAGCACACAGCACACAATGAGCACACACAGCACACAATGAGCACACAGCACACAATGAGCACACAGCACACAATGAGCACACAGCACACAATGAGCACACAGCACACAATGAGCACACAGCACACAATGAGCACACACAGCACACAATGAGCACACACAGCACACAATGAGCACACACAGCACACAATGAGCACACACAGCACACAGTGAGCACACACAGCACACAATGAGCACACACAGCACATAATGAGCACACACAGCACACAATGAGCACACACAGCACACAATGAGCACACACAGCACACAATGAGCACACACAGCACACAATGAGCACACACAGCACACAATGAGCACACACAGCACACAATGAGCACACACAGCACACAATGAGCACACACAGCACACAGTGAGCACACACAGCACACAATGAGCACACACAGCACACAATGAGCACACACAGCACACAATGAGCACACACAGCACACAATGAGCACACACAGCACACAATGAGCACACACAGCACACAATGAGCACACAATGAGCACACAGCACACAATGAGCACACAGCACACAATGAGTACACAGCACACAATGAGCACACATCACACAATGAGCACACATCACACAATGAGCACACAGCACACAATGAGCACACAGCACACAATGAGCACACAGCACACAATGAGCACACAGCACATAATGAGCACACACAGCACACAATGAGCACACACAGCACACAATGAGCACACAGCACACAATGAGCACACACAGCACACAATGAGCACACAGCACACAATGAGCACACAGCACACAATGAGCACACAGCACACAATGAGCACACAGCACACAATGAGCACACACAGCACACAATGAGCACACACAGCACACAATGAGCACACACAGCACACAGTGAGCACACACAGCACACAATGAGCACACACAGCACATAATGAGCACACACAGCACACAATGAGCACACACAGCACACAATGAGCACACACAGCACACAATGAGCACACACAGCACACAATGAGCACACAATGAGCACACAGCACACAATGAGCACACAGCACACAATGAGTACACAGCACACAATGAGCACACATCACACAATGAGCACACATCACACAATGAGCACACAGCACACAATGAGCACACAGCACACAATGAGCACACAGCACACAATGAGCACACAGCACATAATGAGCACACACAGCACACAATGAGCACACACAGCACACAATGAGCACACAGCACACAATGAGCACACACAGCACACAATGAGCACACAGCACACAATGAGCACACAGCACACAATGAGCACACAGCACACAATGAGCACACAGCACACAATGAGCACACACAGCACACAATGAGCACACAATGAGCACACACAGCACACACAGCACACAATGAGCACACACAGCACACAGTGAGCACACACAGCACACAATGAGCACACACAGCACATAATGAGCACACACAGCACACAATGAGCACACACAGCACACAATGAGCACACACAGCACACAATGAGCACACACAGCACACAATGAGCACACACAGCACACAATGAGCACACACAGCACACAATGAGCACACACAGCACACAATGAGCACACACAGCACACAGTGAGCACACACAGCACACAATGAGCACACACAGCACACAATGAGCACACACAGCACACAATGAGCACACACAGCACACAATGAGCACACACAGCACACAATGAGCACACACAGCACACAATGAGCACACAATGAGCACACAGCACACAATGAGCACACAGCACACAATGAGTACACAGCACACAATGAGCACACATCACACAATGAGCACACATCACACAATGAGCACACAGCACACAATGAGCACACAGCACACAATGAGCACACAGCACACAATGAGCACACAGCACATAATGAGCACACACAGCACACAATGAGCACACACAGCACACAATGAGCACACAGCACACAATGAGCACACACAGCACACAATGAGCACACAGCACACAATGAGCACACAGCACACAATGAGCACACAGCACACAATGAGCACACAGCACACAATGAGCACACACAGCACACAATGAGCACACACAGCACACAATGAGCACACACAGCACACAGTGAGCACACACAGCACACAATGAGCACACACAGCACATAATGAGCACACACAGCACACAATGAGCACACACAGCACACAATGAGCACACACAGCACACAATGAGCACACACAGCACACAATGAGCACACACAGCACACAATGAGCACACACAGCACACAATGAGCACACACAGCACACAATGAGCACACACAGCACACAGTGAGCACACACAGCACACAGTGAGCACACACAGCACACAATGAGCACACACAGCACACAATGAGCACACACAGCACACAATGAGCACACACAGCACACAATGAGCACACACAGCACACAATGAGCACACACAGCACACAATGAGCACACAATGAGCACACAATGAGCACATAGCACACAATGAGCACACAGCACACAATGAGCACACAGCACACAATGAGCACAAAGCACATAATGAGCACACAGCACACAATGAGCACACAGCACACAATGAGCACACAGCACACAATGAGCACACAATGAGCACACAGCACACAATGAGCACACAGCACACAATGAGCACACAGCACACAATGAGCACAGCACACAATGAGCACAGCACAGCACAGCATGAAGGATTGAAATATGACAGAGTAGGATATGATAAAATTAGGATAAGATAGGAACGGACAAATAAAAGCAGTCACCTGCCAGAAATTAATTTTGCATTCTTCATACGAGTAAGTTGCCAAGAGTTTACCATCGGTGGAAAACTTGATGGCTGTGATTGGCGAAGAATGAGCAGGAATGACCTCAAGTAAAAGACGAGAAGATAAGAAATGATAGAAGATATTAATAAAGGTTTGGAATGCCCAATAATGATGAACAATTGTACTGATATTTCAGAAGAATGACACGAATTTACTAGATTATTAAAGTAAGGAGCAGTCAGGAATTTCAAAGTTCTTAAATATGTTGTCATCGGTGTCAAGTACATGTAGTTTATCATACGTGCAAAGTCTGCTTTAACCCAAAGAGGACGGTTGTTTATCACATTAGAGGGAGGTTTCGCCCAATCCAGAATATACACTAACATCATGTTTTATCATAATAATACCATGGTTGTCTCAATTTCGTTTGTCTTTTCAGGTTGAATTAATAACTAAATTACCTCATTTGGATTAATTTATACAATCTAGAGGTCGTATTAGAACTAATACAACCTTGAATGACGTCATGAGAGGTAGTATTAGCTTCTTCTCACCTGGCATGCAGAGACATGAAATTTCGACAACCATGGTATTACAAAGTAATATCATGGTAGTGAGGTGTATTAGCTGTTAAACCGCCCGCTTGATTCGGGTCATTAAGTAAAATTCCTTCGGGCCTGCGGCCCTCAGGAATTTTACTTAATGACCCTCATCGAGCGGGCGGTTTAACAGCTAATACACCTCACTACCATGATATTACTTATAATAATACTATGATTGCATCGATTTCTTTTATTTTCACCGGGCGATTTAATCTCTAATTCGCCCTCTAACCTGGCAAATTTCTAATTTTGTCCGCATTAACATGCATGAGCATTGAGCAAACATCCAAACAATACTCTTTTACACAACAAAAAATCTATTAATTTCAATCAAGACAATTATTATATTACCTCGCCTGAATCATGGTATTACAAAACTTCCACAAATCCTCCCTCGGCTTTCGGGGCATTTAATCAGTCTAATTTCCCTCATGTCATGGTATTGCACTTATAAATATAGACGATATACTAAGATATATAAAATAAAGCTATCTGAAAATCAGATTTTTATTTGCTCTACAAACATCAGATGGTTCAAACTTCATAGTAAACCCATGTAAATTAAGCACGTGATTTACGTGGAGTTTACACAATTACGATATGGTACGTCTTTTGCTGTATACGAGGCTTGGAGTAAACAGACGATACATGGGCGATCGTCAGGCTCAAATTCTCAGAAAATAATCTCATATAATCAGAAAAGAGTCCCGGTCATGTCTCGAACCTGTAACCTTCTGATTGCCGGTGCAGTCCGGGACTCAGAGCCATTTTCTGAGAATTTGAGCTGGCCGATCGTCCATGTATTGTCGGTGGGTGTTTTGTTTAAAAATCACTACGTTTCATTGTTGTGTTTACCGCATGGGAAGTCCGTTTAGAACAAAAAGTTTGCCTGAGGTTTTAGAAACCATCCGAGACCATAGGCCTGCATTTGTAAAACCGAAGGCAAATATTTTTAAATGCGGACCAAACGGTAAATTATATATTTATTGTCTAATATAAAAGACTTGAGTTACTTGTTAGTTACGTTAAAACTACAATATTTGAGTAAGAAAAGTGTTTGTATAATACTGTCAATTCCAGCTTAATTGAATCAAACTGTGTGTTCATTTTCCATTTTCAAGTTAAAAATAAAGTAAAATTTAGTCGCCACGCTTAACTGCATATTCCGGATGGAAATCACTACGTGCTCTGGTCAAGGGTCTAGCTTAACTTTAAAGACCACTAGCAAACATGTGCTGGTAGGTTTCTTTCTCAATAGCACAAATTTCAAAGTCAATAGCAAAATTTAAAATCCCCTTTGTATCCATAGAAACAATAGTGAGACTCCAATACTTTAAGCGTAATATCTCAAAGCTTACCACTCAAGCTAAGACAAAAATTTCAGAAATAAAATGCCTAAACATCACATAAATTCCGTACTAAGCATGTTTATTACATGACTATACAGGTTGCATGGTTTACGCAAGATCTTCAATAAAGTTATGGCGTCTTTGCCTTTTCACCCAGAAATCCATCTTTATACAGAAGTTCTTGGTTGAAATGTGGAATTTATCTTTAATTATTTTGAAAATTACCCTTTTCTCCCAGAAAAAAACTACTGTAGAGATTTTCTGTATGCGCCTCACTTACAATGAGGAACATATTGTCATATTTGCGCAAATACTTCTCATATTTCTTAATGAAACCGCAGATTATAATGAATAGCTACCACGTCTTTGATCGTCAGGCGAACGTATTATGCTACGAAAAATCACATTTCTGAAACTTTGCAATCATTTTGCAATCATTCGCAAAACTTTGCTAGTGAAAAAACTTGATATACTCGCTAAAACTTGATAAATCCAAAAGTTCACTCGCATTTTGCGGCGGAAATTTCCTGAGTCCTGGCTATGGTTATTTTGTGCTAACGTAAACACCCAGTGTAAACACCCAGTGTAAACACCCAGATCCGTTTGCTATATTGCGGCAGAATGTTTGAAAGGGACAGGGGCTTAAGCTCCTCCCCTATGTGAACTCCTCCGCTAGGTAGGCTCCCCCGTGTGGGCTCCCAGTGCCCTGAATAACTAGTTACCTGTTCTTTGGCCGAGCGAAGTTCATGAATGGCGAGATGACCAGTGCAAGCACCAACAGCAAGACGACGAGTGTGCGAACAATAACTGATCATGTTGAATCTGAAATAAAAAGCAAATATCAATATTAAAATTATGTGGATAACGGGCATGTTGAAAGGTACTGTACGTGGTCCCTATGGTTTTCTACATAACGCGCATAACTATATATTGGACTAAAGTACTTAAAGGGGCAGCGTCATAACTTGCGCATGCGAAAGCCTGTTTTTCTTCGAGGGATCATTCGACCTTTGGCACACCATCGTGGAATCCATGGTAAGTGAAACAAATGGATGTTGTAGCACCTCTCGTAAGAGCGAATCTGATTGGCTAATGGCTTTTCTAGCTTAGAAATATACTGAGCAAAGTCACTGTCACTGCAGGAATTACGTCCAGCCAAGCTGAATTTCGCATCAATCCATGACTGATATATCGTTTCGGTCAAGTAGATCCTTACATTGATCTTTACATTGATCCTGTAACTACTTCTTGCGACCGGAGTTCTCTCGCTTACCGCCATGCGATATACCGAGTATGGACGCCATTTTGAATCGTAAGCCAAGTTGAAAAAATTCAGGCTGACGTTTTTCAAGTTCGCACGCATGCGCAAGTCATGACGCTGCCCCTTTAAGGAAGCGTAGTTTTTCCCCCTTGTGACTTAGATTCATGAAATTCGCCATTAACATTAGTGACATTCTCGCAATTATTTTTGTTTTTTGTTGTTGATATTTTTCATCTTTTCCCTGGCATTTCTCGCATTTGCTTTAGTGAAATTACTTCAAACTTTACAGACTTGTGGAAATTGCTTCGAGAAACATTTTAGTGCAAAATAAACATAGGGT
Organism: Chrysogorgia sp. JL179-B06; assembly: GCA_035772405.1. Taxonomy (NCBI): domain Eukaryota; kingdom Metazoa; phylum Cnidaria; class Anthozoa; order Scleralcyonacea; family Chrysogorgiidae; genus Chrysogorgia; species Chrysogorgia sp. JL179-B06. Next base: position 1,818,608 of record JAYKKM010000229.1, read on the forward strand.
TGTTCAGATCGTTTGGTCAATGTCACCACATTTAATGTTTTTTTAACATTAAGCAAAATTTGTCTGATAGAATTTTTGGAAAAACAGAATTATAAAGCTTTGAAAAAGGTATATACCATGGTGATTGGTAATAACCTTAGAACGTTCTGAAAACTAGACTGCATATATATTTAAGAAATAAAATACGTGTCGCGTGTAATTATCGAGTTATAATGGCATGAGAGATGCGTGTAAAACATGAGACGATAGCGAGTGTTTTGCCAGCTTCTCGAGTGCCATTATAACTCGATAATCACACAACGACAAAGTTTTTTATTTCTTTTATAAAATAACACCATTAAATTAACAATAAAGCCATGAAAAATGCAGATTTACCTGTTATAAGAGGCGTTGCTATGTGCGTTGCTAGGAAGCCTTTGTTGAAAACACGTTGGCGATTTTAGCTGAAAATGCACTCAACGTTGCAGTTAAAACATTCTGTTGTGTTAGTGCCTTGATTAGCCTTGTATCCAGGTGTACTTTGACTTCCTTTTGTGATTTAAACTACTTAAAATCCGTCAAAAACGCCAAAATCTACGCGAGGAATCACGTCAGCTTATGCTTTATTGAGTTATAATGACACGGTTTTTGAGCTCAGTAACCAATCAGACAGCGCGTTGTCGCTCATTTACTTCCGGTTATTTTATAAATATATGGACCTCTCTCATAAGTCGAAATATGTTTTATATGCATGTAAATTAGCCTTTCTGGCCTCGTTACAAAGCAAAGATTCTTTGGAATTACAGACACACGAACGAGGTCAGAAAGACTAATTTAAATGAATATAAAATAATATTTAATTTGGGTGCCATTATGAAAGAGGTCTATATATAGACACATTTACCAAAAATGTCACACTGCAACATTACGCCATTGTTAGAGTTTTGGTAAATTTGTTTATATATATATATGCAGTCTAGTTTTCAGAACGTTCTAAGGTTATTACCAATCACCATGGTATATATGTTTTTCAAAGCTATGTTTAAGTTTGTTACCACTACAAGTTCGTTGTTCTAGAATTGTAAAGGTATAAGCTTCATCTTGAATGATCAAACACTCGCAATTCCACTGACACAGTGGAATTCCACTGACACGGGGAACAGTAATTGGGGTTTTCCTGTTGTGCCTTTCCCTTTATCCTTTTGGTTAATAAAGTGATTTAAAGATTAAAGATTAAAGACAGCTTTGCCACAGTAAGAAGCATGATTTATAGTGGCAGTGATTTATCAGAAATTTGTTTACCAATCACCAACTACATATTGTAGTCTAATGTATTCTGTGTATGCAGTCAAAAGCCTTGCCAATTATATTCAGATAAGTGATAGTCATTTATAATTTAAGTCCTCTGTATTTAAATAATTAAAACAATTGAAAAAATGTGTACTTCATTTTGGAAATTATATAAAAAATTAGGCTTCCCATGACTTTTGAGGCAGCACTTCCCTGTGTATGCAGTCAAAAGCCTTGCAAATTATATTCAGATAAGTGATAGTCATTTATAATTTAAGTCCTCTGTATTTAAATAATTAAAACAATTGAAAAAATGTGTACTTCATTTTGGAAATTATATAAAAAATTAGGCTTCCCATGACTTTTGAGGCAGCACTTCCCTTGCGATATTAAATTCTAATTCTAGAATTATAAAGGTATAAGCTTCGTTTAATTTTGGGCATTCTTAAAATCCTAGGGAGCCACCTTAAGGAATGAAGGAATAAATCATATTCCATGTACCTGCATAGTGCAGGAAATACGTCTTGAAAGCTATGATCCCTAAACTGTCTGCTATCCAAGCAATGGACGATTATTTGAACAACCTGAAATAAAAATAAAACACATTCAGCTAATGAGGACCTTCCACCTGTAACAATGTCTAATGTGGAACGATGCGCCCCATAAATAAAAATAATTGTAAGCCTGATATTTGCCGAGAAGATATTAGACTTGCTCCAAGTTTCTCTCTCTCGTTCTCTGTTATACCACGGACCACATATCGTGGGATGACACATAGAGAGAGACTTGGAGCAAGACTTGGAGCAACTCTAAGAAGATGTTTGCCGACAAATTGCCGTAGGGCGAATGTTTCCACTGCGATTTCGAGTTCTCCCTACAAACTTTCAGAATTGTTTTTTCAGAATATACTTTCAGAATACCTTATCTAACAAAATAGCACTCGATCCTTTTTTGTACAGCTTTATTTCTCTTACAATAAATGTGTGTACGCGTTGTCTATTTAACAATTATACCATGAGTACGAGTCGTATATATCGTATATTAATATGGCTATTAATTCATCAACGACGAGGGCGAATAATGGTTTTATTATATAGCCAAACACTTAGTCAGTTCGGGGTTTCTTTATAAAACCCCATCGATTTCAGCTTTTTTCGGCTTAAAAAATATGCCGCCATCTTGTTTTTTCTGTACTGTTAGGGTATGAGGTGATAGCCTAGTAGTTGAGAGGAGCCAATCAAATTGGGAGATAGCTCTTATCCTAGTAGTATAGCTATATAATAATCAAAGTTATTTGATGTTTTCTATATCACAAATAGCAAAAGTCCGTTTTGTCGTATATTTTGAACGTTTTCACGGTCAATATTTAACCGATTTGAATTCTGAAAACTGATTTTGAATTACCGAGTCTAAATACATAACATACGTGCCTATTATATTACGCGAACGTATGCACCCATCGTAAAAACCTGTTTATTTTGCATTATAAATGCTGGAAATTAATCGGCCATGTTTGTCTGCCAAGGTCCCAACGAATATTGGCCGATATATTTCGAATCGGAAATTTATATATAATTCGGATTATATATAATTATAAATTATATATAACTGCAATTATACATAAATGACGTAATGTTTTATCGACGAGGTAGACGAAACAACCAAACAAATATGCAAACGAATAACTGGGACGATAACATAGCGTTTTCTGTTTCACAGCAGACAAAAAAATCCCACATCAGGTACAATCCCTTCGAAAGCGAGGGTGATAATCTCGCCGCGGCAGGGATCTCTCACGAAAAGTTTGTATGGCAGGACCAAATATCGTATACATGATTGGCTAAGACCAACCGGTAAGTACCGAGAACGTCCTTTTGCGTGATCAGTTTTAATCGCTCAATATTCGTTGGGGAGAAAAACGGCAGAAACATGGCCGATTAATTTTAATTATTGCCCTTTAAAGCTTCTGCTATATATCAAATGAAAACTTGATCAACAGACTCTTATATATGTACGTACAGGATATCGTTGTAACTAAATACAAACATTAATTTCAAATTAAATTCAAACAATATCATTGTAACTAAAATAGCGAAAACGGGTTAAACTGGCTTCGGACGCCATTTTGAATTTTCTCCGAATTTGTCAATAAAAATGACGTAATGTTTTATCGAGGTTGACGAAAACATACAAACAAAGGTATACCGTTTGCAGTTTTACAGCAAACGCAAAAACAGTACATCCCATGAATATCTATCAATTTCAGTCACCGACAACTCTATTCCTCCGCCCGTCCTCTTTCATTACCTCAAGGAGTAGTTGAATAACTTCTTGCTGTGTTTTATCTATCATCAGTTCCACAATTCGTAGAATTTCTTTCTTCGAGCGATTCAGTGTTGATGAATGTTGAATGTCCGCGGAAGACGGTTGGTGACGAACGTGGCTGTATACCGCAATGGCTGCTGGGGTGGCTTGGTTGAACGAAATAGAAGCCTGGGCAGATGAACTTCGCGCTACCTTAGAGAGAGTAAATATGAACATTGAATATAGTATTACTTCAATATCAACATATTAATAACAAAAACAATAGAGACAAAATAATCTGAAATTCTGATCATAGATGAGAGCTGGTATACAAGAGTTCTTAACAGAGTGGCTCTGACTCTCCTTCCTCTAGGTAAACAAGAGTTTTTCGTCCATTGTTTTGAACCTCATTGCTCCAGGTCAAATGAGTATATCAAGAGTCGATGAGAGCTGGTAGATGAGAGTTGTTTCGACACTCGTTTAATCTCGGTCACACATAATGAGTTTGTATGAGAGTTGTTTTGAGAATACACGCGAGCGTTGATTAGAAAACACAAAAGTTGATGAGAATACACGAGAGTTGATAAGAATACACAAAAGTTGATGAGAATACACGAGAATTGATGAGAATACGCGAGTGTTGATGAGAATACACGAAAGTTGATGAGAATACACGAACGTTGATGAGAATACATGAGAGTTGATGAAAATACAAGTGTTATGTATATATACTGTAGTACGCGGCATAGGCAGTATTAGAACACGAATATAATAATGAAAAGGTTAATCGGTGTACTGCCGAAACAGTAGATAGAACAAAGGTTCTATGGCCTTCGCTCGAAACAGTTAGTCCTCGTATTCACCATTTCGGTAATACATCAACCTTGGCCAAAGCTAAATGGGATGACTCAAAAGGACCTTCCCATTTTCAATAACTAGTCTAACCCTAATCCTAACTACCATGATCCTAACCTTAAACACACCCCTAACCGTAGCTAACCCACATAAAAAATACAGACCAGACAGAAACCAAAAACAGAAAGGTCCTTTTGCGTCATCTCCTTTAGCCATTTCCATCAACTTTTTAATAAGCCTCAATCACTGATCACAGTTAGCTGATACGTGGTGTCAAAGCCAGCGCATTAATTGGACTTCAGGGAAAAAATACTCGGCATTCGTAGTCTCGGCATGGGAGACTGGATAGAGCATTGTTCTGAAATTGAAGCCGGCAGTAGCTCACGAAGATGCCAAAAATGAATCAGTGGTTTTCGCGTAGTCTTTTAGCACACAAACAACGTAGCGCAAGTGGTCTCTGCAAGATGGCCGAAGCGAAATGTTTTGGCTTTATTTTTCACAGCATCGAAACTCTGTTCGTTCACGATGCTAAAGTGAATCAGTTGTCGAAGGTTTTCTCGTAATTTTGGATCACAAACTACGATTCCTTAACAGAAACTACAGAGCGCAGGTGGTCTCTCCAAAATGGCCGCCGTGAAATGGTTTGGCTTCATTTTTCGCAGCATTGAACAATGTTTTGCTAGATCCAGTCTCTTATGTGGATCAGTGATCTCGACATGTATGATGGGAAACCTACGAGACCAACCTCTTTTGCCAATGTCGTTATGAAGGCCAGAGGGCGAGCCGTAGCTATCAACGTTAATGCATGACGGGAAGACCGCTGTGAGTCTGCAGCGGGGGACAGCGGTAAACCCTTGGAGAACGACGGCTGGTGACTCCTGTTGTCTGGACACAACTCGAGGAGAGCCATGAGCACCGCTGAGACATCCATGTATGGTTCCCAGAGCGGGAAACCTCGGCCAATCAGGTCGATAGCCGCGCGACGCATGGAGGTATGGGAAGGAAGGCGAGGCGACTGGGACTTGAGAAGGAGAAACATCAGAGCTTTGCTGGTGTGGAATACAACACGAGGGACGAGGAGTATCTCACCTGGGAAGAAAGAAAATAAAATTAAAATAAAATGCGAGTGGAGCGAATTAAAGAAAAAATGAAAAGAAAAAATTAATAGTAGATCTCATATTTTTCTTTTGTTTTTTTATAAATGAATATTAATTTAATTTATAGCCTTTCTAACTTCTAGCCTCCTTGGGTAACAGAGAGGAGATTTTCAGTGTCAGTGAAGTCATTTTAAAAATCCTTGTATAACTAAATTGGTTATAAGCCCCCAGGTTATAAACACCCACGCAGTTATAACCCCACAGTCATAATCCGATTATAAGCCCACTCAAAACTCCTTACGAAGTTGTGTAAGACCAGGGCTTATAAGCGGGATTCTAAGGTATTGAACTGACGGTCATTTATTGATATTAGGTATATCGCAATATATACAAACTAGAATTTGCCTTTATTTGTACTAACTATTAATATACATGTTAATACCTATATACAGATTAAAAACTATCTTCATTTATACACTGGATAACCGTAACTGCCATTTAATTTATGCGATCTCGTATCCAGGGCTCCGCTCGAAACGTCAGTATCTCGTCACTTTGCTACATATATATATATATATATATATATATAATATACCGAGAATCTTATCCCGGCATTACCACCATATATACAGAACTCGTGACTAGGCTCTCGGCAACGGCTTCCGTAGCTCAGTAGTCAGAGCACTGCACTAGCAATCGCAGGGTCGCGGGTTCAATTCCAGCCGGAAGGCCGCTAAGTTGCATTTTTCGCAACTGGTCCCGGTTTGGCCTGAAAATGTATGTATTCCAACACTCGAAATTTTCCTTCATCATAAATCCTTTCTATATAATATATATATATATATATATATATATATATATATATATATATATATATATATATATATATATATATATATATATATATTATATATATATATATATATATATATATTATATATATATATATATATATATATATATATATATATATATATATATATATATATATATATATATATATATATATATATATATATATATATATATATTTTCGCTTACCTCAAAACTGGTCGACTACAACTTGTTTCATCTGTAAAAGAATCTCCCCTTTCGATATTGTCACTGCCTGAAGATTCTTTTACAGATGAAACAAGTTGTAGCAGACCAGTTTTGAGGTAAGCGAAAATCTATTTGCTCTAACTATATGTTGTTGAGCACTCTTTGCATTTCGTAGACCAAAACCTACACGTATATATATATATATATATATATATATATATATATATATATATATATATATAATATATATATATATATATATATATATATATATATATATATATATATATATATATATATATATATATATATATATATATATATATATATATATATATATATATATATATATATATATATATATATCTCTGAGTCTAGGTAGCTCAATGGTTAAAGCGTCAGACTGGCAATCATAAGGTTACATCCGGGATTTGAGCGTGACAGTAGTCCATGTATTGTCTGAGACGCTATTGAAGGGAATTGAAGCAGTAATTGATAAAATGATGATAAAATCTAAATGGTAAAATGGTGGAACCATTGAAATAAAATAAGATAGCGTATACGACATCAAAAAGCGAATGGCTAGGATGACGCTGTAAGATAATACGGGACAAAATGGGATAATGTAGGATATCAGATCAGGTAATAAACGAGGTACAGTGACAGCATATCACAACAGAGTAGATATAACTAACCTTGGGAAAACGTGACCTTTTTCTCTCCATTTTCGTCTGGCGACTTACTTGTGATGAGCGGCGATAGATCTTTCTGAAACTCTGCACCAATCACGGCGAGCATAATGATTGACGTAGCTTGCCTACGATTGGTATCGTACTGGAAAAGTTTCTTGGCGCCATCCAGAACGCTGAGAACATCTTCAGAAAAGTCGTCTTCGTTGACTGAAGAGTCTAATGAATCTACGTCTGGAAATATACAAATAACGGTAAGGAAATAAACGATATGATTGACAAAAAACAGACGGGATAGGTCTATTGATGATTTTCATATAAGTTAAAATGATGTGTCACACAATTCCAGCCGGAAGGCCTTGAAGTTGCATTTTTCGCAGCTGGTCCCGGTTTGGTTCCACCATAAATCCTTAGACCATGTAATTATAATATAGATATCCACCATATATGAACTATTCTGCAATCTGATTGCATGGTTAGCAAGCTATCAGCTCATATCTACATCGGTGAAACTGGGCGACGCCTTTCAGACAGGTTTGCCCGCCATTTCAACAGCTCTAACCATTTGGTTTCAGACATGAAAGTCTGTGCCATCCTTCCGGATGGTGGTAACGACAACCGAAAACGACAAACGACAACCGCAAACGGCAAGAGAAGCGTCTCATTTTTAAACTTAGCACAACACATCCTCTTGGTCTTAACGAACGTTTCTCTTTTATTTAATTTCCTACAATTGTTTTGTTATTTTAGTTTGCGAGGAACTTTATTATTATTAGCTTATGCACTTTCATTCCTTTTCAAGTTTTTGTTTCTTATCGCTTTACTATTGCACAATCCAAAAATGAGCTGTGATCTTTGCCATGCGATAAAGAAGTCTTATCAACGCTATCTGGTCTATGGAAAGGCAATGAATTTGATGTGCGTACTTCTCTCTTCAAACTGCCCTTCACCGCAGAGATTAACGCGATTTATATCTGCAAATCTTACTTGGATAAGCCAGAGAAGCTCGAGAATCTTAAAAGGCAGGAACAAGAATTTCTGGGTATACTATAGAGAAGCTCTCTACTTCATTCGAACATTGTCCGGAGGTACATACTTTTACGATACATGTTGGCTTAAAGTGGCTCCAAGGAAATACCTGACTCAGACGCAAGGGAATCTGACGATAAAGACTCCAGTAAGATACCAGAATCGTCCAGGTCTTGGGGTAAATATTGGACCCAGGTCTCCACCGCTTTAACTCGACCTTCATAACCAATACGACGCAACTCGGTGATAAGAATGGCTTGAGCAGCCTCGCGAATCTAGGTAGAAGACAAAAAGATGGTTTTGTTAATTGTTGTGGGATTAACTTAATAAAGTACTGTAAGTGATTGTCATAGTAAAGTATTGTTTGTTGGTTCATAATATGACTTGAAGGAAGGATGGAAGAAAGAATGGAAGGAAGGACGGACGGATGGACGGAAGTATCGAAGGAAGAAAGAAAGATTCCCATCTTTCTGGGTTCCCATCTTTCTGGGAAAGATGGGAAGGAGGAGATGGATGGGAAGGTTGGAAGGAAGGGAAGGATGGATGGAAAAGGAGGGAGGATGGATAGAAAGGACGGAAGGGGGAGAAAGGAAATATAGATGAAAGAAAGGAAAAATGGAACAGAATGATAGTAGGACCGTAAGGATGAAAGGATGGATGGAAAGGAAGGATGGAAAGGAAGCATGGAAAGAAAGGAAGGGGGAAAGGAAGGATGGAAGGGAAAGATGAAAGGACGTGAAGGAAAGATGGATCGCACTTGGCGTGTAAGTATGCTATTTAGCGTGTGTCGGTGTGTGTGTAATAGTGTATGGGTGAATAGGTGAGTTAATATAGTATATGAAAAAGGGGAGTATAGGCGAGTAGGTAAATGAGGGTGTAGGTGTATTTCTTGGAATATGAATAAGTTAACCAACCTCTAAACAACGGTCCTGCCATCTTCTTGCTAAAACATGCAACAGTGGTGGTCTGTAGTAAGCCGCAGTCAAAATGTCAGGTAAGAGACAGCAGTACAATGTAGCCAGCCGACTCCAACCGGCTTTAATATTCGCTCGAATCATCGACGCTATCATAGAACTCGGATCCTCGGATGCCTTCGTTTCGCCTTCGGCTCCAGGAACGGAACTGGCTTTATTGTTGGTCTTCTGAATTGGAGGCAGAAAACTGACTTGGGTCATACTCATTAAAGTATTAGTAAGTGCTACCACACTAAGAGAGTGTTGTGTTGTTAGCGCCGAGCAGAATTCCCATCGCGAGAGGAAACTCTGTTTATCTGCAGGCTGTGAGTTTGACGGGAGGGTCTCATCTGCCGCAGGGACAGATGCCCCTGCGGAGTTTGAATACCAGCCTGGGATAATGAGACTAAGTTTGCTATGAGTTAAGAGGCCGAACGAAATGGGTTTGACCGGTTTCAGTAGACCAAGCTTGGAAACACACGTGTCATCCAGTTCCGGGTCCAGTTCCCAGGAATGAAGACATGAGACGAGGAGTTGAGCGGCTTCGTGAATTTCTTCGAATACTTTCAAGTTCCGTGTGACGTTTGTAGAAGTGCTGAAATGGACATGTTTAGTGCTGTCCTTGGCCGTCCTCCTTGAACCTATCCCGACTAATAAAATAAAACAAGATTTATGGAAGTCCGGAATACCAATTATCCTTCAATAGATCGCGATGACGGCGGTTTATTACTTCAAGCCTTTAGTGAGGCTATTACTGGGACCTATTAGTAGGCTTATTAGTGAGGCTTATTAGTGAGGCTTATTAGTGAGGCTTATTAGTGAGGCTTATTAGTGGGGCTTATTAGTGAGGCTTATTAGTGGGACTTATTAGTGAGGCTTATTAGTGGGACTTATTAGTGAGACTTATTAGTGAGGCTTATTAGTGAGGCTTATTAGTGGGGCTTATTAGTGAGGCTTATTAGTGGGACGTATTTAATAATAATATTTTGTATTTAATAATATTTAACCAGGGATCCTAACTCGCCAAAGCGATTTTCAGTAGGGCCCTATTATTAGTGAGGCTTATTAGTGAGGCTTATTAGTGAGGCTTATTAGTGAGGCTTATTAGTGAGGCTTATTAGTGGGACGTATTTAATAATAATATTTTGTATTTAATAATATTTAACCAGGGAGCCTAACTCGCCAAAGCGATTTTCAGTAGGGCCCTATTATTAGTGGGGCTTATTAGTGAGGCTTATTAGTGAGGCTTATTGGTGAGGCTTATTAGTGAGGCTTATTAGTGGGGCTTATTAGTGAGGCTTATTAGTGGGACTTATTAGTGGGACTTATTAGTGAGGCTTATTAGTGAGGCTTATTAGTGGGGCTTATTAGTGAGGCTTATTAGTGAGGCTTTTTAGTGGAGCTTATTAGTGAGGCTTATTAGTTAGGCTTATTAGTGAGGCTTTTTAGTGGAGCTTATTAGTGAGGCTTATTAGTGAATAGTGAGGCTTATTAGTGAGGCTTATTAGTGAGGCTTATTAGTGAGGCTTATTAGTGAGGCTTATTAGTGAGGCTTATTAGTGAGGCTTATTAGTGACGCTTATTAGTGGGCTTTGATGGCTCAGTCGTCAATGGAGCGGCTGCCTCCCGTCACTGAGGTCAAGAGTTCTAATCCTCCATTCAGATATTTGATCACACATGGGAAGTGTTCGCCAACTCTCTGTCGAAAGTTGTGGGTTTACTGCGGCTTCTCTGGTTCACAGACAAATTTCGGGGGGAGGGATTGAGGGCTGTAATGAGCAGTATTAGGACGAAAAAATCCTGTCGATTATTAAAGTAATTCTCGCGATTTGCCACACCTTTTTGTGATTTTGTTTCCTCCATGAGCAAGTGACATATCAAGGCCTCCATGTCAAACAACATCACGTGAATTTCTGGTTCACCTTGGGCTGTCTTTAAACACGTTACTCTGACTGGAACACTGTTACTCATTTCTAGATAACTATCAACTTTTAAAAAACGAAAAACTTTAAAACTTTGTCGATTTACGAAAGTTACATGGAGATTCATGCACACATAAATAACCTTCACTAAATCACTTTGGTCCACGTAGCCCAATGGTTAGAGCATTTCAATGAACGTAAATTTACAGATTGTACACATATGCACTCTACCATCTTAGTCAACGCAGCTCAATGGTTAGAGCATCTCACCGGTTATCGGAAAGTTATAGGTTGGTATACATATGTAACCTTCGCACTATCAGTCTATCATCTCAGCCCATGCAGCTCAATGGTTAGAGCATCTCACTGGTCATCAGAAGGTTACAGGTTGTACACATATGTAACCTTCGCACTATCATCTCAGCCCATGCAGCTCAATGGTTATACCATCTCACTGGTCATCATAAGGTTACAGGTTGTACACGTATGCACTCTATCATCTTAGTCCATGCAGCTGAATGGTTAGAGCATCTCACAGGTTATCAGAAGGTTACAGGTTGTACACATATGCATGTATATGTAATATTCGCTCAACCATTTTAGTCCATGCAGCTGAATGGTTAGAGAATCTCACTGACTGGTCATCAGAAGGTTACAGGTGGTACACATATGTAACCTTCGCACTACCATCTCAGCCTATGCAGCTCAATGGTTAGAGCATCTCACTGGTCATCAGAAAGTTACAGATTGTACAGATATGTAATCTTCGCACTACCATCTCAGCCCATGCAGCTCAATGGTTAGAGCATCTCACCGGTTATCATATAGCCTGCGTAGCAGACGGTTGTTTGAGGGGAGGGGGTTATATTCGGGACGCGGAATACAGCGAGGCGGAAAACAACCGTCTGCTACGCAGGCTAGTTATCATAAGGTTACAGGCTGTACACACATACATGTATATGTAATATTCATTCTACCATTTTAGTCCATGCAACTAAATGGTTAGAGCATCTCACAGGTCACCAGAAGGTTACAGGTGGTACACATATGCAACCTTCGCTCAACCATCTCAGACTATGTAGATGAATGGTTAGAGCTTTTCATAACGTTAAAATCCATCACGTGTACGCAAAATCAGTTACCTGGCGACTGTGAGGCCTCTCTTTTCCTGCGTCCATTCGGCCGTCGAGAGCTCTTCCTTTTTCTTAACGACATTTGTGACGGCATTTTTGGAATATTTGCGGCAATATGCGATAATTTTCTCGTGAACACGGCCCGCGATCTGGGGCTACCGTTCGGAGAACTCGAGCGAGATTCTTCATCACAGGCAGTCAAGATATCAACTGCCGCGTCACCAGTGACGTAACGATCAAGATTACCTGTAGAGAAGGATGGAGACGTATACTATTAATTGAAGGCTCGAGATTATGGTAACAAGCCGTGTTTAAGCGAGAATGACGGTTGATAAGAATTGGTAGAAACATTCCATAGACTCTCCTTGCTCCTAGTCAGGAATTGAGTCGACGAGAATACACGAGTGTTGATGAGAATACAGGAGAGTTGATGAGAATACATGAGAGTTGATAACAATACATGAAAGTTGATGAGAATACACGAGAGTTGATGGGAATATACGAGTGTTGGGAGTTGATTACAATGCATAATAAGAGTGCATGGGAGTACATGAGAGTACATGAGAGTGCAGAAGAATACGTGAGAGTTGATGAGAGTCAATCAGAGTTGGCGGTCAAACGATCAGCAAGAGTTATTTTGTTCATGAGTGGCGGCGCCGGCCGTCCAAAACATGGGCAGTTCTAGTGTCTATCCTCTCAGTCAATGGTATCCAAGGGAAACACAAATGCTCTCAGGAACTGGCATATAGCGTACTGTCCCCCAAACATATCAACAAACCTCGTATTTTTTTAGTAGACTCGAGACCGTAGCAATGACTGAGTATTTTTTACCTTTGAAAGGTGTATTTCTTCATGAAATTCCCCAATGAAAAGGGTTATTTTAAGGTTTGCGACAGCCATCATGCCCACCCATATCACCCCAAGGCAGCAAATCTCGGCATTTTCCCGTGACCACGCCCTCTCCTCTATCGGAACGGCCTTGTGACGATCAATGGGGAGGACATACAATCCCCAGTGTAACTTTAATTTATGACATAATCCAGTGTTAACAAGGAGTGATATATTGAAAGGTACTTATATTACATTTTACATTTAAAAAATAGAAAACATTTTCCGTGTTTCCATAGAGTTATAGAAACACGAGTGGAAGTTTGGGAGAACGAGAAATGAGTGGGAACACGAGCCCGTAGAGCGAGTGTTTCCACGCTATTTCGAATTCTCCTAAACTTTCACGAGTGTTTCTATAACGTATCGGAACACGGAAAGATGTTTTCTATTTCTTTTATAAAATAGCACTGAGGAAATAAGTAATAAGACTCTTTTATTAAAATGATGAAAATATACAATCTCCTTACTCACGCTAGACAGCATTGACGGCTGCTCAAATGAATATAAACGCTCTTAACTGTGCAGAATCATCCAATCTTCTCGTTTTTCTTCTTGTTGGCTGTCACAGAACATATTTATCGACATTTTAGCTCTTTGTGAGCAATGGTTCGTCTTACAGTCCATTTTATAAAAATGGTGGGAAAATCCATGTTTTCCATCGAGTTATAGAAACACGGCTTTCAGCCAATCAGCGCGTGCGTTTTTAATTTATTATTTTATAAATAAGGAACAGCAAACACAATGCCATAGTTACCAGGGACGAGAGGTACCTAACGAGAGTTACCAGGGACGAGATGACCCTAATCCTAACCCTAAACCGTTCGCGCTAAACCCCAATTGATCGTACTTGATACATGTAAGAGCCACCAGATTTCTGGAACACTTTAGCCGAACTAAACCTACAGTATGTATGAAAACCCTTAATTTATTCATATCAACCATGCCAGATACTACTTTAAATCCCTGGCAAACACCTATAACTGTGATAATCCTAGATCCTTTAAAACTATCTGCTTGAAGTGTAATTCGTCTCGTAGCATTACTCGTACTATCACTTGTTGTTCTTAATATTAGGCTAATCAAATAAAGAACGGCTGTGGATTCGGGGGGCGGCAATGGTGTGTTTCTGCGCTTGGGCTCAGGGCTTTGGTTATCTCGATCCTTACCATCTGATGAATTATTGATCATAACTAATCTTGACGGGGTATAGAAATAAAAAAATAATAATATAATAAAAATATTTTTCTTAAACGCATTAAACGTCTCAATGCGTTTTACAAGACAGATAAAAAGGTATAGTTCATGAATAAAATGGTTCATTTAGGAAATAAAAATGTTTTGAGTTTTCTCTTAAAATCAGCAATATTATAGTATAGATCGTTTTAAAAAAATGGGCAAAGTATTACAAAGTTTAGGAGCTGCTGCAGCAAACGATCTATCACCATAGTTTACTGTATTCGTCTTAGGTATGACTAAATTGTTAGCAGATTGTGAACGTAAGGAGCGGATAGGAACGTAGCGATGTAAGAGTTCTGTAATATATATGGGTGCCATTCCGTTAAGAGCTTTAAATGTTATAAGTAAGATTTTAAATTTAATACGCTGTTCAATTGGGAGCCAATGAAGTTGCTTTAGGACATGTGTTATGTGTTCATGTTTCCTGGTTCTTGATACTATTCTGGCGGCAGTGTTTTGTATGCGTTGTAATTTAGAAAGATCACGTGAAGAACGTCCATAAATAATGCTGTTACAATAGTCCAGTCTTATGGAGTATTGCGGCCCTCCTGAGCTACAGTTGTTGTGTATTATTATTAAATTAACAGTAATTATTTATTATTATTTGTAAATATACTTTTAAATTCTGGGTCCGCAGTAATTGGCTATGCTGTTGCGGTCACCCTGCCATTGTTTTATTACTATATAGTGTAATCTATGTTAGGTTTCTTTTTTGGTGTTTTTTTTTTGCACAATGGTGAAGCTAATAAAATAAATTGAGAGTCTCTTATATGGAATACATACTATTATTTTTTCTGGTCCGTATCCTACCAAATCCTGCTTTCTGATTGGCTAATGATGAGCCCATGCGGACCGCTCGACATAATTTCAGTTTTAAATGCCTTTTATAAGCCGTAAAATATTCTAAAAACATTTGAAATTTAACTAAAACGAGATTGAACATATTGAAATACATATAAGTGACTTTTTTTTCCGGATAGAGACTTAACTCTCAATTTCCTTTGACGAAGAAAAAGCACAGACTTTTTTTGTCCACTAGAAATACTGATGACGACCATAAAAAAACAAGCCAGGATATTAAGGGGAAAAATAAATAAATAATTTACCGTTTTGGTCGGTCCGTATTGAGAAATATTTCCCTTGGTCTCAAAAACGTCCCTCGGTCTGCGGCCTCGGGCCGTTTTTGAGACCTCGGGAAATATTTCTCCATACGGACCTCCAAACCGGTAAATAACATATATTTATTATAAGAGTAAGACGAGAAGGGCTCCTCTCGAAACGTCAGTATTTCGTTCCTAAAATCTCGGCAGTTCACCACCTTTTCGCTTTGCTATATATAAAAAACACTGCCTACGTAGCACTCTACTTTTTACTACTAAAGTAAAGAACGCGTTCCAAACTATTTCGGGAAATTCCAAAGTGGCGTTTTTTCACATAATAGACCAAAAAGAACAGAAATATAGAATGGACTTTTCTTTACGGTCAAATTATTCATATTGTGCAAACAAAATCAGCAAGAAAAAAAGTATTAGCATAAAACGTCCAATATATGGTTTAATACACAAGACTTGCTATATTAACAAGATCATCAGACACAATTACATCACACAGCTAATATTAATCGATGTAAATCTGTTCGCAAAATCTTACAATATAAACACATGGAAGAAATAGGGCAGGATTAATCGCATTGCTTAAATAATAATGATAATAATAATAATCTTTAATAGCATGCTCTTGAAAACAATTACAATTTAGATGACCCTCGCTCCTGGAAAACAATTTGCCTTAAATGCAACCAGGCACGTGACTTAACAAAACCACTTTCATGTTGTTTCTAGTTTGTATCTGTATTTGTATATTGTAATTATCTGTGAATATATATAAGCTGTGTATTGTTTTGTTTACATAGGGCCAAAGCTGTTGCGGACACCCTGCCATTGTCTTGTATATGTTATTGTGTAAATATTTGTTCTCTAGTCTAGATGTGGCAAAGCTTATAAAATAAAATAAAATAAATAAATATCAGATGTGGTTACATCAGTGAGAATAATAAAACACATGAATATAATAATTTTAAAACAAGAATAAATTATACTTTAAAATCAGCCTATTTACATAACTATTCTTAAAACGCTCAGTTCTTATATTTGGACGAGTATACATGTAGGTTTCTTAACTTAAAGGATGAATATTTTACTCTTGGTAGAAGAGATCTTAACGGATGCTGTGACTGAGATTTTATCTTATAAGAAATGCGCCTATCTCTTTTCTCAAGCAAGTCATAAATCGAATAAAGTTTAGATGAATATTTCCTTTTATGACACCTTTTTAAAAACACTGTACTGTAGCAAGATCTGATGTGCTAGCTCCATAAATTGAAAGACCATATGTCAATTTGGGTAAGATAAGAGATACAAATAGATGGTCTATTTCCTTCTGAGTACAGCCGTCTTTCCTAAGGCTTCTTATAATAAAAAGACATTTATTTGCTTCTTTAATCTTAATCGCAACATGAATAGCAAATTTACTATTGGTTTTTCTTTATTTACTAATGTTTTTTTCTTTATCGCAGCTTTACAAACTGAGAACCTTAAACACAACACAAGCACTGACTCAATCCGCCTTACCTGTCTCTATCTGCCAGACATACACACTACCATCAGATAATCCAATAATGAGGAAATCTTCGGCGGGTTTCCACCTGACAGTTTGAACAGGAAATCTGTGACACGATGCAAGAAGGAAACTTCTTTGTTCGCGTAGACTAAGCAAAGCTACCGAATGGTCTTGGGCGATTGAACAAATACAGTTTTGGATACGGGTCTAACAAAGAGCAAGGGAAGAAGTATTTTAAAAGGACATGAGCGAAAGCTGGGTGAAGCAGAGCAATAAGATACAAACTGGTATAAGATTTGGCTACACAGCATTTGAATTAAACACATTAGTGGCTCTTTTAAAGCGCTTATCCGGGGTTGGAGATTTTACATATTTGTGATCTTTGGAATTTCTTGAAAAGAATTGTAAAATATCTTGTCATCTTAAAATTTCATCTTCATGCCTTTTCAACTACTAAAGTTGATTTACTATTCACAGGAACTTCCACAAAAATCGTCAAAGTGTTGTAAAAAGGATGGCGTCAAAAAAATTCGCTAAAGTGTCGTAAAAAGAATGGCGTCAAAAGAAAATCGTTAAAGTGTCGTAAAAAGGATGGCGTCAAAACAAAATTGTCATAGTGTCGTAAAAAAGATGGCGTCAAAGAAAAATCGTTAAACTGCTGTAAAAGGATGGCGTCAAAACAAAATTGTCATAGTGTCGTAAAAAGGATGGCGTCAATATCGCCAAAGTGTCTTAAAAGAATGGCGTCAAAATAAAATCGTTAAAGTGTCGTAAAAAGGATGGCGTCAAAAGAAAATCGTCAAAGTGTCGTAAAAAGGATGGCGTCAAAAGAAAATTCAGCTGGGGTACTTTATTTCATATCCATACACCCAAAAGCAACACAATACAGCATTTTCCCTCTTCAAAAATAAAAAAAACCCTTAAAACAAACTGTAACAGATGTTCATTGTGACCAGATCGAAACTTTCCAAAAAGCCTTCAACACTTGTCAACCGCTTGGGGGACGTATGAATATGGCGAAGTTTTCAAAGTTTGCAAAGTTTGCAAAGTTTTCTTACTCCAGTGACCGAGGTGCATATGTGCATCCAAACAAAAATTTTACCGTACTAAAGTTCGAACTAATTATGGTATTCAAACATTTAGATTTTCAGCCACAAAGATATGGGAAAATATTCCCAGTAATTTAAAAACTCTTTCTTTTAAGAAGTTTAAAATTCAATACAAAAAAATATTTGCTAAATCAACAAATTTGACCTGAATCTCGTTGTTGTGTTAAATAATCGAACTATATTAATTCTCTTAACAATTACATAATGATTTCCTTACTTCCTCTGCTAATCCTTGATTTCATTTAATAAATACATAGTAGGCAGTGATTGACTCGAAAGCTATTGCTACTTTAATCACTGCGCACTATTATAATACCATATTTTGTAATATCTCCACAAATTTTATTTAACTCTTCAATTATGTATATATTTTACAACTATATTAATACTTGTATATAAATAGTGTGAATAAAATTTGACTTGACTTGACTACAATTAACTAAACATACGCTACTATTTAAAGGGGAACTGCACCTAAAAATAAATTAGTTTGAAATAAAAGGCCTCCCATGTTAATAGTTTTACGGTATCTTCTCTTGTACTCGAGAAATAACGATTTCATGCACGTATTTTATGCTTCTGGTCGCCTCCATTTTGGAGTTTGTTCGACGGTTCAAGATTGATGTACAGCGGTGGTTGATAGTGGTTCCGAGGGCCTACGATTTAATTGGTCGTTATCCGAGAAGACCCGAAAGTCTTACCATTTGCTGATATTATTGCAAAGGCAGCACTCTCTCCTCAACTATTTTTAAGACCCTGAGTGGAGGTCCGACCCAGGATTTGAACCTGTGTCTCCCAGCTCATAGATATGTGTGGTAATCGCTAGACCACAACGGCTGGTTAGACCACAACAGCTGGTTATACCACAACAGCTGGTTAGACCACAACGGCTGGTTAGACCACAACAGCTGGTTAGACCACAACAGCAGGTTAGACCACAACGGCTGGTTAGACCACAACAGCTGGTTGTTCCTTGCACTCAAGTGACGTCGAAATTGAAAAGAACCTCCCGCTGGACCTCGAGTCTGAGCCGTCGAGCGAACTCGAATATGGCAGCGTCCAGAATCATAAAATATGAGAATGAAAACGTTATTTCTCGAGTACAAGAGCAGATAGCGTAAAACTATTAACATTTCTAAACATTATACTTAAAGGCCTTTTATTTGAAAGTAATTTATTTTTGGATACAGTTCCCATTTAAAGGAAAAGGACTCCAACTGACGTTATTTACGACACATTTTGGGGAGATCCCACTGTTCAGTTATATAGAGATGTCAGTGGATTATACCCGGGTTATTTTTATTAAAAAGCAGAAATCAAAATTAGAAAAGCAAATAAAAAAGGTTAAAACCGGTAGCTTACATTGCACTCTGGGGGTGTACAAATCAGTCTGAGTATCTCTCCGCCATTAACAGAGAATGACGTCAGCAGGGCACCAGTAAAAACATTCCATAACTTCACCGTGAAGTCCGCTGACCCCGACACCAAGTGTTCAGACGCGTACCTGTCGTATTCTCCGTACGGGTAAAGAAGACAAGTTACTTTGCACCGATGACCAATAAGTTTCTGGTATTTTGGCCAAACTGGGAAAAAAATGGTGAAAAGCGGTGAAAAGCGGTGAAAAGACAATAGACAGACAGACAGACAGACAGACAGACAGACAGACAGACAGACAGACAGACAGACAATCGTGCAGCTCGGCCATTAATAGACAAGAGAGTACTGTATGTTACCAGAAGGATCAGTATTATCATTCATCAAGTACTGAGTTATAGCAGCTTTAGTCACTGAGATTATGACAATCGAGCCATCTTGTTTTCCACAAGCAATTTTTCCTTGAGCTGCTAAAAATAAACTTGACGTTATCTTCACAGGCTTCGCCTGACCATCCTAGGAAAGAAAACCAATTGTGTAATGTTTGCAACTTAAACACGGAGCGATCACATAAGTAGAGGCGACGTAGCTTAGCCATTTAAAATCTAAATTACAGCACACCAATCATATTGATCGAATCTGTACGTCGGTATACAGGATCGCGAATCTCAAAAATTGTGCGCATTTGGTGCATTATGGGATACTTCGGGTGAGTAAAATTCCGAGCTAGCGCTCCTATGTGCCACGACGGTAAAAAAATAATGTCGGTAAAAACGCATAACAATTAAAAATTAAGTACTTCTAAATGTTATTGACGTACTCAATGAAGACAGTTAGCCGAAAAACCAACAGAATCGCCATTAACATTCTACTTCCGGTTGGCTAAGTAACAATATTCAAGTGTTTATCTTGTTCAATTCTAGTGGCACTACGATGAAAATTCACCCCCGTTTTTTAAGGATAGAATAGTATTTCATACCATTTTGAAGTAAGTATTTTGAGCTCTGAGATCACTATTATTTAAAAATTTCAAAACTTTCAAATTTTCTCGCATATTCTGCTGGTATGTCTGATGCTGAACACTGCGCCAACGGCAGCATTTCACTTCTGATAAGAACTCCTAGTGTATTGCATTCATTCACCTTAAAAATTCGATATCCTAGCTACTTTTCAAAAATTCTTAAAATCCATACGTACTTTTAGTCCACATTCTAATCACATGTGAAAAATTAATTTTACTTAATTTACGTCTGTTAAAATTCAATTCGTCAATTTAAAATAACACGTACCAAGGAATCTAGTAAGCCACACGGTCTAGAAGAAGAATTCCAAACATCAGCATAGCTCGTTGATGAATCGCAAGCTGTAGCTGTAAAAAAGATGAAGATATTATCAGGAATGGGGAACGAGTCTCATTCCGGTACGAACTTAATAACTCAATAACTCTCTCTATTAAAATCTCTTTATCTGTTGACGAGATGTTGTTGGTCCAGTAATAAGTTCAACCCGGTTCTTATTCCGTAGTGAAATATCGTTCTGGAACGTTATTTACCGGTTCGTGTACAGGCTGTACGAGATTTCGTTCTGGAATGAGATAAATAGGTGTGACAAAGTGATCTCTAAAAAAGATAGGATCGAGAAACTATTGTTCAAAAATGAAGCCGGAATAGCACTACTTCCGGCTGAAAGTAGTCTTTCACGTGCCAGCCATCTAAATGGAACCACGCTATATAGGTTTACTATAGTCCCAACTGCCTGACCCTGATCTTTTAATATGTTAAAATTAATCAGTTGTCGAAGATCTTCTAGTGGTTTATTACATAAACTAGAAACAGCCTGAAAAATCACTTTTCTTTCATTTCCTGTTCAGATTATACATCATTTATGTTCAAGTTCAAATTTATGTCTTGTAAACTGTTCATGAATGTACCAATCTACAAATGTTGGATGCAATCTCTTTAGCGTAACAACTCAAACATTTTCCTAAACGTGTCCAATTCCATAAAGTTCTCGGTCTTACTTTACAATCAAACCTGAAGTGGAACATCTTTATTGAGGGAATAATATCTAAAGCCTCAAAACGTCTTCATATCCTTCGTGTCCTGAAGCATAGTAGTGTACCTGCAACCGCTTTGATATCTGTCTATATAGCACGTATACGTTCTTTCTTATGGTATTGTGCCACTGTGTGGCACACTGCGATTCCAACCTTTTTGTCGGACGAACTTGAGAAAGTGCAGAAACGTGCACTAAAGATCCTATATCCAGATAAACATTATAATGAGGCTTTAGTCCTTATTTAGTCTATCACTAAATAAGCGGTGTTTAAATCTATGTACTAGAACCTTTGAGAATATTCGTAAACCAGTCTCGACTTAATAATTTGGTGCCTGAAACTAGAGCAACTGTACAAAATCATTATTTGCGAAATTTGTCTCTTCCAAAGTGTAGAACCGAACGTTTTAAGCGTATTTGCTACGATTCACTTCTTGTTCATAACTGATTCGTAAATTTTATTGTAAATATGATACATTTTACTTTTTTATCTACAATGTAAACATCGCAATTCACTATGTGGTGCTCATGATATTTGATTTAATAAAATCTTAAATCTTAAATCTTAAAAATCCTGGAGATGACTTATTTAAGAAATAAAAAACGTGTCGCGTGTGATTATCGAGTTATAATGGCACGAGAGATGCGTGTAAAACACGAGGCGATAGCCGAGTGTTTTACTAGCTTCTCGAGTGCCATTATAACTCGATAATCAAACAAGACAAAGTTTTTTATTTCTTTTATAAAATAACACCATTAAATTAACAATAAAGCCATGAAAAATGTAGATTTACCTGTTATAAAAACGTTGCTAGCACATAGCAACGCACGTTGCTAGGAAGCCTTTGATGAAAACACGTTGGCGATTTTAGCGATGAAAATGCACTCAACGTTGCAGTTAAAACATTCTGTTGTGTTAGTACCTTGATTAGCTTTGTATCCAGGTGTTCTTTGACTTTTTTTGTGATTTAAACTACTTAAAATCAGTCAAAAACGACAAAATCTACGCGAGGAATCACGTCAGCTTGTGCTTTATTGAGTTATAATGCACGGTTTTTGAGCTAAGAGTCAGAGTTCCTGAACAAATGCTGACTAAGTGTTCCATACCTGTGGGTATTCTACTACTAGGAATTAGCTCGCGCGGTCATATTCAGAATACAGCTGCCAGTCTTGTTGCGAGGATTAAGATCACATCTCCCTTGTGCTTAGTAATGTTCACTGGTTGCCAGTAAGATAAAGGATTATTTTCAAGATAGTGTTGATTACTTTCAAAGCTTTACATGGCCAGGCACCTATTTATATCACTGATTTACTTACTCCATATAACCCTACTTGTACTTTAAGATCATCCAACATAAATCTGCTGTTTGTACCAAAACGAACACTGTTACCCATGAAAACAGAACTCTAGAATTCATTACCAGAGCAAATTAAAATAACTGACTGTTTAAATAGTATTAAGTCAGCACTTAAGACTTTCCTTTTTTTGAATTAATATTGGTACCGGAACGAAAATTATGATGAAATTATGATGAAGGAAAATTATGATAAAACATTTTTCATGGTAACCTGAGGATACGTCTGAGATCCATCAAGTAGTAGTGAGTACACTTACGGTCCCCTAGTTTCTTGGGAGCTTCCAACAGATTTCCAAGATCTTTCACAATCTCATCAACACGCCAGGCATTCACTCTAAAAACAGAAAGAAAAACTGAATGAAAATTCCACGTTTAATTACGTATGTTACGTTAGGTTAATATACAGCTTTACAGTTTAAAAGCGCAGAGCGATAGTATAAAGAATAATATTTAACAAAGAGAGGATTTAAGAAATTTTTAAAGTATTGGACTGCCCTAACCGGGAATCGAACCCAAGGTCTCTGGTTTAACGTATGTACCAGTGCTCTTACCACTGAGTTATTTAGACACGGTCAGGACAGTCAATTGAACTATATATATATAGACTGCATGTTCTAAGGGATTTATGGTGAAGGAAAATTTCGAGTGCTCTGATCACTGAGCTACGAAAGCCGTTACCGAGAGCCTAGTCACGAGTGCTCTGGCCACTGAGCTACGGAGGCCGTTGCCGAGAGCTTAGTCACGAGTTCTAAGCCTAGTCGAGAGCCTTATAGTGACGAGTTCTATATACAGAACTCGTGACTACAGTAGGCTCTCGGCAACGGCCTCCGTTTCAGCGCAGTGGTCAGAGCACTGCACTGAATACAAACGAAGTCCGGTGATAATTACTGCTGAAAAGTTTGTTTCTAGTTTTCTTGCCAATCCTGCGGTGTTTTGTGGGTTCTTCGGTTGCTTCTGCCAAAGATACTCCTCGAAGAAGTTTTGGTGGCCCTTTTTAGTACACTTATTGTCTTTCTCTGATATTAATTTTAAAATATCTTCTTCGTCCAGAGAGGTAAATCTACCGCAAGCCATTTGTAATTTTCGCGGCTTTGGGCATTCAACAATTTTTTTGAATCACTGAGTGCAATAATTCTTCATATTCGGTGGAAATGACGTCACAGATGTTGGACATTAAAAATGAACTGAAGAATGTCGACCAATGAGAAACGAGCCTGAAGTATGAATATATAATAATATAGATAATCAACAGTAGTTGTACATTGAACCACAATGCGCAAATCATTTAACTTTGCATTCATCATATGAGAAGTTCAAAACAACCAAATTTAGTAAGAACGAAGCTTTACCTGCTTAATTCACATTGACATATCAAACAATGTTTAGCTGTGATATAAGAGCTGAGGTAGGTTCGCAAAGCATTGTGGTTGAATGCTCAGTAACATTTTTTCTGGCGCCGTCAGTTATGCTGACCTACCTTCCACAGCCATTTCCTTCAATAATCAGCTTATGAAATGGCTCTCGACGGCCATAAGAGAACATCATTCTTGAGCCACTGAAGGTTTTCTGAATGAGAATTATTTTAGGAATAAAAAATGTGTTGCGTGCGATTATCGAGAGACGCGTGTAAAAGACGAGAGACGCGTGTAAAATACGAGACGTGTAAAAAACACGAGAGACACGTGTAAAATACGAGAGACGCGTGTATAACGCGAGAGACGCGTGTAAAACACAAGGCGATAGCTAAATTTCCTGGCACTGCGACTAAGATTTTATTTACAGTATTTTATAAAGTAATATAATACTGCAACACAATTTAGGGTACTGAATCCAAGCAGATTACATACCTCGTCACGAGAATCTTTAAAAATATGAACAAGCTGCGGATCACCGTTTTCTTCTGGCGCTTTCATGCAAACTTCACCTGCGAAAATTAAAAATAATAAGTGGCGTCCTACGCGCGCTACGGTTGGTCAATTACACGTAAACTAGTCAGCTCTATGTGTAACTAGCAACGCAAACTAGTCAGCTCTATATGTAACTGAAGGACTGTGTTCCGGACAAAACGTGAAGCCAAAGATGGCGGACATGGAGGTCGATTTTGTACGTCAGTTTCAGTCCCCTACGCGGTCTTGTACGTCCAGTCCTTTTCACGACATTACACTTTAGGTTTTGTTTGTTTCGGTTACGAAATCACAAAAAAATAATAATCACAAAACAACGAAATAAGTCCTCGAACGAAGAGAAAACGACAAACATTCAGTAAACGAGTACTTAAAAAGGATTTAGTAATGTCCTGTGTCCTGTAGTACCATCTCGCACGTTTCCACTCTCCCCCCGCTACGCAGACTCTCGACCTTCAGTCTCGGGCTTACACAACAAATTTAGAATTTTCCCAAACTCTTCCTCGTGTATGCATCAGGCTATGCAAACACGGTAAAAATCAACTTTACTCATTCCTCATTGGCTAATGACATCAGAATTTAACTTAATTTTTTTCTACTAGGGGAATTTAGGAAAAATACCATTTATTATTTGTTACTGCCTATTCGTGGCGGCCAATAGCTCCTACTGTATTTACATAGTAGCTCCTCTTATCAAAATTTGCTAAGATTACATGTTTCAACACTACAAAAAATATATCAATCCTCTTGGACCACTTTGTAGTGTCTCACTTTCCACTAGTACTGTCTTCTGCATAGTTCGCACAATACCCATTGAGCTTCCTTCTCATGTCGTATCAACTTCTGGATTTGTTGTTGCAATTTGTTGATACCATCTCTACCTGGAATCCCGGTCGCTTCTCTCTCGTTTCAAACGCTAACTGCTGGTTTTTGTTTAATTTTTCCCGATGTTTTGCTTCGATATTTTGCTCCTGAGGACACGCCATATCTACCACGAACCAGATACGTTTACCGTCGCTGTCCTCCAGTGTGAGGCCTGGCCTCCTGGCTATATTTCCTCAGTTTATATTCAAAATCCCACACCAACTTAAACTTGCCATCCTCCATTACATGCCCTTTCATCCATCGCTGTTTGTACCAAAGTGTTCCTCCCTCTATAATTTCATGTTGCTTACCCCATTGCACCACTAGTATCATCAATGCGTTCTTAGTCAATCAATATATGGTCTGGAAACTCGGCAAACATCAAAGCAGTTAACATTGTTGAACAAACGAGCTGCGATTTATGTTGAACCGTATCTGTACCTAACCGTGCAAAAACCGTTTGTTTTAGGTTTATTAATATTTAAACAGCACGGTTGAACGATTGAACTCAAACCTTGCTATTGGATGATTGCTTCATTATACCAAAAATACGATGTGTTCACTAACCGTCATTTGCATAAAGGCTAACAAAAAGATAGAAGACTTTCGTTGAGTTTGCAGACCATGCCTCCATTATTGACTATGATACGTTGTTATGTCTCCTCGCATATTCCGTCCCTGCTAATGCTGTAAAACCTGCCAAGAGATGTTGGACAGTCTCGTCGTACTGTCCACATAATCTACACAGTATCGATTCGACATTCAGTCCTCTCATCCTTTTTCATTTCCTTGTTACGTCATCTCTGCTCTTGCACATTTATTATCGCTGCTTCTAGGGCCGAGATTGCATTTAAGCCATTCACTACACTCCATCTCCTAGTTCTTATAGACATTGCTTTGCATTTCCTTCTTCATATACTCAGCTTTTTTGTTGTTTACCATTCCTTTCTTCAGTCCTTCTTTTAGCTTCGTCCAGCAAGTTTTCTAAGGGCCCGTCATACTCTCTCCATTGGTCATAATTCCTTTTTCATTAAAGGTTACTTCCATTCCACATTCCGCTAACGTGTGTTCTACTTCACGTTTCACAGAGCAATATTCAATATCGTACAGTATTCTCTCTTCCATGCTACCTTCAATCCACCATTGACATATAGGTTGCTATTCTGACTTTTGTTTCCTGGTATACTTCTTTTAGGCTCTTGCCTTTTCATATATAATCTCCTGACTGGATTAGCTACCAAGCATGTTATTCATCCTTAGTCCCTTCTTCAAAACCATATTTAGTTCCCTTAAGTATGATTTGGAGAATTTACATACGTTCATAGGGTGCAGTTAATTGCTCTTATCATGTTCCTGTCATATAGTTCTAGTTCATTTAATATTTCTACTCGCTTTTCCATCTCTGGCACAACTCTTTCCAATACTTTTTCCTTCTTAACCTTTTCAGCCAGTTCTATGCCTAGGAATTTGTAGTACTCCTTTTTTCAGGATCGAGCGCATTCATCCGTTCTTGTAGCACTTCCATTCCCTATATTGTTAGGTCGTCAATAAATAAACTGTGAGTTCGCTTTACTGTGCGATGTTCCGGAGGTCCCATCCTATATCCTCTCATCTCACTGAGAAGTATACAAATGGGCACTTCTGATAAGCAGAACCCGACTAGTGAGCAGCTATCACATTGTAGAAATCCACATAATATCTGTATCCATCTACTGGTCATCTTCCTTCTACCTATGTTCACCTCCAATCTCACCTTTCAGTTCTGCATTAACCTGTCTATCACCTTTATAACATCTTCAGGGATCCGCATCGATCGGTACACTCTCAGCATCCAGTCATGTTGGACTTTGTCATAGGCCTTCCTATAATCGTAGAATGCTACTACGACGATGTTCTCTCACCTCATCCATTATGCACTTGTCAATGAGCAGTTGAGCTACAGTTCCCAGAACTCCTTCCATCACTCCAAGTTGTCCTTCATCTCAGATGTTATTACTCTACAGATGTTTCTTCATATACCGTCCCATCATTCCAGTGTAAATCTGGAAATTAATTATGATGTCTAGTCCTCCTAGCCACATATCGAAATGGTCGTTTACTGTTCCGACTGTTCCAATTATGATAGGTACAATTGTTACTTCTTTACATTGCCATACCCTCTTGATTTCTCTTTTTAGATCTTGATACTTCTCTACTTTTTCCTTTTCTTTCTGCAGAACTCTTGTATCAAATGGGCATGCAACATCTATCAGTGCGAGCATCTCTTCTTTTTACATCTCTTTTTTATCAGTGCGCAGCATTTGTTCTATCTTATTATCAGTTTGGATTTTCATATCCCACAGCAGTTTTACATTTACATTTTCAGTGACATTTTCTGGCTTATGCTCGTACCAATTTTCCGCATGTTCCAGTTTGTATTTCTTACATAACTCCCAATGGATCACCTGAGCAATTTTGTCGTGTCTCCAGTTCTTATACTGCTTTTGGGCTAACATCTTACATTCCGAAGCAATATGTGCTACTGTCTCATCATGCTCTCCACATAACCTACAAGCAGCCGATAAATCTTCCTGGTCAATCACTTTCCCGATGTACCTAGTTCGTAATGTCTGATCTTGTGCCGCCATCAACAATCCTTCTGTTTCTTTCTTCAGGTTTCCTCTTATCTCTCCACTCCTCTGTACTTGTGTAGAATTTCCAATGTAAATTATTTCCTGTTATCTCGTCTCGAATTCTGGATCTCCTTTTTCTCTTTCCCTCCATCTAACATCTCCTTTCCTACTGCTATCAATAGTTTCTCATCACTATATGCAACATACATTCGCAAGCTATTTACTTCAACATTTACACAATCCTCCACACTAATTAGTCCTCTACCTGCTTGACTTCTTTTGAAGTAAAGCCGATCAATGTCGCTCTGGGGGTGGAAGGCTCTATACACTGCTAGCAATTTTCTCGTTTTCCTATCCATCTTTCTAAGTTCTTCCTTTGTCCACTTAATAACTCCTGCACCGTAACTGACAATAGAAACAGCTCTTGAATTTATTGCAGTGATGCTATTTCTTCCATTAAGTTTGGACTTCAGTATTTTCCTGACTCGTCGGTAATATTCTTTCATGATCTTTTCTTTCATATCCTCATCCTTTATTCCATCTGCCTCCAAAATTCCCCAATACTTATATCCCTTATCAGTTTCAACTTCCTTGATTTGTTCTTGGTCAGGGAGTTTGATACTTTCATTTAGTATATGTTTCCCCCGCTTCATTACGAGGATGGCACATTTAGTAATACCAAACTCCATTCGTGTGTATTCACTGAAAATTCGTACATAATTTACCAATGTGTCCAACTGTCTCTCATTTTTTCCATAAAACTTCATAAAACAACAAATCATCCATAAACAATAAATGGTTTATGGTTCCATTATTTCCTCCAAGATCCTATCTTACTTCACTTTTCTCAAAATGATTGACAGAGGTATAACGAATAACAGAGGAGACAAGCCATCTCCCTGAACAATCCCTCGCCTTATTTTTACAGTCCCTAATGTCACTTTTCCAGATGTTAGTTCTGTTTCCCAATTCAGCATACTGTTTCTAATCAGATCTCTTATATTGTCGGCTACTTTGAATATATCCAAACATCTGAGAATCCAGGAATGAGGTACCATATCGTAAGCCTTCTTGTAGTCTACCCATCCCATCGCAAGCCCAGTTTGTCGTCTCGATTTCGTAGGATCATCTTATCAATTAAAGTTGATCCTTCGTCCCTCTGCATTCTTTTCTACACCCTTTCTGTTCATCAGGAAGGTTTTTCTCTGCAAGTTGTTTGTACATTTCTTCTGATAACATTTCAGTCAACAATTTTCACATCAGCGGAAGGCATATCATGGGTCGAAAATGTGTTACTGCAGCCCCCTTTTCTTTGTCCTTCACAAGCGTTGTCACTCCTTTTGTTAACCATTTTGGTACATCACATTGGTTCATACACTCGTTAAGGAGTTCAGCCAACATTATCCTTATAGATTTTACATGCTTCAACCAGAACCCTTGAAGGCCATCTGGTCCGGGAGCTTTCCAGTTGGGCAGTTTACTTGCTTATTTCGCAATTAATTCTGGTGTTATTTTAATATCTCTTTGTTTCTCTGTTCTTGCATACTCTTTCTCCACTTCTTTAACCCATGTCGCCCGATCATGATGTAGCACTTGTTTACTTCATATATTATTCCAATACTCTCTACTTTCTTCTGCATCAGGTATGACACTTTCGTCTACCCCGGTATACCCTCAAGTTTCTCAAATAACCTTTTCTGGTTATTCTGGAACAACCTGTTTTGCTGATACAGGTCTATTCTGATATCTCTTAATCTTGGCTGTTTTTTCTGTAACTCGCTGCTTCGAACTCTTCAATCACAACCTTCAAACCTTTCCTATAAATGTTGTACTTTCTCTCCAACCAGGTTCCCTTTTTTCAGGTATTCTAGTCGACTAAAATATTTTCTTGTATCCTTAATCTGACCTTCCAGCCGTCTTTTCCACCACGGCTCTTTTTTTTGCATTCCTTTTTATTTTTCACACCAAGCTGCTTTGCTACTACGTTTGCAGCCGCTTTAAGAAGATTATTCATTTAAAATGTTGTACCACTTCCTCAACCCGATCAAAACTTCTCATATTTGGTGGATTTTTAACTTCTCCAGTTTCTTCTTTTCCAGAAGGTTGCCTCTTCGCATTCTCTCAAGTAATTATTCTCTCCCATTCCCTGACGTTGTATCTCTCTCCGCAGCTGTACCTTCCTCTTGTGGGGATCTTTCAACAGGTTCGTCACTGGATTCTGGGTTGTCTATCTCTCGCCTTATCTCTTCAATCTCTAGTTCAGATAACCAACCTTTATTTCGAATCACCAATATACCTGTCCAGCAAGCTTTTGTTCTGACAACTCAAAAATGCCAATATATTTCTAGATGTGATGCATTCTCTTCCTAAACCCTCTCGTGCTAGGTTCGCTCATCAAGTAGCACTTCATTGCAAGCTTGTTCAGTTCTTTCGTCCATTTGGTATGTACTTTTTCAGCAGTAACACGATGACGGCCGGGCCCGGCTGCTGTGCATGTTCACCCATACCGAACGTGACACCATCACCATATCTGGATCCAGTCCCATTTACGCTGTTATTTCTAATTCTATTAGAAGACATAATTACATCATAACAATTTATGAGACACCAGGAATTATATAGTCCATCCTTTACGTTATTTGGTGCATAGGAAAAGGCTTAATACTGTCCAGAATTGCCATTTCTGAACAGGAACCGTTTGTGGCTGTAAGCCATTCATCTCTCAGCACGGTAAACACCTTGGATTGGAATCGTAACCCTGATTTGGGAGGCTAGAGGTTACTACTTGCATAATGTACTACCCCAAAACTCGTGGAGGACGGGAGAGTATTAATCTTCCCGTGGTAGACGCAGTCCAACTGGTTCTTCCACTACCCTTATTATTATTATTATTATTATTATTATTATTATTATTATTATAAATGTAGTACATTTGATATCAAGAAAACCATAACTAAATCAATCCAGTATTTACTGAAACTTCTAATTGATAATGAATTAATACCTACTACCAAACTTGGAGACTCTTTTCGATACTTAGGAAAATATTTTGACTTTAACATGTCTAACCAACAACACAAATCTGAGCTGATCTCCCTCACTAAAGAACTGATGTTTGACATTGATCTTAAACCTCTACATCCTAAAAACAAACTTCTACTTTACAGTCGCTACGTGTTATCCAAATTATCCTGGCATTTTACCGTTGTTTCCCTGTCTAAAACTTGGGTCATTGAAAACATGGATTCAATAGTAAACAAATACATCTGTATAAGTGGCTTGAAATACCTGTATCAGGAACATTAAGTACTGTCTACCTTAACTAAAACAAATTTGGTCTAAGTATCTACCCGACTGCTAATCCAAGGCTCCTTTTTCTCTAATGTAATAGAATACTCATTGTCACAACTTAATAGCATCTGGTCCAAATCTCAATCTAACTTACCAAAAAACATTTATAACTTTACCATTCGTTACATTAATAACTCTCTTCCTACGCGCAAAAACCTTACCAGATGGGGTATATCATCAACCTCGGATTGTTCCTTTTGTTTAAACCCTGAAACGCTCTTACATGTGGTTGCAGGATGTCAATCGTACCTTCCACGGTTTACATGGAGACACGACTCTGTCCTCAACTTTCTCGCAAAAACACTACAACCTATCAACAACTCTAATCTCTTCGTTGATCTTCCCGGATACAAATATCCATCAATAATAACTGGTGAGATGCATCGTCCAGATTTGCTTTTATCTATTTCTAATGACTACCTCTATATCGTTGAATTACTGTCGGATTTGAATCAAACCTCCAAAACAACGTTGAACGCAAAAAAGCTAAATACATAGACGTTATTAGACAACAAAAAGAACAATATCAAAATGTAAAATTTGTAAATCTCTCGATTAGTTCTCTCGGTATTTTCTCAAAAGAATGCTCTACTTTTCTAAAGATGTTAAGTGATGTAGGTCTTGATAAGAAACACCAAAAAAATAAAAATAACATCTATCACCATTAGAACAACATATTATATTTTCTGCTGTAGAAACAAAGAATGGACAAATCCTGAATTAATGAACTTTTAAAATAGACGTATATATTCATATTTTCATTTGTATAATCTTTAATTTATAGTTTATAGTGGTTCAAGTAGTCAATTGTAAATTACCTCATTAAGCGAGATTTATAATTGTATATATAACAAAAGATTTAAATAAAGTTTCCATTATTATTATTATTATTATTATTATTATTAAAAAATAAAATAAATTATTGTCATTATTATTATTATTATTATTATTATTGTAAAGGATAGCCGGACCTCATATTCTGGTTCTCAGCCAGTTCGTAAAACGCCAAATATTGCCGTCTTAATATATATATATATACATAAACAAACATGATAAACATACAATCAAAAGTGAACAGTCACTAACGTCTTTGAATTAACCCACTCAAAATCTTTCTAACAATGGACTCGCTTTCCATTAGGACGATTTTAGTTATCTCTCTGGTGATAAAATGAACTTCTTTTATATCACTGAATAATTTCTGAACTTCCTCAACATGAATCTTCGTGCCACCACCCAAACTACCAATAACCAGTGGAAGGCTGTAGGTACAAAACCCTGGGCGTTGCTCGCGTATTTCAAATGCCAACTGGGAATACTTAACCATCTTCTCCCTAAAGGCGGCTAGCAGGTTCCGTTCCATGGGACAGGTCATATCAACTATCCAGATGGTTTTAGCTTCTATGTCTTCGAGTATTAAATCCGAGCGTCTATGGTTAGTCTCTTTACGAGCTTTAAACTCAAAATCCCAGATAAGTTTGGCATTTCTATTCTCAAAGACTTCTCCTCTTCTCCATTTTTGCTTATACCACTTACAATTGTCAGGGAGTAGACATTTTCTTTTAGCCCAGGCAACAGCCAGAATCATCAGAGCGTTATTGTGTCTCGTAAGATACTCTACGTTAGCAAGAACAGGACAACCTGTCACCCAATGTTCTACAGTTTCAGGGAATCGGAAGCATAAACGACAGATATTTGATTCAACCCCTAAACCTCTAATTCTCTTCCATTCACGTGTTTCTAGCATTTGCTCCTGAAGTACAAATATTGCAGCTGTCTTGTGTGGATCCAGCCATGTACTAAGCCAACTGTGGCACTCCTGTTCCTGTCTGGCCCAATTTGAGCTTTGGCATTATTTCTCTTGTAATCATTGCATCTCTTATTAATAACATCTCCTTGATATATTTCTTTCAGTTTTATCCAGCTCTTTTTCCAGTCAACATCCAGTGCTACACCATCCAGTGTGATTACCCCATTCTCAAAGTCTATTGTGTGACCCACAGCACGAACGCTCTCCATTGCCTCTTTCTTAATCGAGTAAAATGAAATGGTTACATTCCCGTCCCCAAGCTACCTGTACCTTCATGTGCTCGTCCTCGGACATTGCCATATAACATGCAACTTTTTGTTTCCCTGTATACATCCTGCACACTTTTTAAGCCTCTTCCTCCCATATCTCTAGGCAGATATAACCTTTCATCACTGCACAATCTTCCATGCATTCTTTTCAAATGGAGATTACGTTTGATTATCATATCAATCTCGTTTAATTCTTGTTCAGTAACTTTACATACATTCATCGGATAAGTAACAGTAGGTAACACAAATGAGTTGATTGCTTGAATCACATTTCTATCGTTCAGCTCAGCCTCGAGGATTTTGGCAAGACGTTCTTCCAAACGTACTTTAGTTCTCTCAAGAATCTTTCTACGGTCAACACCTACTGCTTGTTCACAACCTAGAAACTTATAGGTCTCTCCTTTTTCTGGATCTAGTACTTTCATTCTCTGTTCCAACACTTGAAGTCCTTCTCCTTTGATCATATTTCCTCGATGGTACACTATTTCGGCACACTTCTTAATCCCATAGGCCGCACTAGTATCACCACTTGCTTGTACAATAGTACTATTGACGGTTTCCAGGTCGTTATGGTTTTCTTGATAAACTTTTAGGTCATCGATAAATAAGCTATGAGTACGGGGAGTTAGTCGTGAGCCTGGCAAACCCATTCTGTAGCCTGGTGAGTCTTGAAGAAGTAAACCAATGGGGACCTCGCTTAGGCAGTAACCTATTGGCGAGTAACTGTCACCTTGTAGAAACCCCCTGTGGAATCTGATCCATGTACTCAACACATTCTTCCCATCTATCTTCACTGAACGTTTGGTTTTCCATCTCTTCATTGATTCCTTCATCACTTTTATTACATAACTAGGAAAGCCCATCCACTCGTATACCATTAGGACCCAGTCACGATGGACGAAGTCATAGGCCTTCTGGTAGTCATAGTATGCCAAAGAAAATTCCGATGGTATTCTTTAACTTCACTCACTATGCACTCGTCAATAAGTAGTTGGTCCACTCATCCTAGTACTCCTTTTCTACAACCAAGTTGCCCTTCATCCCACAACTCATTTTGAAGTGCATGATCCATCATGTAATCTGCAAGTAGGCCTGTAAACAGTGTATAGCGCCAGTAAGCATGTAATCGGCCTGTATTCTTGGGAGTTGCTGAGGTCTGATGTTTTAGGAATCAATGGCGTCCTTCCAATAGGGAGCCACTGTGGAATACTGTTCGGGTGATGTTTCCATTGGTTCATGATTCGAACAAGAGTTGGCCAAACTGCCGTAAACTTCTTCCACCAGAAATTATGTATT
Source organism: Chrysogorgia sp. JL179-B06 (assembly GCA_035772405.1). Taxonomy (NCBI): domain Eukaryota; kingdom Metazoa; phylum Cnidaria; class Anthozoa; order Scleralcyonacea; family Chrysogorgiidae; genus Chrysogorgia; species Chrysogorgia sp. JL179-B06. The sequence goes on from JAYKKM010000229.1 coordinate 1,853,645, forward strand.
CCATCTAATCCAGGCGCTGACCAATTCTTCCTTTTTTTAATTTTCTTGCTTAATAAATCGAGGGTGATACTACATTCCCTGACTGAAGAGATCTTTGATTTAATCCTGTCTCTGATGACTAGCATCCACGGTTGTACCTTTGTTACCTGTTCGTTTTCCCAGAATTGTTCAAATTTATCCATGTCTGGTGTTCTTCCTGTATACGTAATGGTTTCACAAATTGATTTGTAGGATGCACTTTCATTACTCATAAACATAAAATTGTTACGTATCCTCTTACTCTTTCGTTTGACTTTTCCAAGCGATTCTTTCAAACCTTAGCTGTTGAAGCCATTGTTCTTTGTTAATCCGAAGTTGGCTATTTGTTAATTGTTGTCATTTTGTCTTTTCCTTTAAAGATGCTATGATTCCTTTGTCTTTTTTGGTGGCTTTCCTCCTAACCTTCCTTCTGTAGAGTTCATTTGCAGCTTTAGCAATCCATTGTCTTAATTTCTTTATTAGTTTATCCTTTTTCAATTATTGTCGGTTTCCTTTCCCTTTTCCATTACTTTTGTTAGGTATCTTCCTTTTCACACCCATTTGCTGGTTAATGGCTAGACCCATAGCGTATACACTATCATCAATAAAACAAATGTCACTGGCATTATTTATGTGCTTTGCAAGGATGTTGTTTGCAGCTTTTAAAATCTCTTGTATTTTACCTTCAGTAAACATTCCCTTGGTTTGTTTTCTATATCCACAACAGATGTTATTTCATCGAATGCCTGTCTGAATAAGGTATTCAGTTCTGCTTCCTCTCCTATTAGAGGTTCAGTCATATCTTCTGTTTGAGGCTCACCAAAATCTTGTTCAATCTCTATTGGATCCTGATCATGTTCATTACCGTTTTCGCTTTCTGTTTGGTCTGTGGTGTTAACGCTCGACACCGTGTCCGGATGTTGATCCATGTTAGTTGTTTCAAGACTTCTTTTGCGGACGAGTACCAAGTTCATGATCTCCTTCTGTTTTATTATTATTATTATTATTATTATTATTATTATTATTATTATTATTATTATTATTATTATTATATGATGTAATATGTTGCCTGTATATAATATGTTGCCTGTTTATCTCTGTGGATTGCCCTACGTTTACGTATGGAGAGAAACACGGAGTGATTTATTCTTAAGATTATTTTATAATATTGCTTCAATCGATTTTCTGAAATAAAGTTTCCATTATTATTATTATTATTATTATTATTATTATTATTATTATTATTATTATTTTTTATTATTATTATATGCTAAGGCTCATAGTTACAAAATATTATTATAAGTAATAAACATGCGTGCCATTTTTCATTAATTATTCTCGAACAGTGTTATAACTAATACTGTATTAAAATACTCATCAAAGAAAAAACAAAATAAATGGCTACCTAGTTAGTACTTTTCAGCTAAAATTACTTGAATCTGACTCGCACCATGTCGTTATATTAAATTTCGAGGTAAGCGGTAAAGCAAAAGAGGGGGTGTCGGTGGGAGGAAAATTATAGGAAGTGGAGAAGCGAAAATAACGAGTGGCAGATGTTGTGCGCTAAAGGCGTACAAATTGACGTTAAGACGATGCTAGAAACGCGAAAACAATGGCAAAATATGCGACATCTTATACCAGGTAAAACAGTTTGCAGTTCGGGGCAGCATCTGAAAATAAAAATAATGTAGGAATTAATAAACCTGTTTAGTAGAAACCTACTAGTAATTTAATACAAACGCTGCATTCTGATTGGTTACGCTGCTCGCTATCTAGTGTTTTTAGCGAAAAAAAACAATGTTGAGGCCTCGTTTTTCGAAATGATTTTGATGAAATAACGAACATAAGATAGTTTATACAAAAACAATTATATTATGAAACAATCTTGAATACTTTTCTTATAGCCGAATAATTTCCTCGTCATCTGATTCTCCAGGCGAAACGTCTTCTTGTTCCTCAATTGTTGACAGCCTCGTTTTGGTTTTCGCGCGCGGAACTCGCAAGCTCCAATACCTCACCACAGCGGGGTATTCGAGATAGCGTGGTATTCTAGCTCGAATACCACGGAGCAGACCTGGAAATAAATTCCAACCTTTCTTGGATCTTACGCTATAAGGACCAAATAATTTCTTCGAAAACACGGTGGTCGCACTACGTTTCGCAGGACTAAAAGTCTAAAACAATCGTTAATATATATAATATATATTAACGATTGTTAATATATATTATATATATATTATATATTGTTATTAATATATAATAGCCATGCCTAGCAATTTGCTAGTACAGTAGCACTGTTGCAAAATCCATTAAATTGAATAATCTTTTATCTTTAGAGTTTAGGCAGTTGTGTAGTTGTGTAGCTACATTCACAGAATACCCTACACGGCTACAGCGGTACAGCCACACCACTGCGGCAATGCCCTGCAGTGCTCACATGTCAAATGTGTTCTATGCCGGGGCTTAAGCAGTTATGTCGGGAGTGGGAGTTATGACTTGCCAGCCAGAAACTTTCTTACAACTAAAATATTTTCTTGGAACGAGGATCCCAGGATGCACCATTATTTCCAGGTATGCGGCACGGAGTGCAGGGTCATTCTGTGATAAATTGATTGTCACGTGATACAAATTTAGCTCTCTCACTGGACAGTTCAGTTATAATAGTACAGTTATAATAGTGCAGTTCAGGTATAATATTGCTAGTAGTATACGTACCTTGATGGAAGTTTATACATATATGCCTTGCCTCTCTGAAATTTCAAAAACACAACAAACTTTTAGTGTACCTCAGTATCCACATGGAGCATACAGGTCAAGTGTAATAATAAACACTTAATAATGTCTGATCCGAAGGTAAACAGTAGTTTTGTGTTCCCGAGTGTCTCGAGTTATCTATCAAGTAATCGAGGCACGCGGGAGGTTGAAAGAACACGCGAGAAAAGCGTGTAAAACACGAGGCGATAGCTTCTTGAGAGGTACTGGGATAACGTTTTCTATTTCTTGTCGAAATGTGTTAAATGTGTCCAAAATATGTTATTTTGTTAAATAAAAAGGAGAATATTATTATTTACTGCCGAAATAGTGTGCAGGAAGTCTAAAATGTCGAGAGAAGTTATATATATATATATATAAGTAGAGTGCTGCGTAGACAGTGTTTTGAATATATAGCAAAGTGAAAAGGTGGTAAACTGCCAAGAATTTAGTGACGAGATACTGACGTTTCGAGCGGAGCCCTTCATCAGAGTAAGACGGGATGAAATGAAATAAATAGGGCTTATATATATGCCAAAAGGGTGTCACAGGTAGAAAGTAGCCAATCAAATGCACGGGAAATAAACTAACTAATAATTAATGAGATGGGAAAAGTTAAATCATTGGCTATTTTTACAGTCGATCAATAAGCAGACTGAGGGGGTGGGAGAAATGACAGGTCCAATATTCAAGGGGATTAGGCGATAATAATAGAAACAAAGACTTGAAAACGAATGAAAGTGCATAAGCTAATAATAAAAAGTTCCAAGCAAACTAAAATAATAAAAAACTTTTAGGAAATTAAATAAAAGAAAAACGTTCGTTAAGACCAAGAGGATGTGTGGTGCCAAGTTTAAAAATGAGACGCTTCTCTTGCCGCTTGCGGTTATCGTTGCCACCGTAGATGGGAAGGATGGCACAGACTTTCATGTCTGAAACCAAATGGTTGGAGCTGTTGAAATGGCGGGCTACAGGTTTGTCACCATCATTGATCTTCACGGAACGAAGATGTTCAGCAAACCTGTCTGAAAGGCGTCGCCCAGTTTCACCGATGTAGATTTTAGGGCATTTATCGCAAGAAATGCAATAAATTATGTTGGTGGACGTGCATGAAAAAGCATGACGGATTGTGTGGTCGAATTTGGGGGCAGTAATAACTGTAGTGGGATTGAGAAAAGGGCATGTGTTACAGCGGGAACGGCCGCAAGAAAATGTTCCCGCTGGTTCCGAGGTATTTTGTTTAAGGGCACTATGTACTAAGGAGTCACGAATGTTTTTATTACGGCGAAAAGATACCAAAGGGTTGTCGGTGAAAAGGACCATTTGGTAAAATGTGAAAATTCCGATTAATAATATTTTTAACTTTAAAATTGAAAGGATGAAATGTTAGAACTGAAGGAATTTTATTGTTTGAAACTCGTTCCAAAGATGGTTCAAGGGCGTCTAAACGGGGGACGAGAAAAGCTTTCTGAACGGCGACGTCTAAAAGGTTGGTAGGGTAACCACGTTGGACAAAAAAATATCTCATTTCCATTGATTTGGCTTGAAAATCTTGGTCGTCGCTACATAAGCGGCGAAGACGCAAGAATTGAGAGTAAGGGATGGATTGCTTAGTGTGGTTGGGATGAGAGGATGAAAATAGAAGATAACTATGGGAGTCAGTAGGCTTGTACGAGACCGACGTTTTCAGCGAATAACCATTAATCGAAATTAAAATATCAAGGAACGACACAGAGGTCTCGCTGATTTCCCACGTGAACTTCAGAGCAGGATGAAAATCATCAACAAATGACTAAACAGTCATCGATAAATCTGCCGAAAAAATCAGGCAAGGGACCCGTGTATTGTTCAAAGATCTGTTTTTCAACATAACCAACAAATAAGTTAGCATAGCTTGGACCCATTTTGGTGCCCATCGCAACACCACTTATTTGTTGATAATGTTCACCATCAAACGAAAAATTGTTAAGGGTAAGCACTAGCTCTGCCAAGCGGAGTAACGTGGTTGTGGACGGGTTCTAAATTAGTGCGCTGATCAAAGAAAAACTTCAGAGCTTCAAGGCCATCACAATGGGGAATGACGGTGTATAAGGACTTGAAATCCATCGTGAAAATAAATTTATCGGAACTACTGAAACGTAACTGGTCGAAAATTTGCAAGGCATGTTTAGTATCTTTGATATAAGAAGGCAACTTCTTAACCAAAGGATACATAACGTTGTCTAGAAAACTGGAAACGAGCTCGGTGCAGGGGCAACTACAAGCGGAAACAATCGGCCTGCCAGGATTGTTAGGTTTATGGATTTTAGGTAGGAAATATATGACAGGCGTTCTGGGGGTTGTTAATATAAGGTTAGATGCAGAGGCAGGCAATTCACCGGCTTGGATGAAATTCTTGATGGTAGTTTTGACGGATTTTTGGTGAGATTGAGTGGGATCGGAATTCAACTTAGTATAAAAGATGGTGTCGCTGAGTTGACGAAGAGCCTCTTGTCGATACAAGTCCGCTCTCCAGACAACTACAGCGCCACCTTTGTCCGCAGGTTTTATGACAACGTCATTTCGGCATCGTAATGAATTCAAAGCTAGAAGCTCTTCTTTAGTTCTAACATTTCATCCTTTCAATTTTAAAGTTAAAAATATTATTAATCGGAATTTTCACATTTTACAAAATGATCCTGAGACGTCAGCCATTTTCACCGACAACCCTTTGGTATCTTTTCGCCGTAATAAAAACATTCGTGACTCCTTAGTACATAGTGCCCTTAAACAAAATACCTCGGCACCAGCGGGAACATTTTCTTGCGGCCGTTCCCGCTGTAACACATGCCCTTTTCTCAATCCCACTACAGTTATTACTGCCCCCAAATTCGACCACATCCGTCATGCTTTTTCATGCACGTCCACCAACATAATTTATTGCATTTCTTGCGATAAATGCCCTAAAATCTACATCGGTGAAACTGGGCGACGCCTTCAGACAGGTTTGCTGAACATCTTCGTTCCGTGAGGATCAATGATGGTGACAAACCTGTAGCACGCCATTTCAACAGCTCCAACCATTTGGTTTCAGACATGAATTAAGTCTGTGCTATCCTTCCCATCTCTGGTGGCAACGATAACCGCAAGCGGCAAGAGAAGCGTCTCATTTTTAAACTTGGCACCACACATCCTCTTGGTCTTAACGAACGTTTTTCTTTTATTTAATTTCCTAAAAGTTTTTTATTATTTTAGTTTGCTTGGAACTTTTTATTATTAGCTTATGCACTTTCATTCCTTTTCAAGTCTTTGTTTCTATTATTGCCTAATCCCCTTTTATTTCCCGTGCATTTGATTGGCTACTTTCTACCTGTGACACCCTTTTGGCATATATATAAGCACTATTTATTTTATTTCATCCCGTCTTACTCTGATGAAAGGCTCCGCTCGAAACGTCAGTATCTCGTCACTAAATTATTGGCAGTTTACCACCTTTTCACTTCTACAGCTGCATGTACTCCCCTTATCCCTGTATCTAGCGTAATAACTGCAGAGACCTGAACATTTTGACCCAATCCGAAGAAACTGGCCCTACCAGATGCCTACCTTCGCCCAAACAACGACACAGTTGCTTTGGACATAGTCACACGCTGACCATGTTTCACCAGGTTGTGCAGGCATAGCTGTTAAAAACTGGAAGTTGCTAACATCGTACATCTATGGAATACGAAGAAACATCCAGTCAAAACAAAATAAGACGAAGAAAAGAGACAAAATGGAATATCTGTACTACATATGAATACGATTCAATGTCAAGGACTGCAAATAAAATTATCATTATTATAGATATCAGTATTAAGCTAGAGGGGGCTTTATACAAATGCTACACAGTTTACACATGTGGAACACATGTGATCACATGTGAATTGGGTTTTTTAAATGTGACCAGAAGGTAGAAGCTAGGGGCTTATACAAATGCCATACAGTTTACGCATGTGATATACGATTTGTGATCTACAAATACAGGGCGTGCGACAGAGGGGGATTAGGGAAACATATAATATATTCTTTGAAATAATTAACATAAAAATATTGTCTGACAGAACATGCGGGCGAGCGGGTTATTGATGATACGCATTTCTAGTTAATCTATTTGAGGGTGTAAAGATGACCAGAACACCTGAAGATACCTTCCACCCCATCCTTGCAAATGCCCTGTTAACGATAACGAGTGTGGAAGCTCTGATCACAAACATACCTGCCACTGTTTTGCTGACACAATGAGAATTGTTCTTTGAGAAAATGGATTACAGCAAATATGGAGAGCTTTAATTCCATTCATTTGCAATAACTGTTGATCATACATTGACTCAACAGCCTGAAAGAAAAACGAAAACTCAGAAAAACAACACACACTGATAGAATGCTGGATGAATTATCCACATAATGCAACGCCCACTACCCTTGTGGTAGTTTGAGCACTCTGGCCCTATACCGCTTCACGCTCTCTGGATGTGCGCATCCGCTGTTTATCCCACAAGCGGTTGTCACTGGCAATCGTTTGTGTATAATTAGTTCTCATGCCCATATCTAGATTGTACCAAGCTACACTGATGAGCTGTAGAACAGCGAAACACGTGTCTGTAGATAGTATATTACTACAATAAGCTCAACCTTATTCTCTGGATTTCTTTTCAAAGGCCAAATTTTGACTGCTCCTGACAATGTGATACCAACCAGAACATCTTCTAGAATGAAGAAAGGAAACACACAGCATTTCAGCAGCTACTCAGGATTTCAATTCAAAATATAGCTTAAAGGATGAGTCTCCGGCGATGCATCGCGGGCTCACAATGGCGCTGGCGGCCATTCTGCGGGCGACTAAATTCGTTTGTTGTTTGTATCGCTAAATACGTGAGCAATCCTTGGTATAAATTTGTCGTATTATTACTGCTCCTGATATCTCTGGAACAAGATGAGATATTGAATATCAATGTTACCTTGACGACGTGGTGGTCGTACCACACATGCAGCGCCCAACCAATTTGAAGAAGAATTTGATGACAGTGTGTAGAGTACCTGAAGTGATAGGATTGGATAATAGAAAACACTTTGAGTTTCAAAGAGAATTATAAAGATAATGTATTATACAATGCAGTTTGCATTATAGGATAGATAGTAATAGTAAAAACGTTAACCTTTTCGACCTTACCTCCAATGTTAAAACATCAACAACATAAACATCATGGTAATACCCATGGCAAACTACTCGCCACTCTTTCTCAAAGCCATTCGTAACATGGAAGGGCTAGCAAAAACAGAATAAAATAGCATTACAGTATATACAGGTAACACATTTTATTATATGGCTGAGCTCGTCTTCAGGTCTGTACGCCAAATAACGCACACTGATTGGTTATTGAGATGTCCGGAATCTACGATATTGACCTTCCATCCTATAGGCTACGATATTACGGCATTGGTACGTTTTGGCGGGAAAATCTGTGAGTTGATTTATTAGCTAGGCATCTTTATTGAAAATACCGAGCAATAAAATGTACTTTGGAACATCATTTAAATCTATGATTAAGACCTACCTTACTTAATTCTTATCCTCATTGATACATTCTATAATTATTTTATACTTATGTACATTTTTATCCTGTATATTGTATTATATTATGATTGTAAGTAAGCTACATACTAGTTTTAAGATTTATCAAATCATTGTAAACGCATCGAGGCGTAGCTAAATGCGTATATTAAGAACTGTAATTATTATTATTATTATTATTATTATCATTATTGCTTTTCTTTAAAGTTTTCAATCGACATCTAAAAGCACGGAAAATTAATGCCTAACTGATGTAAAAACAAAATGAAGCGAAACATACTAGTGAAAAGGTAAAGGGGAACGGCAGCATCTGAAGAAGTTGAAGACGAAAACATGAGGGTTAAAACAGAGAAGAAAATGAACTAAAATGCATATAATAAATATTTAGCAATTATTGAACGAGGTTGAGCGTGATATGAAGAATTATCATGCCCGAAGTTTGCCGTTAACAACCGAAGCCGCAGGCTGAGGTTGATAACGGCAAACTGAGGGCATGATAATTCTTCATATCACGCGAAAACCGAGTTCAATAATTGTTTTATTATTTATTTAAAAAATGAAAAATATCTTGCGTGCTAGCCAGTCAAGAATTACGAAATGCGCGAGGTCAACAAAGAAGATATGATTGTCGTCGCCATAACCATGACAACGAAGTCATATTGACTTGTTGAGTTGATATGACGATTTCACAGTTGGCTGTTAGCCAATCAGAAACCAGGAATTTTTTAAATAAATAATAATTGTACGTTATTAACCTCGTTTTCTCGGTCTGTACTTATAATAATAATAATAATAATAATAAAGACGTATTAGGAGCATTATAATAGTCTCAATGCTCTTACAACAATATTTGCAATAATATTACTTGTCAATATTTGCCTTCGGTTTTATCGCACAATCCTCGCTCCGCCTCGATCTGTACGAAAGCCTGCATATCTACGCTTCAAGCGAGGGTGAAGAGGAAAATGTCATCCTGGTGTTGCTGGCTGCCGCTGTTGCTGCATCCAATCCTCGGTCTGGTTTTATTACTGCTCCTCGCTGTTACTGCCGCTGTTGCTGCCGCTATTGCTGTAGCTATTGCTGCAGCTGTTGCTGCCTACACTCTTCCAGATGGTCGGGCTGGTGTTATTACTGCTCCTCGCTGTTACTGCCGCTGTTGCTGCCGCTATTGCTGTAGCTATTGCTGCAGCTGTTGCTGCCTACACTCTTCCAGATGGTCGGGCTGGTGTTATTACTGCTCCTCGCTGTTACTGCCGCTGTTGCTGCCGCTATTGCTGTAGCTATTGCTGCAGCTGTTGCTGCCTACACTCTTCCAGATGGTCGGGCTGGTGTTATTACTGCTCCTGTTGATGACTCGACTCCTCTAGTTGGTCGTCCTGCTGATCTTGCTGTCGCTGTTGCTGCCACTATTGCTGCCGGTGTTGGTGGCTGCCGCTGTTGCTTCCTCTATCCCTCCAGTTGGTCGGCCTGGTGTTATAATACTGCTCTTGTTGACACCTCCACTCCTCTAGATGATCGTCCTGCCGCTGCCCCTGTGCCCCCTCTCCTCCAGATGGTCGTCTGGTGGTCTTGCTGCCGCTGTTGCTTCCCCCACTCCTCCAGATGGTCGACCTAGTGTTATTACCACTGATCTAAAAAATAGGACTGGATCGAGCAACATATTGTTTCGGAGTAACAAAAATTGAAGCCGAAAGTTACTCGTGGCGGCCACCTTGGAGTGACCTACAGGTATTATAGTTTATGTATTATTATGTATTATGTATTATTATGTATTATGTATTATTATTATTATTATTATTATTATATTTATGTATTATTATATGTATTATTATTATTATTATTATGTATTATTATTTATGTGACGCTATATAGTTTTACTAAGGCGAAGCTCTAGTTTTCGTGAATTAAGCAATTATCTGTTCACAAATCGAACTCATCACAAATATCCTAAGAAGTAGAAAGTATTCAAAGGTATTTGGACTCAAAATATTGTAAGTTTAGGTGGAAAACATCGGGAAAATAGTTCGCAAGCTCCATGTTTTGAAGTCATGCAAAGTGCAAACCGCGCAGTAAGAAGCTTGGTCGTTGATTTATAAGTGGTTTGGATCACTCAGAATTTATTAACTGTATCTGGACAAAGGTTTTAAGGACTAACTGTGGTAGCACTTTCGTTCTTTCTCTTAATTTTTTTGGTTACTCAAGTTAAATTATTTATCCAAATATACTATTTAATACTATTAGTGCACAGGTTGTCGAATGGTACTGTAATTATCTAAACACTAAATAAGTTTCTGTCTGGTTGTACATTATTGCTTTATTAATTAATATTGTTGCCTTTGATTCCTTAGCTTTCAGCAAGAGGTACATTATTGTTGTTTTCACTTATTTATTGAGTCACACTGCAGTCTGTGACTCAGTAAAGACTGTATTTAAAGTTAGTGTAAGACCCTATATATATATATATATATCATATATGATACATAAGTCTGTGGCTTATGTTTGGGGGAGGTTATTTTAAGAAGGATTTTTGTGTATATAGAATGCAGAGGACTTTATCTTTGGGAGGTCTTATTATTGGAAGTTTACAGTATGTGTTTTATTGTCAAACATTTTCATTAATGGTTTCTGAAGTGGCCAGTGACTTAATCCTTTAAGCAGCATATTTTTTCAGAGAATTTACCAGTGCATTGATGGCTGTGGATTTATATATATATACAATTGCCAGGTAAATTTATTTTGGCAATATACTGAACATTTTCTTTAGATGAAGAGAGGATTTATTAATGCCCAACCGGGCATTGGGGCAGTCAAATTTTCATATACATATATTTGACCATACTGATAATTATGTTATGAAAAAGGCAACCTCAAGAAAAAGGAGGAAACAGGTTTATTGGTAATATCAAAAATGGCACCATTTCTAGTTTGTAAATGGTGGTGAATTTATAGACCATACAGCTACAAATATACTTGACCAACAAGTTCATGGTGACCCAATCCCTTGTGACAATTTATTGATAGTGACACTAAGAACTTTATTATATACAAGTCATTAACATTTATGTGCATGAGCTCACTTAAACTTTATCTGATTTAAGCTAGTATTGGCCTTGTCTTGTTTTTTTCTCAGGTGTCCATCATGTTTAAAAGGTCTAGAAATTTAATAAAAAAGCATTTAGCTTGGGGGAAATAGGTGGTAAACCTCCAAATTAAATTCATTTAAAATGTTATGGCAAATGGCCTTAATTGTTGTTGATAACAAAAAGCTGAATAATACAGTGACATAAATTTTGACTTTAAATACAGTGTTTACTGAGTCACAGACTGTGATTCAACAAATAAGTGAAAAAAACAATGTACAGTACCTCTTGCTGGAAGCTAAGCAATCAAAGGCAGCAATAATTCATTAAAAATAATGTACAACCAGACCAAAACTTATTTAGTATTTAGATAATTATATACAGTACCATTCGACAACCTGTACACTAAATATATTTAGTATATTTGGATAAATAAGTTGAGTAACCACAAAAATTAAGAGCAAGAATGAAAGTGCTTACCACAGTGAGTCCTTAAAACCTTTGTCCAGATACAGTAAATAAATCCTGAGTCGTCCAAACCACTGACAATTCAACGACCAAGCTTCTAATACTTGGCGATTTGCACTTTGCATGACTTCAAAACATCAACAATGGTGGAGCTTGCGAACCATTTTCCCAATGTTTTCCGCCTAAACTTACAATATTTTGAGTCCAAATACATTTGAATACTTTCTACTTCTTAGGATATTTGGGATGAGTTCGATTTGTGAACAGATAATTGCTTAAATACGCCATAACTCGGCTTCGCCTAAGCATGGATAGTAAATAGACTGGATAGGAAACTGGTTGACGTCAGCGTGGAAACCTAGTTGAAATTCGTGATGTCACGAGTACACAGATTTTACTGAGTTTCTCTTCGACTTCTCCATATTTTCGTATTCAAGTAGCTATATTGAGATTCCAAAATGTTTCATCGTCTTACAAACCTGCCTAAGCCACGACCAAATGATCGAGGTAAATGTTGTTCGTCTTTGTTTCAGCTGTTTTCGTTTTGTGGTGAAGAAACTGGCGTCGCAAAACTACCGTTGTTTTAGTTGAAATTTGCGACGCGTTTTTCACCGTCTAAAGTTGGATCTTTTCGCCTAAAATGAGTAATGGTAGTCGGATATTCCATCGTAAAGTGGCATTGTGATATTTTTTGGTAGTTTGACTATCATTTTTAGCTGTATTATTGCTAAACGTTGCGATTTATGGTGATTTTGTGACATCACGATTTGCAACTAGGTTTTCACGCGACCAACTGGTGCCTAAACCAATCAGCACGCTGGAAACGTCGCACGTGATCTTAGTTTCCTATCCAGTCTATTTACTATCCATGGCCTAAGTAAAACCATTACAGAAAGTGGTCACTCCAAGATGGCCGCCGCTGGCTATTTCCGGCTTCAAATCATTAACACTAGATGCTCGATCCAGTCCTATTTTTGAGATCAGTGGTTATTACCGCTCCTGTTAATGCCTTCACTCATCTAGAAGGTCGTCTGGTGGTCTTGCTGCCGCTGTTGCTTCCTCCACTCCTTCAGATGGTCGGCCCGGTGTTATTACTGCTCCTTTTGACGCTTCGACTCCTCTCTAGATGCTCGTATGGTGGTCTTGCTGCCGCTATTGCTTCATCCACTACTCAGATAGTCGGCCTGCTCCTGTCGATGGCTCGACTCTTCTAGATGGCTCGACTCTTCTAGATGGTCGTCCTGGAGTTGGTGGCTACCGATGTTGCTGCCTCCTCCAGATGGTCGGTCTGGCGTTATTACTGCTTCTGTTAATGCCTCCACTCCTCTATAGATGGTCGTCCTGGTGATCTTGCTGCCGCTATTGCGTCCTCCACTCCTCAGATGGTCGGCCTGGTGCCTCGACTCTTCTAAATGATCGTCGTGGTGTTGGTGGCTGCCGCTGTTGCTTCCTCCACTCCTCCAGATGGACAAGCTGGTGTTATGACTGCTCTTGTTGACGCGTTCACTCCTCTAGATGGTCGATCTGGTGATCTTACTGCCGATGTTGCTGCCTGCACTCCTCCAGATGGTCAGCCTGGTGTTATTACTGCTCCTGTTAATGCCTCCACTCCTCTATCGATGGTCAACCTGGTGATCTTGCTGTCGCTAATGCTTCCTCCACTCCTCAGATGGCCGGCCTGGCGCCTCGACTCTTCTAGATGATCGTCGTGGTGTTGGTGGCTGCCGCTGTTGCTTCCTCCACTCCTCCAGATGGTCAGCCTGGTGTTATTACTGCTCTTGTTGACGCCTGCACTCCTCCACATGGTCGGCCTGGTGTTATCACTGCTCCTGTTAATGCGTCCACTCCTCTAGATGGTCGTCTGGTGGTCTTGCTGCCGCTGTTTAGTGTTGCTTCCTCCACTCCTCCAGATGGTCGGCCTGGTGTTATCACTGCTCCTGTTAATGCGTCCACTCCTCTAGATGGTCGTCTGGTGGTCTTGCTGCCGCTGTTTAGTGTTGCTTCCTCCACTCCTCCAGATGGTCGGCCTGGTGTTATCACTGCTCCTATTAATGCGTCCACTCCTCTAGATGGTCGTCTGGTGGTCTTGCTGCCGCTGTTCAGTGTTGCTTCCTGGCCACTCCTCCAGATGGTCGGCCTGGTGTTATTACTGCTCCTGTTAATGCCTCCACCCGTCTATATGGTCGTCCTGGTGGTCTTGCTGCCGCTGTTACTTCCTCCACTCCTCCAGATTGTCGGCCTGGTGTTATTACTGCCCCTATTGATGCCCCCACTCCTCCAAATGGTTGTCTTGGTGGTCTTGCTGCTGCTGTTGATGCCTACACGCATCCAATAGGTCGTCATGATGTTATTGCTGCTGCTGTTTATGTCTCCACTCTTCCAGGAGGTCGTCCTACATGTAATTTTCTTGCTGTCGTTGTTGATGCCTACACTGCTACTCCTACGTGGCTTCTACTGTTAATGTTTCCATTTCTTCAGATATTTGTCCTAGTGTTCTTTCTACCACTGTTAATGCCTCAACTCCTCCTGAAGGTCATCCTAGTGTCATCTTGGCTGGTGTTGTTGGTGGCTCCATGGCATTCCTCAAGATGATCATCCTGGTGTTATTGCTGTCGCTGCTGATATGCCTCCAGATGGTCATCCTGGTGTTGGTGACTGCCACTGTTTCTGCCTCCACTTAATTGTCCTGGTGTTTTTGCTGCTGCTGCTGATAATGGCTCGTTACCGCCACTGTGGTGTCATCACAATGACTGCTGATGATGCACCCACTACTCATGGAGGTACTGTAGTCCCCAGTGTTATACAGTAGCTGCTGCATCCACTCCACGTGGTCTTCCATTGCATTATCTAATATCTTTGCTGCTGTTGACGTCTTGCTTTTGTGTGGTTGGGCGTCCATTGGTGTCGGTAGTGATTCAACCTCCCCAGTATTCCTGTTTGTATGTACATGTATTTCATCCCAGCTCCATTACAGGTACTGTAATACTATTTTTCCTGAGATACATGATGTACATGTACATCTTGGTTTGGTATTCAAATTCATATCTATATCTTAACTGCTGCCAGGATGCTCCAAGCAGTACATGTATGTCAAGACTATTACATATCCCTGTTGTTGTTTGTGTTAACTTTGTTTCTCTCTGCCATAGTCTGTCTGCCCAACATATAATCAATGCTCTACTGTATGATGCTATTAAACACTCTAACTACTACATGTACATTGTATGTATCTGCAGTATTGCATCAAATTGATAATTATTTCCATGACTTACCAACAAACTTGTGTGAGCACCAGCAATGGTATTACTTTGTATGCAAAGACCATCTTCTGCATCCCACAGACACAATTCACTAAAAAATTAACAATAAACTGTAATTACAGTAACTAAATGTACATACGGTAATAGAAATTTATACAGAATATAACAGATTTCCAAGGAATCAGGCCTAGCCATATGATTTTTTGTAGGTACACGGGACTGCACGCTCCATATTAAATCCCAGCATGCTGTTACAAAACTACTGTATATGTTGAGACTAGGGTAGAAATTGAGTTGAAGTTTATTTTCAACAAAACAACTTTAAGAATACAGTATCTGCACTCCACATGTTTGGCTTGGTCCCTGGTACTGAGAAAATAGGTTCAATATACACACTATACATTAAAACCAAATTTACCCATTTTCTGCTGCACTAATTATAGTGGATTGGCTTTCCAACCCATCACAAGCACAAGCCAAAGCAGTGACCAGATCATTATGGCCAAATATCAAGCTCCTGGCAACAATCTAAACAAAAAGAAACAAAAAATAGAGATTACATGTACTGTATACTGTATAGGTGGCAGGTCATACTAGATCAGGTTCAGAATAGACGGTGGTGAATTGGTGCACAGTGGCAGTTTTCCACCGGCTTTTATTAGAAACATTGTTTAATTCAGGGATGGATCCAGCATGATCTGGTAGGGGGGGTGCTCTGGTGCCGAGTTGTGTCGCGCGCGTTCATCAGTATTCTGGTGGTCATGTGCGCCGCCCGCCCATCGCTGCATCAGTATTCTGGCAATTTGGCAAAACAGCCTCCATGCAGTCTGCAGTACAACTGTATAACTTAGTTACTGAGTAGCTAGTTGTAGCCTTGTAGGGACTGAGGGACAGGGAGAAGTTTATAAATATAATAGTTATTAGTTAATAGTGTATTACAGTAGATTCTATTCTCTTAACTTCATAGTATGCTTTTGAAAAGCAGAAGAGAATTAAAATTTAAAAATATAAATATTGCTTAGATCAGTTAGATGGGTTCCAGACTCCAGAGTCAGAGAGGCATCAGGTGCATGATGCATCCAAAGGGCCAAAGCTAGCAAAATATTATCAAACATGATACATGCAAGTGATGCAACAGTCAACAGATAGTCTAGTCATGGTCACAATCACATGAATATCTAAGTATCTAACCTTAAATTACTGTATCTCATTTTGTCTCTAATATTGTTTTGCTTTATCCTGAAAAATAGCACCCCCCCCCCCTGCACCCCCTCTGGCCAAGGCTAGGGGGGGTGTGCACCCCCCCGCACCCCCCCAGTAAATCCATCCCTGCTTTAATTATACCTGTATACAGTATACAGTATACAGTATACAGTATACAGTATACAGTATACAGTATACAGTATACAGTATATATATATATATATATAGAAAGGATTTATGGCGAAGGAAAATTTCGAGTGTTGGAATACATACATTTTAAGACCAAACCGGGACCGGTTGCGAAAAATGCAACTTCAAGGCCTTCCGACTGGAATCGAACCCGCGACCCCGCGACGCCAGTGCAGCGCTCCGACCACCGAGCCACGGAAGCCGTTGCCGAGAGCCCAGTCACCAGCCCCGCACATATGGTGGCGGCAATGCCGGGACAAGATTCTGGATATATCACAGGCAACATTTGTCATTTCACTCGATCAAACTACATGTTGAAAGGATTTATGGCGAAGGAAAATTTCGACTATTGGAATACATACATTTTAAGACCAAACCGGGACCAGTTGCGAAAAATGCAACTTCAAGGCCTTCCGACTGGAGTCGAACCCGCGACCCCGCGATGCCAGTGCAGCGCTCCGAAAGTTGCATTTTTCGCAACTGGTCCCGGTTTGGTCTTAAAATGTATATATTCCAACACTCGAAATTTTCCTTCGCCATAAATCCTTTCAACATGTAGTTTGATCGAGTGAAATGCCAAATGTTGCCTGTGATATATCCAGAATCTTGTCACAGCATAAGCATTGCCGCCACCATGTGTGCGGGGCTCGTGACTGGGCTCTCAGCAACGGCTTCCGTGGCTCGGAGCACTGCACTGGCATCGCGGGTTCGATTCCAGTCGGAAGGCCTTGAAGTTGCATTTTTCGCAACTGGTCCCGGTTTGGTCTTAAAATGTATGTATTCCAACACTCGAAATTTTCCTTCGCCATAAATATTTTCAACATGTAGTTTGATCGAGTGAAATGCCAAATGTTGCCTGTGATATATCCAGAATCTTGTCCCAGCATTGCCGCCACCATGTGTGCGGGGCTCGTGACTGGGCTCTCAGCAACGGCTTCCGTGGCTGGCATCGCGGGGTCGCGGGTTCGATTCCAGTCGGAAGGCCTTGAAGTCGCATTTTTCGCAACTGGTCCCGGTTTGGTCTTAAAATGTATGTATTCTAACACTCGAAATTTTCCTTCACCATAAATCCTTTCAACATGTAGTTTGATCGAGTGAAATGCCAAATATTACATATAATATACCCAGAATCTTATCCCGGCATTACCACCATATATACAGAACTCGTGACTACGCTCTCGGCAACGGCTTCCGTAGCTCAGTGGTCAGAGCACTGCACTAGCAATCGCAGGGTCGCGGGTTCAATTCCTACCGGAAGGCCGCTAAAGTTGCATTTTTCGCAACTGGTCCCGGTTTGGTCTTAAAATGTATGTATTCTAACACTCGAAATTTTCCTTCACCATAAATCCTTTCAACATGTAGTTTGATCGAGTGAAATGCCAAATATTACATATAATATACCCAGAATCTTATCCCGGCATTACCACCATATATACAGAACTCGTGACTAGGCTCTCGGCAACGGCTTCCGTAGCTCAGTGGTCAGAGCACTGCACTAGCAATCGCAGGGTCAATTCCTACCGGAAGGCCGCTAAGTTGCATTTTTCGCAACTGGTCCCGGTTTGGTCTTAAAATGTATGTATTCCAACACTCGAAATTTTCCTTCACCATAAATTCTTTCAACATGTAGTTTGATTGAGTGAAATGCCAAATATTACCTATAATATACCCAGAATCTTATCCCGGCATTACCACCATATATACAGAACTCGTGACTAGGCTCTCGGCAACGGCTTCCGTAGCTCAGTGGTCAGAGCACTGCACTAGCAATCGCAGGGTCGCGGGTTCAATTCCTACCGCAAGGCCGCTAAGTTGCATTTTTCGCAACTGGTCCCGGTTTGGTCTTAAAATGTATGTATTCCAACACTCGAAATTTTCCTTCACCATAAATTATTTCAACATGTAGTTTGATCGAGTGAAATGCCAAATATTACCTATTATATATATATATATATATAATAGGTAATATTTGAGAACAATGCATGACTAGAGACATAGTATACAAAGCAACAGTGACAGTAAACATCACAAACGAAATAAAACACTACATTGGTATGACTGCAACCACATTCAAAGAGCGATTGGCCAACCACACTAAATCTTTTCAACATAAAAAGCATGAAAATGACACCGAACTTTCGAAATATATTTGGACATTGAAAGAAAACAATAAAGATTTCAGTATTAATTGGCAAATTCTAAAACATTCTATTTCGTACACAGGAGGATCAAAACGATGCAATTTATGTTTAGAAGAAAAATTTTGTATTTTAAAAGAAAAAAATAAGAATAGTTTACTCAACAAAAGAGCGGAAATAATTTCACAGTGTCGCCATCGTAATAAATTTCGCGTAATCAATGCAAACAAAGCCATGACCTCATGCTTTGTCCCCCACATACGCCCCCACTTTCCGGCAGAAAGCCTATAAATAAGCGATATTGTCACTGCCTGAAGATTCTTTTACAGATGAAACAAGTTGTAGCAGACCAGTTTTGAGGTAAGCGAAAATATATATATATATATATATATATATATATATATATATATATATATATATATATACACACCATCCGCTTATCTCTGGCATGGAGGGGTGCAATATCCCAGATCAGAGAATGAAAAAACAAGGTCGAACATGGGATATGGCAGTGATCAATAAAATTTGCAATCCATGTAAACAGTATCTACAGTATAGTATCAGGAATTTCTTCGATTATATTCGCCTAATTTAATAGAGTTTGTTAAAAACACTACTGAGTTAGGCCTACTTGCAATTAGTTTGTCTGAGGCCACATGAAATTTTCATTATTTCATTTTTTTCATAATCTGTCTGATTTATAGGTGTCTTATGATAGGGAATCATGTATTCTGTTTTGGGCCTACCTCAAATTGCATTATAATTAACTAATTGTATAATTTAATGTACATTTGGAAAATTGACTAAATTAAATTAAAATTAAATTAAATTTTTTAAATGAAAGTGTTTGATCGTGATTTGATAAAGTTGTTTGTTACAAACGAATGAATTGCCATGATGTGAATGATTCAGTATCTCTGATAGCCTCTAAAATATAGGTATCAATCAGTCAATCACATCGCTTGACAACCTTGATCGAATCCAGAAATCATAATTATATTATGTACTGTATGTAAAAAATATTGAATAATGAATAATGAAAAAACCTCATCTCTTGACTAATTAGCTGCTGGTAAACTGATACCTCAATAGCGTACCATCTTGCTGCTATTAATAGCTCAAAATGAACCAAATTTGACTCACAAATGATTACAAATGAGCTATTTTCTTTTGTTATGGCCACAATAATTGCGAGTAAAAGCGGACAAACATGAGTTAAATGCAAATCAAATTACAGTTTAGTCACTCGATTACACTGTAATTTAATTTGCATTTGTGCATGCTTAAATAAGGCCAAAGAATTAACTGTCAACAAATGCTCCAGCTAGGTCTATATTCTCTAAATATCGATAGTATTTTAATTCCACTACAGGACTATTATGCACTCAACGTCAGAAATCATTTCAGGACGATTGTATTATCCGTTGTATTTATATTTTTAACATTTTATACTTTATAACTCACCTTAACATTCCTTCCCTCAGCCTGTCTAATATCCCAAACGCCAAGTTGTCCTGTTTTTGAGCCAGTGATCACGGTTTTTTGATCATATGTGACCAAAATACAAGTAACTGCATGCTTCGGAGGAGTGCTCCCCCAAAACACCAAAGGAACTACGGCAGAAGTTGACATTATATAAAATTCAGAACAAAACTAGCTACATTTCTTGTTATTCCTATTTTCATTTTTTGGGCACTACTTCATGTATGCCTATTATTATGTATTGTGGATTTGTGGTATTGCGTCATTATTTAAGAAATAGAAAATGGCCGCTCGTGCTTGTTTGGGAGAATTTGAAAGTTTATGTGATTGAACCCGAGCTGCAGGCAAGGGTTTACATAAGTATTTTCAAATTCGACCAAACTCTCTCGAGTGTTTGCATCAGGTTATATAAACACAGGGCGTCCATTTTCTATTTATTTTACATTCATCATGGAGCGCTCATCATGATCATCATGATTCTTTACCCTGAGATTGCTCATCTCCAGTGGCGTAGCTAGACCAGGGCCTAGAGGGGCCAGGCCCTGGTAAACGTCGCAAAGGCCCTAGTAAAAAAGTATTTTGGCAAGCACACATGATGCATAGCCAAAGGACGATATTACAGTATGTTGATCATCTTATAACTACAAGTGCGTGATGCCATGATATTTCAAGTATGTTTTACTTATTTGTAATCTATCGGAAAAGAACACCATATCAATCCTGTCTTCCCATACCAGACTAAATACTGAGCCTGGACCAATGGACCATCCTCTCTGACTAAAACTATCATTACATATGATATATTAAACAATAACCATCTTGGGTTATTTGTCTAATGTTCTCATATATAACTCTGACTCCCATGTTCCCAACAAAGTTGGTCATCGTTTTTTGCTCAAATCAATTATTCTACTTTCTCAAAATGCTGGAAATGCCATTTCAAAGACTCTAAACTACTCGAGTTTCAAAATTTTCTGGGGCGTGATGGTATGATCAACCCCTAGTCTCAGGCTTCACTCTTGCACGGCGCGATCAAAGTGTTGGCGTGGTGCCCGGGTAATGCCTTGTAATTGAGTACGGCTAGCCCACCGTTTTCTATAGGCCGGTTTCATAACGTGTCTGGGCGCACAACTAGAGGCGAACAGATATTTTCTGCCAAACATATCGGCGTAACAGTTTTGAGGTTTTCCGTTTCGTGGCAAACATTCATAATAACATTTATCTTCCTACGCCACTGGCGAAAATAACTTATTTTTATGGGTCAGCTAACGGTGTATCGGAACACAGAATATTGCATCGTTGAAATGTTGGGTTTAGACTTTAGAGTAGGGTTAGTATTTCTTTATTTCAGGGTTAGGACTAAAGTTTTATTTGGGTTATGGTTAGAGTTTTTTGGACCCTGTTCTGCTTCTGAATCCTGAAAAAATAACTTTGTTGAGGCGTATGACGTAGTCTGTGTCCATTGTTTACCCAGAACGTCGCACAACTCACTGATCAGCATGGACACGCTGCAGCAATCTATTTGGTGGCATAGATGAAAAACAAGTGCGTCGAATGATACAAGGCGGAACTTAGTAAAGCTATGGATCAGAGGTTTCATTGGTACCCGCATGACCAAGCAGCCCAAGAGATGAGCATGAAGAGTTTTCCATGCGAGTGACGTGACTCGTGAGCATTATATTTGATGATTTGGCAGTTGATAAAGTCCTCTGTCCTCGAGTGATAGGGTATTAGTGATTTTATACAGCTGTTCGTTGGAGATTTCAAATGCAAACTCGCTGTGCCCGTCAAGATTTTGCCATTTGTCCATGGTTTAATCAATGTAAAATCAAACTAGCTAATCCTAGAGAAAATCCCTAGTTTTTTCGGGGAGAAAATGATAATTTCAAAATAATTAAATATAAATTAAATTCCAACCAAGACCTGCTGTTAAAGATGGATTTCTGGGAAAAGGCAAAGACGCCATAACTTTATTGCAGATCTTGCGTAAACTTCAACAGTTTGGAAATTGGAATAACCATGCCTAGTACGGAATTTATGTCATATTTACGCATTTTATTTCTGAAATTTTTGTATTAGCCCGATTGCCGGTAAAGTTTAAGATATTACGCGAAAATAAAATTTATGTTAAAGTTTTACTATGGTTACATGCATGGCAACCTCGTAACTGTGGAAGGTCGGCGAAAATGGCCCTGGGATCGGCTGGTCACATGACACCCAGAATTTCTGGGTAGTTGAATTTAATACAATTGGTCGGAGATTAATAACGTTGTCTAAATTCGCCATTCTCTTTCCCAGTACCCGCCACGCAGAGTGGGCTCTAGGAATATGAATATTGTTCTGGGAATATGAATATTGTGAGGTTACCACAGGTCTCAAAAGAGTACTTTGACATTTCCCATGTTTCTTTCACGTAAACAACTAATACAACTAGCTGTATAAGAAACTGTATAAGAAACGCTTTAAGGTGGAATGCCTCGTTTGCCATTCTACGTTTTGTCGTTTAACTTACGTTTCGCTTACGTTTCGTCTTAAATACAAGTGTTAGGATCTCCTGCTGACCAATATCGGTGACGGTAATCACCGATATATCAACCGATAAGCTTGTATAACATATCGGAATTTATCGTATCGGTAAATTGTATTTTTCTCTATTGGCTTATCCCTAGTGTGCACATAGTCTTATTCATGAGGTCCGCTACAAAAATTTGAGTTCCGGTACATAGCTAAAAATAGGTCCGCGATGCGAACATGTGGGTACCGGGAGTGATGAGCATGGGGTGTGACCAAAAGGGAGGCCCTTTTTATGAAACAAAAAGACTATGTTATCTAAACTGTGGAAAGAAAAATCCAAATCTGTGATACTAACTGAAATATTAGTATTATTCATTTATACTGGGGCATTTATCCCCACTATGGGATCATTGTCACAGAGGCTATTTATCATTACAGTATATTCATGTGGTGCCTTTTAAAGTGTCTATGAAATGAAAAATTCACTCCAATTTTTATGATTGTACTTGAAAGAAACACTTATACTAATGCAAAATGGCTTTTAGATTCATATGTTATTCCATTCTTGAATTATTTCGCTTTATATAATTTGAAACTATGACGTCACAAGATGGACAGAGTATTACACCAAAACTGAAAATCAGGCATATCTTCAAACTGGTTCAACTAAATAGATTTCAAACCTTGCTGACTTACTCAATCAAGAAAACTAAACATTGTCATGGTTCTAATGTGGTTGCTATGGAAGTTAGAGTTTCCAGATTACTCTCTTCCTTTATATGAATTCTTTGTTTTCAACCACGTTTACAGCAACTTATTCAGTTTTAGGAAGTTGACACCCTTTTTCAATGATTTCCAATGCAACAATACTGTTTAAAACAATAAAAAGGTTAACTGCAATGACGAAAGGTACAACATTTTGTTTCTTTACAAAGTGGTCTGGTAATGAATCTGTTACCATGGGAACCTAATATAACAACAATCTCAATGCTGAGTCTTGTTGACTCAGTAAGTCTGTTATTGTTTGAGCCAGTTTAGTCAAACCAATCCATGATAAGCCTGTTTTTGAGTTTTGATGTAGTTACTGTGTCCATCTTGTGACGTCATATCTCAAGTTACATGAAATGTAACTGAAGAACGACATAAGATACGAAAGTCATGTAAAAGCTATTTTTCATTATTTTACGTGTTCTTTCAAATACAATCATATAAAAGCTGGGGTAAATTTTCATTTCATAGACACTTGTACTGATAAATTGATCAAGGACAAACGTCACAATATTTGTTATAGACTAGGGGGTAAATGGGGGAATAAACCAGTGTTGAAATTTTTCTCATGGTGGATTACTAAGACAGTGCTGTTGGTAAGCTAATAGCAGATTTAACAAATCAGCAGAGGATAAATTTGTAAAAATGAACTTTTAAGACAAACATAGGTTCCATTATTACATGTCATGGATAATTCACCAGTAAATGATTCACAAAAGTTAAGGCATAAGTTTTCTCATCAAATAATACCATGTTAGGAACATCTGTCAACAACAAAAAACTTTTTCACAGAAACTTTAATACAATAACTGCAGAGAGGAACTATTCTATAATGCTTAAATCATCTTAATGTTTGTAATCTTGGCACAAATTTATTACTTTAGAGCCTTTGATCATTGACTTTATTTTTTATTATTATCAATACTGGCCAAAGTGACATTTTATTTCAAATGGAATACAACTTTTCAGTGGTGAAATAATTAAAAATAATAATTTTAGATGCTCAAGGCTTTCAACAGTAAGCAAAACACAGCTACCAGAAAAACACGGCATTCCATATAGGTCACTTGACTGTGAATCAAATATCTTGAAAGTATTTCCTGACAACTGCGAACACTGAAACACAGTTACAATCAATTGTTAACAAGCATTGTTATATACCAAGTGTCAAAGTTCCCTTTTTCTTAGTGTCATTGGTCGAGAGTATATCACATGAAAATGACGAAATTTAGCTGTTTCCCCTGCAATAGCTCTGAGAGGGCAATATGTTGTCAATGATAATGAAAAAATCATGTGAAATACCATGTGAAAATGCAACCTTTGGATTGAACTCTCTTTTTTGCCTTAATATTATTTAATTTAATGTTTGAAGAATAAAATATTTCATGTCTTTATGTTTGTTTTTTCTTTGACACTTGGTATAAAAAAGCACTTATTTACTGGAACCTGGGAAAGCAGTATGTTTTGACATACTGCTTTCATCGATGGTCTCGGGACCAACTCCCAGTAAATAAGTGTTAAATATTCATAGTTGGTTTCTAAACCAAAAAATAAATTTGTAAATGCAATTTCTCCAGTTAATGATTCACTATGAGTTAATTTATTGATACCATGACAGGAACATCAGTTAACAACAAAACATCTTTATTTACAGAACCTTTAATGACTTTAATGCAACCATACAAACAATTCCCATGTAACAAAATATTGTTCAAGCCATTCCAATTACCGCATAAATATGTTTACCTTATGGAAAAATTATAGCGGTCGATGATTTGCTATGTATACCAGCATTGTCGCCAAATTTAGACTGACCTCCTCACCTGAAACTGTCAGATGGATAACATTTGAATTTGACGAAGAAATATACAACAAAAACAGTCACAGACAATATAAACAACATAGTAGTTACTCAGAGGAGCGAAGCTATTAAGCACATAAATGTATGATAAAATAAATACCTAGTACAGTAAAGAAGTGAAAACGAGAAAGATACAACTTACCTTTAATGTAAACTACACAAGCGGCAAGCCAAACGCACTCGATCAGAAGACACGCACGAGGAAGAGGGGATTATTTTGCCAAAATTAAAACGCACTCGATCAGAAGACACCACGAATTAGATCACGAGCATTGCCAACTTAAACGACACGACCTTTGTACGTTGAATTTGTCGACAAGTTAAGATTTTTTCGAGATTTTCTACCGTGTAGTTTGTATACACAAGATGAGTAGGAATATATTGACCTTCGATGATCGATGGGACGACATTTTCCGATGAATTCCGAATGAGTATCTGAGTTGCGCAGTTGCAATTTCGATGTTGAACCCCTAAATACCTAAATACCTCAACGCCGTGACTATATGGGTACCGCTGACCGCGGTACCCACAAAAATTGAAAATATCGTGTAGATGGGCTTAAAGTGCTTAA
Source organism: Chrysogorgia sp. JL179-B06 (assembly GCA_035772405.1). Classification (NCBI taxonomy): domain Eukaryota; kingdom Metazoa; phylum Cnidaria; class Anthozoa; order Scleralcyonacea; family Chrysogorgiidae; genus Chrysogorgia; species Chrysogorgia sp. JL179-B06. The sequence continues at coordinate 1,879,541 of JAYKKM010000229.1, forward strand.
CGTCAAAAAATGCAATTGCCTTATTTGGAAAAACTTTCAAAATGATAAAGTAACTTATTTTGAAGATTTTTACTTATTCGCTTTGTTTTTGATATATTTCAGTTTGTTTGATACGCAATGCAAATGTCTGGAATTTCGTCAACATTGCATGACTTACCGGAGAAGTTTGTGTATCACTTTCATTCTCAAACGAAATGCTTTACAATCAAGAAGTTTGGTGTCGTGGGAGAAACACGCGCACATGTTATTCACACTTTAGTGTTTTCATTTCATGAAGGCAAAGATATATAACATTCTCTGATAAGTCATTATGCATGTGTGACGTAATTTCATACATTTGTATATCAACCAAATAATTGAAACTATATCAAAAACAAAGCGAAGAAACGAAAATCTTAAAAAGAAAGTTATTTTATCATTTTAAAAGTTCTTCCAAATAAAACAAACTTTTTTGACGTTTTTTTGGCACTTGAATCATCCACCCAATCTTCCTTTTCCGTTGTGGTTTGTAGGCGATCATAACTGCACAAGGTTTTGAAGGTCAACAATTGCTTTGATGTAGAATGAAAAACAATAGGAAATTTAAAGATTTGCCCATGCATGCTATAAACATGGATACTTCAGCTGCTTCCTCTGCACCAGGCACATCATCATTTTTACTGAAAAAAACTGCCAGTAATTGTTAATTTAAGCAGCCTGCTTCTAGGAATATTTATGCACAAAAATCCTTACTATACAATTAGCTTTTAAAAGATAATATTCACTGTTGTCTGGCTGCCAATGTTATTTACTGCATTAAAAATGACATTTACTCCTAAATCATGTTTGTGAGAAAAAATGTCGAAAGTTTTCCAAAATCATCCCCTTCAAAGGTAACTCGACTCAAAATACAAGTGGAGTTCATAGAAACTGAAAGATCTGACTGACTTTTGGGGATGTTTACATGAATCCGGATTGAGTTTTATTCCGGATTGAACTCATATACCGGTTCTGTTAAAATCCCTTTAGGTTACATGAATCCGGAATGAGATGCAGCTCAATCCGGATTGAAATTTCATTCCGGAATGAAAAATACGACCTAGAAGACTGAAACGAACAACACATGCGTGCTTTTAACATTTATAGACGACAATTTGCAGCTATAGAGACAGGGATTGCGCGGACGTCACATTGTTCAATATAAATAGCTCTTTGTCGACGACGTTATAAATTAAAGGTGAATGAAATGCTTGTTTACTTGCGACCGCATCTATTATCGTTGCTAGTAATGCTCTTCCCCTTTTCTTTATGTTTATTCTTCGCCAAATTATCAGTTTAAGGCACGTGTTGAAATGTACAAGCGCGGAAATCGTCAAAAGAAACATACCCACTCGCAACCTTGAAATTTCAGATTTCGCGCAATCTTCGATCCTGGGATAGAATTCCTATGCATTAAACGCAGTTTGAATTCACGTTCAATCCGGAATGAAACTGAATCCGGATTCATGTAAACAGTGCCTTAGTTTATTTCCAAAGTTTCGGCACTCAAATCAATTAAGTTAAGAAGATATTTTTGTTTCTCAAATATGACGTCACTGACGTCATCAAATATGACGTCACTGAATGAGGAACTAAATAGTTTATTTCGACTAATTTTCATCCAAATAACACGCACAACATTAACTATCACTATGTGTTCTGGTGAATTGTTTGAAATATTTCTGAGCCCCAGATGGGAATCGAACTCGCAACCTTCTACTAGGACTCGGATGGCAGAGCTAAGGCTATGTTGTGTACTAGTTTGAGACATACGTACTGCTAAATATGCAGTCTCGATACGTCTGTATATATTTTCTATCAGATAAACATTAGTGACTTGTATAGCTTGGTTATTTCAATTTTGTAAATTTCAAGTTTCTGTTTCAGCGCTGCAAATAGCGGCCGGTCAACGTTCAATTGACCGCCGATATTTGACCTTTGACCGTCGAATTTTTGTTTTCTATGATCATCGTGACTGGTCAAATATTTTTTAAACTCGATTTTTTGTTTAATCTGTAAAATTCTACAAATGGACAGCTCAACAAGTGCAATGAAATCAGCGGCTAGCGCCACGGTCTCTTTCTAATGTTATAGTGATTCAAAAGGAAAGATGAATGAAGAATTGTCAAACATTCAATAGACATCGAAGAAAGAAACTGAACAGCAAAATGAATGACCGACAGGATTTGCTGTTTGACCACCAGAATTAGATTTCTTCTGATCATCATGACCGGTGGATTACAAAAAAATATTTGCAGCGCTGCTGTTTTACAGAAATATCGAGACTGCAGATTTAACAGTACGTGTGCGGAACGTACAAACTAGTACACAACGTAGCCTTCGCTTTCCCATCTGAGTCCTGGTATTTCAATGGTTAGTGTGTCAAACCGGAGATCAGGGGTTCGATTCCCGTCTGGAGCTCAGAAACATTTATCTGAGTTTGCGTTTAATCTTGAGTAGCAAACAATTCACTTGAGTAGCAAACATTCAATAACCAAGCTGCAAGGCTCTAATATTTATCTATCGCTATGTGATCGCCCTCAAAACAACTCCACTGCCGATAAAGAGGCAGTCAATGACGTCATAATTAAAAAAAATTAAAAATCCGCAAATTGTCAACTTGTCGTATCTTCTTAAATAAATTGATATAGGATGCTGAAACTAAAATCAGCAAGATCTTTCATATGAAGTTCATTTATATTTTGTCTGGAGTACTCCTTTAAAGAGCTGCAAATAATTCATAATGTGAACAGGACAGATATCTTCATGGCCTGAAGTTATTTTCTTGATACTTGGATATCTGATTGTTTATGCTCCAGATTGTTTATGTAAACTCGGCTGCACCCCACTTTGAAAACTTCACATGGATGTTAAATATTTCTTTTCTGTCTTTTTTGTGTCCAACAAGTATTCACAGTTCTATTTATATACAAAAAGGCTTGGAAAATCTTTATCATTTAGGAACTAAAAGAACAAAACACAGGGTTCAAATGATGGTGTGCAAGAAATTGAATGCCTAAAGGAATTCTAGGCTAGGCGTGCGATACTTTCGGTTGCCGTTGCACCTGTTAATTTAAGAGATTGGAAAGTTTATAAAATCACTAGATCAAATTTCGGACGCCATTAGACGTGGGAAAGTGATTCGTTCCCAGCAATCCCACAGGCACTTTAGAGCAGACACGCAAAAAATGGAGTCGAAGACAATCATCAATGGATTGTGGCTTTTCTTTACAATTTTAATAGCAATTTTTGCGTGGCTGCGGGAAATACACACAATTTTTCCACCTTTGGGAGATTGTTAACATAACTTATAGTTTGTCAGAACTATTTGTTTGTGTTCAATACTGAGACTATTTTTTCTGTACATCGTTTTGAAAAGTGATATGCAACTTTTACTATTTGGGCCAAAATGATGTGCAAATTGCAAAATGCACCGATTATTTTGCCGATGATTATGCAATAATCGGCCAATTACCGATTATTTCAAATTGGTCGATTAATCGGCCTTGCCGATTAGTTTCCGATGAATCAGCTCATCTCTACATCCTACACACTATTATGGCAGTACACCTTTGAACTTTTTAGAGCATTCTATTTGTATTTCTAATAAAACTATTTCTAATTTGTAATAACCGATGTTTTGAGTGATGAAGGGCTCTCAGAGAACCTGGTGAGTTGTTGTTACCTACCTTAATCAATCATTCCCTTGTTTATCGTTTCTCTTATTTCTAGTCCATTTGGTGTTAATCTACTATCTACACTAGCATCTTGATAACCACCTTTACTTTTCATTCTATATGTAACATCGTTTAGCTGTTAAAAATAAAAACACAAAAATTAAATATACATGGTTAACAAAACAAAGAATGTATTGTTATAGTCTGACAATTAGGGCAACATTTCAATTGCAAAATACACTAAAGTTCCTGAAAATGATGTCACACAGACTATCGGCACTAACTGACATTTATATGAAATAAAGAAGGCCCTCCAGGATGGGTTTTAAGTTGACTAGAAGTCTTTGAAACAAAATCTAACCTTCAATTGAAAAACTTAGACTTTATGAAGCAGGGCTTGAAATAAGTGCCATTCGTCGGTCATGGACCGGTGAATTTGTCAGTTTGTCTGGATAATATCCATTGCATACCAAATTACCAATCACAACAGTATGATCTATATTTTTCCCCCACAATCAAGGTATAAACTGTCACTGACAGTCAGATTTAGTTGGGCAGAGTATTATTTGCAGCAAAACAATGTTTGCATCTTATGTACTTGCAACTGCCATAGCAAGTTCACAGCTAATCAAAATTGATAGAAAAATAAATTGAATATACATGTGTTGTATGTTAATTTTATAAGAGCAAAGCAAGATAACGTAGCAGTACTTCATCAACTTCTAATAGATAAATAGTAAGTATCTACATCGACATATATGTGCATATTTAATTTGATATAGTCATGGGACATCACATCAACCAATTATTTTTTTATGCAGCAGCGAATACATACTGTTCACCAGCAAAAATCATCCAGAATGCTGATGAGTTTTTGTTTATAACATTCCCAGACTCATAATACGAATACTGAAAAGATATTGGCCATTGCTTGGCATGGTTACGACATCGCTAAAGACTGCGAGCAATGCAACTGGGAAAAAGATGCGGAATGAGCAAATATTTACAATAAGCGAACTATTATTCTTTTCAGACAATGTCAAGCTTATTATAATTGAATGACATAGGGGTAGCTTTGGGAAATATTTCTTAACATATTCCTTAACATCGTGAGTAGAATCTATGCGGTATTTGTGCGTGTGTCATGCAACAAACATACACAGCTTCGAGTATCTTAATATTGTAAACAAAGAAAGTCCGATAACGTAAAACGAAAAATATACAAGTCGAAGGCCCAAAGAGGGTCAGATCTGTACTCACATCTACTGATAACTGAACTTCTCCCGATCCGATATGTCCTGTATGCTAAAAACAATATTGAAATGGTGATTAATATTTCAGCTTGACAGAGAAAAATGACTGCAACAATTAAAGTCTAGATTATTCTGTTAACACGTTACAGCCAGTCATGATGTTCCATTTGGCATCATTATGACACCGAAAATTGAAAGTTTGTTTCACCTGGAAGTTCATCGGTTCTCCAATCATACTTCTGTCGATCCTCGGTCGTCTCTACGAGGCAGGAACGACACATAAAAAATAGATTAAGTGGTTAGATTTCGGATATGAGATTTCGTAGACAAGTTTGTCAATTTCGTATTAGCACACTTACGGGAGGCGGTTGTTGTGTAATACAACACGAAAAGCAAAGCCAGCTTGGACTCATAACCATCCCAGAGTATCGTAAGAGGTTCAAAGAGAAAGTGTAACGATAGCACACAGCAATCGCTCACTTATTTCGGATAATATTCGAGGGAATTCGCATAGCAATACTTCAGGCTTCTCGTATCTGTTTAGAGGAGTGGTTAAGCCTGCAATGCGAGATGGGAGGCTATGTGCCCAGCGGTATTATTTTGGTGCGACATAAAACGCCAGAAGAATGTTTCGAAATAGTAAACGTTGAAAACAAAGGACAAAAGGACTACAAATCAATACTTGAAAGTGATATTTCCGAACGTTGTTCTACAATAACACAAATAGCCTTCATCTGAGACCCTTAACAGATAAGCAGAGCGTTGGTCGTTCGTGTTTACACAAAGAGCTTTACGGTAAAAAACCTCAGAGATTAAATAATCAGACAACATGGAAAAGCCGGCCCGATACACACTTCGCCAAATGTTCCTCCAAGTTGGGGAAGTGATTAACGCTTCTTAATGTTAAATTTTGCTGTGGCAGTTTATTATGGGAAACCACGGGGTTTCGTCGCGACTTAAAGTGGTTTTGCCTTTTTAAAACATTTGTCATTACCAACTTCGTATCGATATCAAGAATTATATAGTTCGACGAGTTCGTAGAAACAACGAAACGGCCGGCTTCGGTGAAGTCGTCGGGGATTACCCATTTCGACGACAGTCCTCATATTCTTAATTCACCACAACGCAGAATCATTTTAACTATGAACAAAACAACTATATTTTTAAACTTAAACACAAGCCCAATACACAATTATACACTCACCTTTCTTGGTGTGCCCTCGCGAAAATGCATCCATATCAACACTCGAGTGACTAAACCGCGTCGCTGATGTCGTCCTAAAGCCATTTCAAGTTATTTTAATTCAACAGTTCCTTATTTATACTAAGAACGAAACAGACTCAAACACGATGGGTCAGGTTTACAGCAGTTGCCCTTGTCGCTTCGGACAGTGAATTCAAATGGTCAGATTCTTTTTGTTTACTTCGACAAGGCTGTCAAGGCGGGGTTTACACGAGGATTAATTAACATGTCTTTCTTCTGCGATGACGTCACGAATTTTAGAGTTCACGCTCAGATTAAACTAAACTTTAGGTATTTTTGGTTTCTATATGCTTGCCTAAACAGGACAAAATTATGAACATGTAAATACCAAGTCTGTCCAATAGCCAAGTACCAAGTCCATTTTGGTCAATATCACTTTCAATCGGCAAATTCGATGTTCAATGCTAAACTATTACAAGTTGAAGTTCCAACTAGAAATTTTGTAAGTCGAATTAAAACGTCGAAGTGAAATTTCGAAATCCGGGTAAAATTTAAATAAAGTGGAATTAAATTTTTGTGGTGCACACGCATATTCGAAGTCGAACATGATAATTTTGTTATAATTTATGCTATAATATATTTGGCTTTAATTATTCCGCATGAGAAATTAACGCTGGCCAGGCGTATCCAAAACTATGAGCCAATTTTGGCTCTTACTTCGTGTACTCACTGTACTGGACACAGAATATTACATCATTGAAATAGTTAGTTTAAAAGTAGGGTTAGTATTCCTTTATTTCAGGGTTAGTACTAGAGTTTTTATTAATTTGGGTTATGGGTAGGGTTTTTGTTCTTGTAAAGCTTATGACGTATCTGTGTCCATTGTGTGTCCGGTACACGAAGGAGATGCCCCAATTTTGGATTATTTGGTCACAAGATTTCAAAGAATACATACGGAACTGAATCGCGACTAGTTCAGAACGTTGTTCCGAACTTGAGCAGTTCACGACGTCAATTCGCACTCAGCTGGTTTAATTAGAACTATCGTCTCACTCGTCTAACGAGTATCCTTTGGCTTGTATGTGGACACACATTGGTTGCAAATCAGGCATACCCGGAGGGAGCGAACGACATTTTTGGCGCCAATGGCGCGTTAAATAATTAAATATATTTGGCTCATAGTTTTGGATACGCCTCAACCAGTACTCATGGCCAGCGTTAATTTCTCATGCGATATAATTAAAGCCAAATATATTATAGCATAAATTATAACAAAATTATCATCAGAAATAATTAATTCCACTTCGAAAAATTTTACCCGGACTTCGAAATTTCACTTCGACTTCGAAGTTTTAATTCGAAGTTTTAATTCGAAGTTTTAATTCGACTTTTAATTCGACAGAATTTCAAGTTGGACTTCAACTTATAATAGTTGAGCATTGAACATCGAATTTGCCGATTGAAAGTGATATTGACCAAAATGGACTTGGACTTGCTATTTTTGTCCTGTTTAGGCAAGCATAGGTTTCAATGGCTGGCGCTAAAGAGTTCCAGAGAGTTTTTCTTCTACCTGATTGGTTCATGCAATTTCCAGAAATTTGGTTGCACACATCTGTGCTGAAATCCAAGAATCTACTTGTAGTTTTTTGTGCACAACTCATTTTATTATTAGGCCACATAAACAAAATCAATTACTTGTTTAGCGTCCACCCATTCCAAATTTTCCAGGTTGGGAGGGAGGTTTTTATTTTTATTTTTTTATATTAAAAACCGTCGTGACACAGCAAACCGTATATAAAATTTCAATCAACCCTGGTTACACATTTGCCTCGGATCATGGTCTCATCGAGGTGCCCGATATAATGGAGATCGACAATGCTCAAATAGACAGTAAAACATGAGTAGGGTATTAATTCTAAGGGAGAAACGATAGTTTTGATAGTTTAAACTATGTTTTGTGCAAAATAAAATAAAATAAAAAAATTGAGGTCGGGGACATTTCCCAGGTCGGGCGGGGGACGCTAAACAAGTATTTTGTTATGTGTCCTTATCTTGGTATCAGTGGCGGATCCAGCGGAGTTCTGAGGGTTCCATGGAACCCCGCTTTCTGAAGCCGAGCATGTTCTTTATGCTCATGTTCTTTTTGCTCAAAAGTGCCTTCGAAATACAGGAAATGCTGTTTTAGAGACCCGACACGCTAAAAATGTGTCGTCACTGGATCCGCCACTGACACGTAGTTTCAGTTGACCACTATGATGTCGGCAATTACGTGATGGCAATCGACGAAGCCGAACCGTTTATTAATTGCCGATGGTATCTCGAAATCCAAGTAAACCATTGCGTCTGAGAGCAAGTAGTGATGGTCTGCACTTCTTAGGTATATTGCGTAGTAGTTATAGTGAGAGCCACACATTGACATCACAGGAAATTCAACCGTCTGTGTAGCGTTAGATTTTAGTGGGATTATCTTTCGCGGTTTATCGCATTCTCGCTCAAACTAACAAACTTCCGTAAGGAGAAAGTTATTTTTAATCATGACGAAATAAAGCTTTTTGGTATATTACACTGTTATATAAAAGAAATGGTACATGGTTTGGCTAGCCTACTTCGCAGACGTCTGCGAAGGAGGCTAGGTTTGGCATCCTCCGTGGAGTTTTGGCGCTAGGGATGGCAATGAGAGCATCTCTTCCATACCACTTTCTCTGTTTTAACTGTGTGCTGTTATTTATGTCACCTTCTGTTTGTCACCTTGTTACCTCATTGGTTAGCCGTCTAATTAATTATTCTCTTTTGTAAATATAGACTTGTATATAGATAGTTGTAATTAATATCACTCTGAAGATGTTGTAAGTTCGCAACGAAACGTCAGTAAAAATGTCAGTAAAAATTATGGCAATACATATACGTGAAAGGAAGTCAAATCGGATGAAAGATTTAATATAGCCTGATTATATAAGAAGGCAAACATCACTATGAGATAGATAATCCTCGCATAATTTTTACGATATTAGCTGATAGATAATTGTAATGACTTTTAAACATTTAGACTTATTATTGAGTTTTAGTAGATATTCTGTTGCAACATAGGTTACGCCCTATGTTACTTTTTATGTAATTAACATTCATACGTGTCATACTGCTATAATAATAACAATAATAATAATACTGCACCTATTTGTTTATAATGAAACAATATTTAATAGTTAGATCAGCAATTAACATTTAAGCCACAGTATCAACATACAAATTCTCCTTATTGGTCTCCAAACACTGCTTATAGTACTAGTTGGGAGAAGTCGTTTTTTAAACATGTCAATTTATCTTTACTGATCATTTCCTTTATTCTCATTAAGTCTGGCTCTATGCTTGGTTAACCATGGATAACTATTAGGAGAAATTAGATGTTGATCACTCCTGGAATTCATTACCACAGGAAATTAAGACTTTTCTTTTTTAAAATTAATAGTTTTTTGTTCATAATGGTAATATCTTATGAAACTGTAATTAGTTTTATAAGTAAAATTAAGAATATATTGTTGTAAGAGCATCGAGACTATTGTACAATGCTCCTAATACGTCTTTTATTATTATTATTATTATTATTATTATACTGTAAGTCCACTAATTGGTGTCCGCTTATAGGCGGTACTGTCTGTTTAAGAGGGGTTTGACTGTATATATTTCTATAATGGTAAGTAAGTAAGTTGCTTGGTTTTAACATTTTTTGTAATATTCAACAATTGGTTAATTATTTATTTGATGATTATATCCAAAAACAACCCTGCAGTTCCAGATCATCCAGTGATCCACCACTGCTGAAGTATTAATAATATCAGTAGCACTGTCTAGTTAATTAGGAAAGGTCTATAATGAATTGCTTTATCTGTATGTGGACTGATGTACCAAGCTTGGGAATTACATTGTGTTTATATTAGCAAAGTGTTGTGCTGTAGACAGTGTTAAAATCCAAATATAATCTCTAAATTTAGGATGACCCTAAATAGTGAATAACATTTTGAGTGAAGGCCCTTCGTCAGAGAGTGAAACATAGTAGTTCACAAATAATTTCCCAACGCAACCAGGTGATAAATCAGACATAGTTTGATGCTACTTTGGTTTAAAAAATTTTTTTGAAAGTAACTTAAAAGTTACTGTCCATGACCCAACGTTTCGACACTCCAATCTAGTGTCTTCTTCAGGGGTGATCGTCGAAAAGTTAGGATCCCTATTTATACCCTGATAGAACCGATGATGACGTTTTCTATTAAACAGATGCAAATAAGCCTCTGGTAATAAACCACTGTCATCGCGATTCAATGGGGCGTGGGCGCTATTGATATGCCAAGCCTCCAGACAACGTCTATGATGGTACCGTGGATTAGTACCTACCATTATTACCTACCATGATAATGCGTGGGAAAATTCCAAAATTATTACCACTAATCCGCGGTATAATGAGGGTATAAATAGGGATCCGAACTTTACAACGATAACCCCTGAAGAAGACACTAGATTGGAGTGTCGAAATTAAGTTACTTTCAAAAAACTTTTTAAAGCCAGAGTAGCGTCAAACTATGTCTGATGACTATGAGTAGTTCACGTTTTCACTCTCTCGTGACAAAGGACCTTCACTCAAAACGTTAAATGTTTTTTACTATGGATTGTCGGCAGCTGTACCAACCTCATAAAGTTTTTTTTATTTACTGTTACATCTAGGTCTTATTCCATATCTAACAATCACCAGAATACAAACATTTTGTCAAGTTTGTGAAAACTATTTTAGGTATAATTCTGATACTTATTAAATGTATTCATTTTTAATTAATCAATTTCTCCCTTTCTCCACTTTGACCATTGTTCTCCATTTGACTTGAAACAACCACTTCTTCATTTCCCCCAGTGGGATCCTGATCCCCTTCATCACTTGATGACTCATCATTGATAATCAAAGGAGGATTACAGAGCTGTTGGAAAGAGAAAGTTACATCATATCATGTTTATACAATTGAGAATTAATATGAATAGATCTTGAACAGAGAAAGTTACATCATATCATGTTTATACAATTGAGAATTAATATGAATAGATCTTGAACAGAGAAAGTTACATCATATCATGTTTATACAATTGAGAATTAATATGAATAGATCTTGAACAGAGAAAGTTACATCATATCATGTTTATACAATTGAGAATTAATATGAATAGATCTTGAACAGAGAAAGTTACATCATATCATGTTTATACAATTGAGAATTAATATGAATAGATCTTGAACAGAGAAAGTTATATCATATCATGTTTATAAAATTGAGAATTAATATGAATTGATCTTGAACTAGAAAGCGCTCAGAGAGACTGCATACCTCCGCCAGCGGGCTATTTATTGAAGACATTTCATAGGGTAAATTTAGCACATATTTAAGGTTGGTCCCGGTGCATGACCATGACCACACTTTTTCATATATAATAAAATATTGTTGTTGTTTAATGTACGATCTTCACGTCTATAAACTTCTTTTATCTAGAGTGCTGTGAATAAAATGCTTCATTGCACTCATCTCTACTCAAATATTATGCAAAATTATATGTTAGGCCATGACCGCACTTTTGTATAAATAATGAACTGACAAATCCATTGTTTTTTTTGTGAATTCAGCTTGTTTGCAAATATTAAAGATTTGAATAATATAAGGGATAATGAGCGCAATCAAGTATTTTCATTCCTTTCTTCTACGCGGAGAAGCTTACAGACAGATTTTTATCAATATTTCATTCAATTGAACCAAAATTAAATGGATTGGTCCTTGGCGTTTGAGCATTTCATTAATTTTTGAGATATCCTGCTTACAGACAGACAGACAGACAGACAGACAGACAGACAGACAGACAGACAGACAGACAGAGGTAAAAACATAACCACCTGGCGGAGGTAATAATCAAAATCAACTCAATTGAAGACAATATTTGTTTTGCAATTAACTCACATATGTGCCATTCCACATGTTTAAAAATTCTTTCCTTATTAAACTTATCACAATGACTGTTCCTAATGTACAGGGCACGAGATAGACAAGCGCAGGCTGTCCTTCATGCATTATGTACAAGGCAGCAAAGGTCATGATTAAACCACAGCCATAAGCTAAACAAAGAAATTAAGAAGTGGTGTAAATACAGTGTAACGTTATCTGTAGTTTGGCTCTTTATTTAGCTCAGACTAGAGTCATGTTTACATATCGAATAATAATGAATCAAGAACAACATACAAGTGTTGTCTTACATGTGCTGCGTCTAGTGCACGTGATAGACATACGTTATTACGTAACATCTCCCTTCCCTTAGAACAAAACAGTTATGGGTTAAAAAATAACATCAACATATTGCAGACATGCAATGGACAGAGAAAGACAAACACACAAACAACCTCAGGCATGAAGCATGTTGGTTTATGTAACTGAGACCTCCATCAAACTTACAATTACCATTTGTTACATACAGTACATATTACAAAACAAACCAAAATAAGACAATAATCAGAAACTAGTAACATCTTAACAGCAAGCTTGGTGAGGGACAAGCTATACAGTAACAGACACAACAATAATAGTCCCAACAAGGCGAACGCCGTATTACATAATAACAAGTCATCACAAAAGAGACATACAGTACAAGGGCATACAAAAAGTTGTATCTTCAATCCCTTACCAACAGAACTGGCAATATAATACAAACGGTATGGCGTTCTGGCCATCTGGTCATAGGAATGACAAAATGAAACAAATAAACCTGAAAAAGAAAAATACTCTGCATTTTCAGTATGTGCTGCATTTTGTGTATTTAACAGTTTATGCCGCAGGGGTAATCAGTACCTACTGTACATACATCACCTGGTAATATCAATGGTTAACCAGCACCGTCAAGAAGGGGTAGGTGGGGTAATTACCCTGGAGCCTGGCCTAAATAGGGGGCTGTAACATTTCAGTCTAAGGGGGTGTTTATATGGAGGTGAGCCAACCCCTCTTGGTAGGGCCACTGCCCTCCTTAATAATAATAATAATAATAATAATAAAGACGTATTAGGAGATAGAGTGAGATAGAGAAATATAGAGAGATGTAGAGAGAGAGAGAGATAGAGAGAGAGAGAGAGAGAGAGAGAGAGAGAGAGAGAGAGAGAGAGAGAGAGAGAGAGAGAGAGAGAGAGAGAGAGAGAGAGAGAGAGAGAGAGAAAGAGACAGTGATAGAGATACAGATAGAGAGAGATAGAGCGAGATACAGAGAGATGGAAAGAGATAGAGAGATAGAGACATAGATAGTGAGAGATAGTGAGAGATAGAGAAAGATAGAGAGATTGAGAGATAGAGAGAAATAGAGAGAAATAGAGAGAAATAGGGAAAGATAGAAAGATGCAGAAGGAAAACTTATATTGTCATTGGTTCAGTTTCCTTTGTTCTCTAGTGGCCATTATCTCTGATATCATAAAGTTATTCATGAGGTTGATAAGTACTTATCATAATTTCTGGAGGAAAGGGGTTCTCAAAACAACTTTTCTTTGGGTGTGATATGGATATTTCTTGGACTTACAATACATAGCGTATATCAATTCCTATGTTATAAATATTTGTTTTCTTCGATTATTTTTGATATAGTAATTAAAAAGTTTCATGGCGCATCAAAGGTTTTCCAAATGTTTTCGTAGCTCGACAAACTTTTGATTTATAGTTTCATGGCCCAGTACTTTTCCTTCTGCCCCCCCCCCCTCCCTGGTGGAATTAATGCCCCCTCCCTTATGATAAGAAATATTTGGAGACCAATAAGGAGAATTTGTATGCCAAACTGTAGCTTAAAGGGTTCAAGTTTCATCCACTCAATGTCCTCCACATTATAGTGCTTTGTTTTACATACCTGGTACTAATATGTCCCCAAATCCAAGAAGAGAATAATCTCTTTGACAAATCAAAAGAGCAGACCGTATTATACGAGGTACTTTGATCACCATTGGTAATTGTTCTTTGTGTCCCACACCTTTTGTGCATAGGAAAAAGAAAACGAGAGGAAAGTCAGGCCCGGAGCTCTGGGTGTGTGTGTGTGTGTGTGTGTGTGGGGGGGGGGGGGGGGGGGGGGGCGGTGATAAATATATGATGATAAAGATATATAACATTCTCTGATAACTCATTATGCATGTGTGACGAAATTCCATACATTTGCATATCAAACAAACTGATATATCTCAAAAAGAAAGCAAAGAAACGAAAATCTTCAAAAGAAGTTACTTTATCATTTTAAAAGTTCTTCCAAACAAGACAATAAAATATTTTGAGGTTGTGGGCACTTTAATGTGAAGCGCTATAGAATATTGCGCTTCATTATATGACAATGGATTCATTTTTCCTAATAAGGCTAAAAGAACTGGTTAAATCCAGGAGCGGAGTACACACTAAATTTCGTATTGCACATTTCTATACCAGTTTAACCGGTTTAGAGGAGGTAAAATTTAAAATCTGTCTTGCATGGAAATCCAAAGTAAAATGTCGGATTGTATAAGTATAGGTAAATCATGATAGCGAGTGCAATTAAGGATTTACACCACAAGTGATATTTGAAAATTTGCCAAAATTGCACGAGCCGTTAGGCGAGTGCAATTTGGCAAATTTTCAAATATCACGAGTAAATATCACAATCAAAATTACGTTAATTAAATGATTGCACTCTCGTTTATTGCACTCGAGTGCAATTAATGATTTATTGCACTCCTCTCAGCCAATCAGGATCCAGTAAATTTGTCATGTATATAATAATGCTCCTAATACATCTTTATTACTAGAAGTTACTATCGCAAGGAAAGTGCTGCCTCAAAATTCAAGGCGGTTGTGATATTGTGCCAAATAGCACAAATAAGTGATGGGCTTATTGAAGTCATGAACAGATGTAAGTCAACAGAATCAGATGTAAGTTGAACAGTTAATATTGAAGTCAACAGATGTAAGTTCAACAGTTACATAAAAATGCAGTTGAACATACAGTAAAGATAAACTAGTTGTATAACATAGTTCTCTGTACAAGGCTTGCATAAAAATGCAGTAAAATATGAACACAAAAAGTTGACATTATAACAGTCGATAAACTAACAACTGCCAGAAGTTCATCAGTAAAGCAGAACACGTTATATGATGATTGACGAACGAGGCTCTTCACAAAATATCGTGGCGCTAGTAGCTAAGAGATTTTATTTTGGTTTGCATGCATGCCGTTGCCGAGTTCTATCCGAACATTTGATTCGGATAGTTTCCGCATCCGGCGATTATACGAACATCTACGAGTTACGTCATAAATCTGTGGACAAACATCCATGATCGTAATTTAAGGTCAATTGACTTTACATAGTTCCGCGAAGAGGTCTGGGCACGAGACACAGCAACCCAAGTCAAGATTAGTGTGCTGCCTACGGCAGCAATTATTATTATTATTACTGAAAGCTGTTTCCCCTTTTTACCTGTTGCAACATCAACCATAACACTGTTGTGATTTGCAGAGAACAATGGTGTGATAAACACGAAGAATACATCATAAACCAACAATAATACCAGCAACAATGTGCAGATCTTCATGCTGGGTAACCGTAAGTTCTTTAACAGTGAAATACAGAAAAGCACTCCAAGGATATCTTGTAATATCCAACCATAGCTGAAAATTAAACCAAAAAATAAGTTTTTATCAACAATTATTAATTATTATATGGTTTGGCTCGTGAGCGATCTTAACGCAGCTTTTCAGCAATTTGATTGCTTCCTGAGCGGTCTTTAGAAACCGTTCTCAAACTCATTAATAATTCATGAACAAGACGCCCGCTAGGCGTTAACTCGGGCTACTTTTAGGGACATGGCGCGCATATTGCCTGCGGAGATGGGCATGCATTGGTGGCATATACGCATGTTAGACAGTTGGAATTAGAAAACCCGCTCACTTGTCTTATATTACAAAGGATAATTTTGAATGCATTGATTTCTGTAATCAGGCACTGAAGGCATTGTGCAGCGCATGTTTAAAGTGGGAAACTTTTAGAAGCAAGTTGGGATAGAAATGAAGACGAAGAAAAATCAGGCGTCTACACGCAGGCTAGCTCCCCTTCCCCCAATGCAGAACGCCTGACACGCAGTTTAATGTAAACACTAAACAAGGCAATGCTATTTTTCTAATATCTGTTGGATTGAAGGTCTTCGTGTGTCAAAATTTATATAAAAATCAACGGCAGGGTATACGAAACATATCTGTTACGAAATTACATCGGTTTAATGGACATAAAAGCATTAAATCATCGGGTAAACGACGAATAGATCTTGAAGCCATGTCCTTTGATTTTAAAGACGAGTCTCGCTTTAATCGCTTACGCATTTTCTCATATAACATCTGATCTTCACATTTTAAGTAGATGAAACCTACAGCGTTCGATTCGCCAGATTCAAGTGATCATTTCGATGTAGAATTGATTTAAATCGGACAAAAACACAACATTTCATAAATGATTGATATTACGGAGTTTCACGGGATATTAAAATGTCAACACAGTATAATAATATTTCCCTGTCCTTTGGCTGTCCATTCCGTCTTCATGATTGAACTCTCATCTGCGTTTCTCTCATCTTGGAGAGAATCCTTACAATGGTTTGCGGGTTTACAGGTCTATTGTATCTGATGAGCTGATTTTGAAGCCTGCATATTTGTATAATGTAAATTAACGAGAGATCATTAGAAACTCCGAGTTTGCAAGCAAATCAAACTGTGACGCTAGCAAAATAGGTTTAGTGTCTGGCCAATATAGTTTCTTTGTTAACATTAAATGCATAAAATCTTCAACCTAATTTGACGTCTCATATCAGGCATCTCTCACTGGATAATTAGAGCCAACGGCGGCCATTGCTAAGGGACCAAAGTCGCAGTAAATCTGTAGGTAGGCGATGAATCGTTTTACCCAGTAATTTGAAAAATGTTTACTGGTCCTCTTTATAGTAATATTATTTTATTTTGTCGATGGTAAGAGCACATAAACCATCAAAAAACCTCATAGGATTCTCAGTTGGTCCGTTAGTAATGGCAGACTTCCGGCTTCATTTTCTGAACAAAAGTTGCTCGATCCAGTCTTTATTTAGAGATCAGTGCTCCAAACATGTGAGAAATTTAAAAGAGCCATACTCTTACTCTGATAAAGGGCTCCGCTCGAAACGTCAGTATTTCGTTACTAAAAACCTTGACAGTTTACCACCTTTCATAGGCGTAGGAACGCCCCCCCCCCCCCCCCATTTTAAATGGAGGGCTGAGCCCCTCAAAAAATAAGGATAAGCGTTGCTAAATTTAATGTTTGTTTTCCAATTGTATTAGTAAGACTACCTTTAGTCTATAACGGTCTTCATCTACGTGAGATGTCACAAACGGGTATATATAACCTGAACTGTTGTTAGCCAACCCCTAAATCCTTGCCACGCTTGGTCCGCGATTGGTTCGAAGACCCTTCTGTCAGTACTAAGGCACAAAAAATGGCGTCACCTGGTAAGAGGCAGCAGGCAACTCTTGGATTCATTTGAACTATGTTCGCTGCAGAATTAGATGAAAAACTTTGCTCGAATTGCTGCAAGTTGTCTTTCCGAGCTTCTAGATTTCAAATATTTTCGTGGGAGAGCCCCCGTACCCCCTAAAAATGCGGTCACTGATTACCTGCTTGTCGGCAAAAGCCCCCCCCCCCCCCCAACTTTAAATCCATTCCTACGCCTCTGCCACCTTTTCACTTTGCTATATATCCAAAACACTGTCTAGGCAGCACTCTACTTTTTTACATATAATAAAAACGTTATTGACCTCGTTTGGTCGGTCTTTACGGTAAAATTATCCTGCCCTTGGTCTCTTCGTATAGACCTCGCTCTTTCGTCGCTCGGTCTGTACTGAAAGACCGCGGGCACGATAATTTTGTCATAAAGACCTCCCACTCGGTCAATAAGTGTTCAGTATTATATGGCACAAGCTACTTCCGGTGAAATTGCGTGCTCCGATTGGCTGAGACATGTCACGTGCCGGTCCGTTATTTCCCCATTACGGGAAATAATACCGGTGCGGATTACGGATTTTGTCAGCCATTTTATTTACAAAGGAGCCGAACGATAGGAAACTTTGCAAAGCAGCAAAAATTGAACGAATTTAGTAAATTAAGCACTAAATCATGTACGAGTCGGACGATGGACAATCTAAAAGTGAGTCTTACTATCATGAAACCAATAGAAGAACAAGAACAACTAGAAGATTGAAAATGACGATTCTGTCACTCAAAACGCATGTAAAGTATGTTGTTTAAAAAAGCCATGCCATATAATAAACCTCTTATTAACCTCGACCGCTTGGTCATTACGGGAAAATATCAGACCTTGGTCTTTTATGTACGAACCTCGCCCTACGGGCTCGGTCCGTACTGTCAAGACCTCGGTCTGATATTTTCCCGTAATGACCGCGCTCTCGGTTAATAAGAAGTTAGTATTAAAATTGTCAATGAATATTGAAATATTAGTCATAGACAGTGGAACCCCGTCATAACGAACTGGCAGGGGACCGGAAAATTTGTTCGTTATAACTGGGGTTCGTTATATCGAAAATCCCGTTGTAACGAATTTGTGGGAAAACGACAAAAGCGTTCGTTATGTCGGGGTTTGTTGATAATTATTTGACTTTTGAAAAATTGAAATAGCCGGGTATAAGTTGGGCCACACAGCATTCGATTTAATCTGATTTAAAATATTACACATTCATATGATATCACGCGGTTTTTGAGGATTTTCCTACACGGTACAGTCACTTCTCATATGAATATGAGTTCAGTGTCTTTTCTGTGGAACACAATGCTAATGTATGGACATATTTCAGTCCAAGTAACCGGAAAGCGAAGAAACAAAGGCATTAAGTTAGAAATTCCGGCAACCTAAAAAGCCGTCAACAGTGAAGAAGTTCATGGAATTGATAAAAGACAAAGAGGATAAACTATAAAGCAAAATGATGCGTAAATAAAATGTTGACAAAAATTGTTATTCTTTTAGAATCAATCGTCTGTTTCGCATTCAACTTATTTCCGTGATAACATGTTCGTTATATCCGAGTAAAGTTGACATTTGGGCCTCTGGATTGTGTTCGTTATAACGGGTAATTCGTTATATCAGGGTTCGTTATATCAGGGTTCTGTTCAACACAATTAAATGTGGCTAAATGTAATTTAGGCAAGGTAAAAAAGGAGTCAATGCTAGTCAGCGGTCACTCAATTAAATATGTGAAGGGATCGCAGCACTTGTCAGAGTCTTGTCAGCGTGGTCTGAGCTTGACTGGTTTTGCGCGCGCTATCATTTGGTGGATACTGTGGAATCTCGTGCTCTTGCGCTTTGTTGTCCCACCCTCCCACACCTAAGGAAATGCAAGGTAATGTAAGTATATAAATTCCACTGCTTTGACAGTGTGACTGGTGCCTGGAGGTGGGCTGTGGCGGGGTTGCCATGGTTACCTCTACTCAGGGGCGGCATCCCCCCTGTGGCTTGGCACCAATCCTCCAATAACGCCAATTGGCGATCTCTTTTTACTATACATAGCTTTCGCCAGGCCCACGAATTTTGTTCGTTATACCGGGAGGTTCGTTATAACGGGGGTTCCACTGACTGTTCTGGTAACTTGTGCTGTACCTATCCTGTATCTTACAGTATATTCTACCAAACAGCCAAATTAGTCAGTAGAACCAATAAACTAGGCAACATAACTAATCAACCATGTCAACTATTAATTACCCTCATCACTGCATATTGTTATACATTTTTAACTTATAATTTTTACCTGGCATTTCGAACAACGACCCACCATATGACGATCGCCAGAGAAAAACAGAAAACAAACAATGACTTCACAAATGGCTCTGTTTTCAAGATAGGTATGGGATTTGGAGGCAATCGGCATTGACCTACATGTACGTGTAAATGAATAATTAAGATAGGATTGAATAAAATATAATGCTAAATGAAGCAGAACAGAATTAAGGAGTGCAGTGGAGTAGAGTAGGTTTATGTTAATTCTTACAGTATGTACACAGTACTTACATATAGGTAACTTTAATACCAAAGCATTCAAGCATTCATACATTCCACTGCAAGAGGCAATAGCAAATATGGCAATGATACCATAAATGACATAATTATAAAGGTAATAGACCAACAAGAGAAATCCACAGATTAATGCCACAAATACGACAACCATCAGAGAACTGATCTGCATTGTTGGGCCTTCTTCGTCAGATGATTTTCCATTGCTTGATGATTTTCCATTGCTTGATGATTTTCCATTGCTTGGCATGCCCTTCCTTTCAACCAATATTTCTCTAAGACAAGGATATAATATGAAAAGGAAAAATAAGAGAACTTCAATGTGTCGAAAAACACTTAAGAGTACTTGAGTTTATTCATTGACGACGTTTCGAAAGATAACAAAGTGCTACTGTATATTATATAAAATCAATCAGATACAGTGCTTTCTAGTCTATTACAGAAACATGTCACTGTTTGTCACATGTATATACTAGAGTGACTAAATTACTAGAGTGACAAGTACACTGCAAGTAGTAAGTACACTAGAACTCTCGTTACAGCGGACACCCTGGGGACCGTCATTTGGTGTCCGTAATAGCGGGAGTCCGTAATAGCGGGACGCGATGAAAATATCCCGATTTCAGGTTGGAAAATGTCACTACAATGTATTACTGCTTTTTTGACGTTTACTGTGATACATAAGTAAACAGTACAAGTCAAAATACAAGTCACACATTTGTATTCAAATATTTTTTATTCCCAAACCAAAAATACAACGGTAACAGGAATCAGTGTCAAATGTCTTTTCTTTCCTTCACTGTAAAGGTACAGTAACAAAACTCTAAGTAAACTTACACGAAGTTTTATTATGTGACGAAGTACCTCTCTAGCGTTCTTTTGATGGGATCTTTCGCTTAAAGTATTCTCGCTTACTTTATATTTTTCTGTTTGTCATTTTTGTCGACAGAAATGATGACGAACGGAATCTTCAAGGTACTTCCGATGTAAATATGATGTAAATATATCACTCGATAAATTAAAAAGTCATTCATTTTCATGTGGCGAGAGAAAAATACGTCCAAGGTGTCCGTTGTAACGAGAGTAGAACAATACAAATGTATTTTATTAAGCATTAATAAAAGAAGTTAACAATAAGCGGTGCCAGTTCTCGTTCGGTCGGGGGCCTTCAGTGCCGGGGCCCTTCAGTGCCTGGGCCCCCGGAATGTTTACCCCACTTACAGAGTTATATAAAGGGCTAGCTTAATCATGTTCGGCTTACTTGTGTCTCGTTTGCTCTCCCTCCCTGTCTTGGGGTCTTCTTCACCCCACCCTCTGTTTAGTTTCGTGTTCCCTGGGGCGGTTTAGCTGCCCGCTTCCCTCGGCGCCCAGTTTGCGTTAATTGTTCTTTTCAGCACTGCTCTTATGAGTTGTCTAGGCCAGCAGGGCTGTTTGTAGCTGCTCGTTCCTGGTTTGTTTGTTTGTCACACCCAGTCCTTCCCAGTGGTGGAAGGTCTTCTACTGTGGTGAGTATCTACTGTCCATAATCTAGCTTCGTCTCCATCACCGAAACCGTAAGTACCTATGTATTCTTGTAGATTAATTTTAATTTTTCCCCGTCTAGACGGGTGACTTGTAGATATGGGGATGGAGGAGGTACCGTTGGTCGGGGGGATCAGCAGGTCCCTTGTTATTGTCGCATCATTGCTTGTCGCAGCCGGCATATTAGCTACTGACTCCATCCCTACGGTCCGCGCTCTGCCATCGTAGGTAATGGGCGTATTATCATGTTGGGTCGTGTAGTTGAGAACCGTGTAGATCGTTAATGTTTGTTGGGGACCACATGAAGTGTCCGCAATTCCGTAATAGCGAGAGTCAATAATAGCGAGAGTTATTTCAATATATACATTTCATAGTAGTTTCAGCCGAGGATTTACCAACTGTCCTTAATAGCGGGGTGTCCGCAAGGCGAGAGTTGACTGTACATGTATTTACAGTATGATTGTTGCAGCCATTAGAGCATTGTTACTGTACATATCACCCATAACAGTACAGTACCACTACCTGTATGCATTAAAAATAATACTATTTCAAAATTTGCAAAACAGAGCTGCAATTACGAAGGAAATGACAATACATGTTGTTACCTTTGTGCATTCGCTACAGTTCCACTCCAATATGCACCAACCATAACAGTTCCCACAGCTAGAATCCATATTACAGCAAGGTTAGAGTCAACTGCAGCAAGTGGAGGCACATATAGCTGCACAAAAACTGGTCTGTTATAGCTCTAGAACGAGATATTCGATATAGCAATAATTTGTTTAACAGTACATAAATTTCCTTCTATATAATTTCTTTGCATCTTTTGAAATCTTGCCTTTATTCTATTTTTCTTTCTTCTTCCCTACCTATAACTTCTAACCTTCCTTCTCTATTTGCCAGCTCCTTCCTTACTTCTTTGCAAGCTCCTTCCCTCACCAACTAAACAACCAACCATCTATACACCCCTGCCTTCCATCCATCCATCCCTGCCTTCCTTTCTCCCATTTCTTTCTTCCCTTCCATCTTCTCCTTCCACCATCTATCCTTCCTTCCTTGCTTCCGTTCGTTCGTCCTTCCTTCCTTCCTTCCTTCCTTCCTTCCTTCCTTCCTTCCTTCCTTCCTTCCTTCCTTCCTTCCTTCCTTCCTTCCTTCCTTCCTTCCTTCCTTCCTGGTCGTCGTGGTCGTCGTGGTCGTCGTTGTTGTTATTGTTGTTGTTGTTGTTGTTGTTGTTGTTGTTGTTGTTGTTGTTGTTGTTGTTGTTGTTGTTGTTGTTGTTGTTGTTGTAGCACAGTATCCCCCTCTATTGTAGATAATTTGGCGTTTCGTGTTTTATCAGCATAATTCTTTGCTCGGTGCTTGTGTTCTCGATCTCGTTCGCAGGCGTCTTCCACCGTTGGGTTTGGCTTTTGTTCGTTGATTTGAGGCAGTTTCGTTTTGATTGGTCGGCCAAATATCAGCTCAGCAGGGGAAATGACAGTGGAAATATGTGGTGTTGCTCTGTCGATCGATCGATCTATCCCAGGCCACCAAACCTTCTGGCGTAGGAGTTGTTTAGTCTTCACGACACCTTGGTGGCCTTCGTGAGCTAGGTCCAGTGTAGACTATTGCAGTTGACTTGGTATGATAATTTCTCGTTCCTCGGAGTATACATGTAATATTGTTCTGTATTGACAGTTCTTGTCGCACGTTGAAGTACGGCTTAACGTTCTTATAACTGTCCGCTA
Organism: Chrysogorgia sp. JL179-B06; assembly: GCA_035772405.1. Taxonomy (NCBI): domain Eukaryota; kingdom Metazoa; phylum Cnidaria; class Anthozoa; order Scleralcyonacea; family Chrysogorgiidae; genus Chrysogorgia; species Chrysogorgia sp. JL179-B06. The sequence goes on from JAYKKM010000229.1 coordinate 1,903,052, forward strand.
TACCCCTCCTTCCATCCCTTCTTCCATCACTCCTCCATCCCTCCCTCCTGTCATCCATCATAATACAATGTAATTTTTAGCCTGGAGTGCAGAATAGTACATACTTTCATGGTATTATAATCAGATTTTCTCATGACTGCCAAAGGAATAGTGGAATTCACATAGTCTTGAGAATCAATGGCAATTGCAATAAACTAAACAAAGAACATTAATATATATATATAATAGTCATTAAAGACCTGGCTAATAGAGGTACTGTATGTGTAATATTATTCCCCACATGTTAAACTTAAAGGGCCCTACATCATAAAAAAATCATCACTTATTCTATCATATTTCCACCATTTTCAAGTTGCCCTTGAAGATGGCCATTTTCCATCACATAAAAAGACCATTATTGCTTAAGGGTGTCGCACGTATTCCGTTGCTAGATGGAATACATCCAAAGGTCATTTAGTGCCCAATATGCTTCATGAGTGCACAATAAATTCAAGGTATAACCAAGATATTTTTGTGTGGAATACAGGTAGGCAAACTACTTTTGTCTAGTGATGTAATCTGATGAGTAATTCAGTATTTATCACATGTAAACAGCATATACCATTACCATGACGTCATACATACAAACAATTCTCCTTCATACCCATACATCTCAAGTTTCCTACACACTGGCATCAGATGCGATAATCACCTGAGGAGTGTGGTAAGCTTCGCTTGCCATACGAAACAATTTTGTAGTGATTAAAGTTCAATGAAGTACAGTAACTCAAACTTGTCTGTTTATTTAACTACATATACACACAGTATATATATATATATATATATATATTAATATATATATAATATATATATATATATATATATATATATATATATATATATATATATATATATATATATATATATATATATATATATATATATATATATATATATATATATATATATATATATATATATATATATATATATATATATATATATATATATATATATATATATATATATATATATATATATATATATATATATATATATATATATATATATATATATATATATATATATATATATATATATATATAGTAAGACAAAATATATATATATATAATATATATATATATATATATATATATATATAGTAAGACAAAATATATATATATATATATATAATATATATATATATATATATATATATAGTAAGACAAAAAGACAAACTTGAGTTACTTCATTTGAATTTTAATCACTACAGATCTGTTTCGTATGGCAAGCATAGCTTACCACACTCATCAGGTGATTTTCGCGTGTTTTCACCTGATGAGTGTGGTAAGCTACGCTTGCCATATGAAACAGATCTGTAGTGATTAAAATTCAAATGAAGTAACTCAAGTTTGTCTTTTTGTCTTACTATTCCGCTCTACCTCGAGCAGTACTACTCATATATGTTTTCGAACTTGTTATTTATCTACATATATATATATATATATATATAGGTAATATTTGGCATTTCACTCTATCAAACTACATGTTGAAAGGATTTATGATGAAGGAAAATTTCGAGTGTTGGAATACATACATTTTAAGACCAAACCGGGACCAGTTGCGAAAAATGCAACTTTAAGGCCTTCCGGCTGGGAATTGAACCCGCGACCCTGCGATGCTAGTGCAGTGGTCAGCATCGCAGGGTCACGGGTTCAATTCCCAGCTGGAAGGCCTTAAAGTTGCATTTTTTGCAACTGGTCCCGGTTTGGTCTTAAAATGTATGTATTCCAACACTCGAAATTTTCCTTCACCATATATATATATATATATTATTTGGTATTATATATATACATATATATATTATTACTGTACTAAGGGAAGGTTCGTTATGTATGGGTTGGGGGGGGGGGGGGGGGGGGGGGGGGGGGGGGGGGGGGGCTGGTGTGAAAATGTGGGGGGGGGGGTCAAAGTATTTTTCTCAGATTAAAAATGGGGGTTCAAACTTTTCTTAGCATTGCTGACAGGGGGGATAAAAATTCAAGGGCATTAAAACAAAATATCTAATGGAGAGTTAGTCGATGCATGGACAATTACTTGAAGGAGGGAAAATTTTATCGAAGCACTCAAAATGGTTTGAAAGATGGTTATATAACTTAATTGTTATACTTTTAATTTGAGATGTTATGCGCCATAATGCAATATTTGGCTTTTACTTTCATTTCAACCATGGCCACAACCACATTGAACTAACTGTCCTTGATAATAGTGTAATTCCATAAATATACTATTGTCGTTATCACATTGTATATACAGTTATTACCTAGTCGCTAGCCCAAAGAAGCTATTAATACTTTCCCAGATATATTACGGTAATATATTTTCTCGCATTTATTATATTGAAGCTCCATTTGAGGAACTATGTTTATGACATTTGTAAAATCTGCAAATAAAAGCACTACATTTATATTATTAAACAATAAAAATCAACATGGTGTTGGATAGTAGTAAGTATTATATTTATATACATGCCGTAAAAGTTCTCACTGTATAATGACTTTTATTTATGAAATCATTTATGTCATTGACCTGGATCAAATAGAATAAACTAGCTTTTACATCAATGCTTGCATTTTCACATCAAGAATTGGTTGGGGGGGGGGGGGGGGGGGGGGGGGTAATATATATTTTGTTTAACAATTGATGAGGGGTTCTGTTTTTTGGGTTGTGAATAAAAGGAGGGTCAGATTTTTTTTAATATATAAATTTTGGAGACCACCAGCCCCCCCCCCAAACCATAAATGATGAACCTTCCCTACATTGCATAATACCCACCAAAGTATCATCTGAGTTTATTATAATAAGCTCTGTGGCATTCATTCTCTGTGCATATTGATGTTGCGTAGAAAATGAGCAAGAATCATTACGTTGAGACAACACCGCCTTGTCTTTGTATGACTTTTTACTTTCAGTTTTTCCACACAATACATCAGTTGATTCTAGTATATATTTATACGAAGTCTAGAAAACAATATGAAAAATAAGTTAATTACCTTGTTTTACTCAAACCGCTCTATTATTATTTTTAATCAGCCTTCATCAGCCTTGGAACTACTGTATGATTTCACACATGATTTTATGACCCTTTGTAATTTGGGCCACAGTAATTGGAATAAGACTCGCAGCTTTAAGAAGCTATGATTTTATTGGTTGAGCCTAATTGCCTGGTAGTCATCCAATCATATTTGTGCTTGACTCACTACCTAGACTACCAAGACCACCAAGACTACCAAGACTACCAAGGGGGCGGGCGGGGAGCGGAGATAAGACCCTGGGCACGAGGTTGGACAACAAAGACTACCAAGATATTGGTTCAGCCAATCAGAGGCAATCTTCTTTGAGCTGCGACCTTACTCGTAATTGGGCTGAACAGAAAAATACTTTAGGTTCCGGTTTCCCGACCGACTGTTAAATATTATACGCGACTCAAATTATTTTATCGCTTCAAATTGGCCAAAATGTTCAATTTCCGGTTTTTCATGTGGTGGTACGAAACTTGATCCAAACTATACTACAGAATCATCCTCAGAGAAACACGAAGGGAAAATTTCTTGATTTTCTTGCACTGCCTTAAATGCCGAAGTCAATGAAAAAACTTGTTGACTCAAATTAATTTGCATTCTTGTCCCCAGAGCCCCTTCCGCACTTGCCACCATGTCATGTGACCACATATTTCGCCACCAGTTCACCTCGGGAGAAATGGCAAATTGTTTTCATGAATATGTAGCACAAGTTGCCATAAAACACACTGATTTGATTGGGCAATGGAAGATACTATCATTGGATAAAAGTGACATGGCTTATTCAGTATATCGCCAAACAAAAATAATGTATAAATGATTGCGAACTTGGTGACACAGAGTCTTCGTAATCAGGAAAACCGAGTACATGGATATGTATTGATGCCGATTTACAGAAACACACACAAAACCATTAGTATCATTCTTGCCAGTATTTGGTCATCGGTATCTCCTTCTTACATGCAAGGTCCCACAAGGTTTGTGGTTCTCCCCTATTCATGCCAGATCATGCATTGAGAAAAAAGTTGGAAGTACGTCTGCAACTGAACTGCAATGTGGTGACTTGGTTGAAGTGTCTTACTATTCATCCAAGCTGGGGCTAAAGTCAGTTTGTCAGAGGTGTTATGGGAAAAAATAGAACATCTAGATTTTGTTGGAAAATTTTTTTTTTAAATAAAATTTTATCCCTACCTACCGACTGGCATGTCTAATCTGTTGTGTGAAACCGGAACCTCAAATATTTTTCTGTTCACCCTTGGCATAAGCCCATTTTATGTTGCGCGCACATTTCTTCAAATGTTGTGCAATAGTTACATATATGGCAGCACATCGTCCGCACGCACATAGCAAGGAATGAAGTCTGGGCGTAAGCTGTAGTGGTATCCCTGCCAGACTTATATTTTATATGTTAATTTACCAATGGCAAAGCGTAATAAATAAATAAATAAATAAAAAATAAAAGTCGAGGTTATGTTATTATTATGTTGCCAGATTTGCAGTAGACAGATTTGCTGCTTTTAGGTCCGATCATTCTTGGCTTGGCCCAAAGCAACCTAACATGTCAAAAATCGATGACAATCAATAGCAATCGATAGTCATCTACCGTAAACCTCCAAATATAAGCCCTGGGCTTATATTCGTTCGTAAGCACTTTTTGATGGGCTTATACATGGTGGGAGGGGGGGCTTATATACGGGGGGCTTATATACGGACAAGATTTTGTGTTAGTTATAACATATATTGACTTCATTTCAATATAACACAAGGTTAACATATAAACAAGCATAAGATACTATTAAGTTAGATATCATCATAGTCCTCATCAGTGACAGTGCTGCTGGTATCGACCCTCCCTCCCTGTCTGTTATTTTTATTTTTTATAGAAAACAGTAATAAACAGGACATTTTTCTTGTCCATGTATAAGCCCATGGGTTTATATAGGAGTGGGCTTATATTCGGAATGGTGAGAGTGTTAGTAAATTGGTGGGCTTATACATAGGTTTACGGTATTACTCTATTACTATCGATTGACAAACAAACAAATATTTTGACTATCGATTGATCATCAATTGGCATGTATCAATAAATATCAATTATATAATTGCTGTCGATTGATATCGATTGATTTCGATTGGCTTTCCGATCATCGATTTTCATCGATTGCGTAAGCCAGTACCAGTGCATCTGTGCATGTTACGTAGGAAGAGAAAATTTGGACAAATTGCTCACAAATGCTACTTGTAATTTATACTTATAAGATTATATATAAACATACACCATGGTAAAATATTGGCCTGATTAATCGCATTATGCAAAAGCGATAGGACATAAACAAACTTAGATTACAACATTTACTTACAGTATCAGTGTTAAAATTCAGTATTAAATACGATATGAAAAAGTTGAGAGAAAGATCGAATGTTTTATATACTGTAAATAGTTGACCTACCGTATCTGAAAGGTCTGTGGGTAATTCCTTCCAGTCAGGATTGTAGCCGACACAAAAATATTTGCTTTGAGAGGAAGAGGTCGCCTTGAGAACAGCATATTCTGCTACAACCTTAACAACAGAGACGAGGCAAACATACAACAGGAAATTGTTTAGAATTATAAAGATTGAGACAAGATTTTCAACGCTAGATCAAGCACTGGATTACTAATTTCATTAGCAGTGATAAAGATTGTGAACTTGGAAAGAATTACCTGATGGAAAACAAGAAAAAAAGACAAAATTAGTGTCGAAATTGTAGCCATTTTCGTATAATAATTTGCTGACGTTTTTTTGTTTCGATTTCAACTTACCCGTACCCAGACTTCCCACTCGGCCTTCTCCGCAGGCCCTCGCTGCATCTCGGGAACGTTGAACTGCCAGAAACTCAACTTGCCAATGCATTTTGCCAATGTGCATAGTATACTTTGGCGTATATTTTTCATTTGCATTTGATTTCGGCGTACAATTTTTACTAAAGGTTGGCCCGCTCGTCTTGTGAGACTGGAAAGTTTGTATCGCGCTGCAAGCAAAATAATATTTTGGGCTCACTTTTCTAGATGTCCTGGGTGACCAGTACTTATCCAAAATGGCAGCTAATAAGGTCTGAGTCGTCTTCTGGACGATCTTTTTTAATATCCGCGATAGGTTGGACGAAATGAGAGATTGTTACGATGCGACATGCCTGTATGATCATGAAATACATCATGGAACTGCTAACCCAAAAACAACTTAGATCCTAACCCCTAACCCCCGCCTAATGGGTTTTCTAACCCCCGCCTAATGGTTTTCTAATACCTTTAAGGTACGTTTACACACTACGATTTGTCGGGCCGATTTTCCAAATATGGGCATCCGATTGATGCGTTAGCGTTGATGTCAGCAAATCCCGACACTGAAAATCGGGAGAAAAATCAGTAGAAAAGTCACAGATTTTTCCAGAGTCGTAGCGATTTTTTACTAACTATGACCACCGAATAAACGCGCGTATCATTAAAAATAAATTAACTAAAAAAAAATATATATGTCGACCGTAAACTACGAGTGTATAGCAGACGAAGCTGTTTTATTAAATACTGAACTAGTTATAGTTTCTTCACCCAAATTTACCTTTTCTTTTTTTCCTTGTTTTTATTGCCGCCATAATCAAAACCATCGAAGCCGAAGCTGCGATAGCCAAAGACGCGTCTCTTTCACTTTCCGACATTTTTTTTGTTCACGCCATTTGCAAGCAATTTTATGTTGCCTATAGTGATTTTATAATATTTAGTAAAAATCGGGAGTAAAAATCGGGAGGTACGTTTACACACTGCGATTTGTCGGGGATGACGAATTAGCGAAATTTACCGCGAATCACGTAAATATTCGTAAGTGTCGGCCCGACAAATCGTAGTGTGTAAACGTAGGGATTGGGGGCGGGGACTGGGGTGAGTGCGGATGGAACGCCTGCACTTTGGATAAATTCTGATTGGCTAACTCAACTCATTAGTATTCAGGAGTTTCCTGTCAGGAAATAAACATTTAAAAATGGCGACTCTAGAAAACCCGTGTTGGTAGATTATTTTCTTTTAGAAAGCTTTAACCGATCTTCAGTTCGTTGCTGGTCGTAGCTTTAAATTAAAACAGGAACAAAAAGTTGCTACGAGGGAGCTGCTGGCAGGCAAAGATGTTTTTATGGTATTACCAACAGGATTTGGCAAATTTAGTAGATTTACCAGACGTTCGTGGGAGCGCGTGATTATCAGTCGGCAGGTGAAGCAGCTATATTGTGATTTCTACCTTGTCCTTGTCTTCAGGTGTTTCAACAATGCTCTCTGGGCGTTCGGAGAATTCCTTCGACGTTTCAGAATAAATAGACTTACGGCTAAACGTATATAAGTGATGGTTTCTACGTTGTCTTGCATATGAAATTTCTTGGCCAAATCCCATTCGATTTACGGTGTTCGGTAGTCAGATGTCGCTTCATTCTATCAGGGCTATTAATGTTATCGGTTCGTGGAACATTGTTGTCTCCTTTCGCATGTGTTGATACTGATTTCGTAAAGTTATAAAGTTCAAAAGCATTTCTTATTTTTTCTGCCGCAAGACCTACAAACCCGCTCGGAGAAAGTTTCACTGCGTAGTAATGCACTACCAACTCTGTGCTTCCATGTCTACACGATTGCTTGAATAAATTTTCAAAATAAATCTTGTTTCCACCAGATGCAGACAAGCTTTTTACGGAGTTTCAGACATGGATATTTCACGATTCGGCCCGAAGTGAAATGTTGTAATCATTGAGGAAAGCCCGCTATTCGCTGATTGGTTGTTTTTGACAGTTCTTCATGTGGGCGGAAATCCAAAAACATGGGTCTTTCGTGCAGGCGTTCCCTCCTCCGCCCCCGTCCCACTTCGCCTTTCCGCTTTCCCCCTCCCCCTAACGCCGCCACGCAGGCTATTCGCGAGCAAATATCCTAATATTCTCTTGAATAAATCTATTACATAACATGCACCAGGATCAGAAATCGGCCCGTTTATAATCGCAATGCCAGTGCCAGTGCGTATGTAAACGTACCTTATATCAACACTTGATCTCGGTATATGAACGTTTGAGAAACGTGTACATTGGTGGAAGAAGCTCTTGTGCTAGAGGGACAGAGCCGGAGAGCCTCTTATCAATTCGGTTGAGATTCTCATATTCCGGGTTAATTAGGAACAGAATGTGAAACTTCGCTAGTGATTGGATCATACCATTTTGTAAGTCAATAGCATTTAACGTTGTATATGACAAGATGAGCCTAGCCTGCGTGCAGAAGCTAGATGAGCCCGGAGAAAGTGTGTAATTTTGCGCTTTGTGCATTGTGGGACATGTACCTCAATAATGGCGCTCCGTCGAGATGACGTCAGTACCGATGTTTGTCCGCTTTTACCCATAATTCTTGCGGCCATAACAAAAGAAATAGCTCATTTGCAATCATTTGTGAGTCAAATTTGGTTTGTTTGCAGCCAGACTCTACGCTATTGAGGTGACTGTCCCATGATGCTTTGCGGTCAACCTCAGAAAATTAGCTATCGACCAGCCTGCGACAAGATAATCTTTGAGAAATTTAACTCAGATTGTTATGTAACTCGGCGCTGAAACAGAGGATATATTCAAGTTTTGTATTCAGAAGAACTATTCTTGGATTTCGGTCCTGTATTTCGTAAAACGGAGCGTTTTATAGACATTTACAGAGTTGTGGCATGAAGAGCGAAGATATATTTTCAAGTGAGTGTACTGATGTGAGTATGAAATATATACTTTTATTGTATGACTATTTTCGTGAGCGGTCCAGAACGTGAAATCCGGCAATTTGATTGGTTCCTGAGCGGTCCGGAATCTGCCGTTCCGGACCGCTAACAGTTGCTGACAGTGAACATTTTATAAACAAAATGAAAAGTCATGTCATTATACGCAACAAGATGGATAATAATTTCAGAACTACTCATTGTTGAAATATATCGTGCAGGTATGTTGTTAGAAATTTTATAAGCTCTCATTTTATGTATAGCTCAGGTTTCCGCGTTATGTGAAACTTTTTAAAATGTCCAAAACGTTCGTAACATTGTTCGTGATAATATAACATTTACTTCTCGCAGGTAATGTAGAAATTCAGGTGGGTTTTTTTCAACTATACTTAACGCACAACCTTGAACAATATGTCAAACAAAAGCAAATGAAAAATGCTATTCGAGGTAGAAATTTTAGGAATCTAGCGAAACGGAAAGTACTTTAAAAATTGGAAAACATCTGCCATTTTGGTTTAGTTCGCAAGAAAAATGGTGGCGAATACGAGCCTAACACTGTAGAGTTTTCACAGAACGTTCACAACATTTTTGGTCGTATAATAAACTACTTATTGACCTCGCTTGTTCGGTCTGTACTAGTGAAATATCGGACCTCCGTTTTCTGCACGGACCTCGGCTCGCTGCGCTCGCTCGGTCCGTACTAAAAACGTCGGTTCGATATTTCACTAGTGCAGACCTCACGCTCGGACAATAAGTAGTAAATATTTTTCACTTTATAGTTCTCATTTATGTTGCATTTCATCAATGTTTAGATTCAACGTCTTAAACGAGTTTCATTGATGTAAATATTCCAATTATTGAAGCCCTCATAATGTTGTGTATTTGCGTATAAACTGAAGTTAAAATGTGTTTAAAGTCTGTCGTTAACCCTATCGTTTAATCGATTAATCGTATTATTATTTTTATGTTGTAGAATCCCTGGTTTCCAAGAGACTTGCTCATCAGAGAATTTTTCATCCCGTCACACTTTGCGAGCATAAATTACACACTTTCTCCGGGCGCGTCTTCTAATGGCGGCATACGTCGAAGTTCCGTCGAATTTAATTCGTCGCATTTAGGGCCTATTTATATGATCCCGGTATACCGGGATGTTCCGGTTGCCCGAGACGTTTTCATCCCGTGTTTATATGATCTCGGTGCACCGGGATGTCCCGGGTGACCGGGATGCGTGAAAATGTTGATAATAATTTATAATAATTTCGCAATGAAACAAAAACTAATTTTATTCGCATAAAAAGCATCCCAACGGATGTTTTTTTTCATTTTGCCACTTTTTTGATATTTTACCACTATTTTGGATATTTTACCTGGTCAGACGACGTTTTAAATTTCAATTCACTTCGTCCCGGTGTACCGGAATGTTGCGTTTATATGGAAAAAATCTGTCCCGGTGTGGTCAGGTCCCCGTCTCCATATAAACGCAACTGCGAAAATAACAGTAAATTATATACAAGCCGAGATCCCGGTATACCGGGACGTCCCGGTGTACCGGGATCATATAAACAGGCCCTTAATGCGACCAATTTTATTCTACGGAAATGCGACGTCTGAACTGATTTAATTGGACGCGTCGCATTTAATTCGACGGAAATGCGACGTTGATTTAGACGTCGAAGTTCCGTCGCATTTAATGCGTCGCATAAAATGCATAAATTAGTATAATTCCTTTTTCTATCCCTCATTATCCTATAAAACAACATTTTATGCTGCGTGGCGTGCTTCGTGGGATCCACGAACTTCATTTTCAATGTGGATTATTAAAGTAGTGTGCTGCGAAAACTGTGTAGAAATACAAATCGAGAGATAGAAAGGTCAGTGTACTGTCAAATATAAGTGGTCTAAAGTTTCCAGCGAAGACCCTTCGCCAGAGATGGGCCTTCATAGCCTCGACGAGCCTCGGTCCTTCGCTCGAAACGTTAGATCATATATACGTATTCCGTTATCGTTATTGGGTATTTGGTCGTACACCGACCTTTATCTCACGACTTGTTATGTACGTGCTTATAAGACAAAATATTGTTGTATTCATTGTGGCGTTCTGTTTGTAAAGCAAACAAAAGCGTTGCAAAAATGTACTGTAAAGTTGCGGCGTTCAGTCTCAGGGGCAGACCATAATTGGTGAAGGTTATCAGAATCAGTCAGATTGAGCATGAAAATCCAGAAGCAGAAGACCCCATTGACAAAAGAAAAGAAAAAGTTGGTTTAAAACGATTACTCGAAGCGCGCCATAATTTTTACTCGTTGAGACGAAAACAACCTTTCAAAAATAAATTACCCAATCACAATTGAAATTCGGATATTGTAACTAATCCACGTCTGATTAGCAAGCGAGATTCTCAACAGATTTGATCAGCGGATCATAAATGCAACTCACGCCGAACGAATCCGATACTCATGCATGCGTACCGATTAGTTTCAACGCCACAGCGAGCGAGTGACACAATTGTCCCACTCCAATAACTCGTTCCTATGGCTATGCTTCGCATATATCCACGAGTAAAAAATATAAAAACCTCCTACTTCGATTTATTATACAACTGCCTTGATCAATAATTTTTTATGGAAAAAGAAAACTGTAAAAAGGCAAGGGAAGTAGCGTGACTTGCAGCAAGACAAAATAATGAGCATACATGAAGTAGTCGCCCGTGCAACAAATTTGATTGGCTAACAAAATAAACTTGTCAAACCAGTTTGAGAATTATCTTTTCAACAGTTTTATAATTTTATTATCATGCTAAGATTTCAAACCGATCCATTGTTCATTTTGAAATATTGAAAAACTGTAACGATGATAATTTATCAACGTTACAGTTTTTCAATATTTCAAAATGAACAATGGATCGGTTTGAAATTCTTAGCATAACAAAAGTGTTTCAACTGAATTCGATCAACTTGTCTTTAACTAATTGTCATCTTCATCGTCCGACTCAATCATATTCTGAATTTCCCTTGCTCTCACCGATGAAGGAGGACCATCTTTTGATTCAGGTCAGTTTTTGTTTTTTGGCCGTATTTGTGTTTTTGTTTTTCTCTATGAACTCGCCTATCTCAACATCATTTAGCGAGTCATTTCTAGTCGGAACACATACTTCAGTTCTTTCGCCGTCTACGCTTTCGTTGTTTATAGTCTTTGCATGAATTTGAAAGCCAGTCAATTTCATTGTCGCCTTCAAATGTTGCCAAAATGTCATCCATTCTTTTACTAAAAACTACGTTTGCTGGTAAATTAAACAGTGCTCACGTCAGCCGATCTGTCAAACCGGTTTTCTACTATACAAATAACCAACTATCCAAATAACTAACTGTCCGAATATCACTGTATATTTGTACTCGTTTTTAGCGTTATTTGGACACTTTTCAATACAGTTGTATAATAAAGCCGATTATACATTACTAAAGGAATACCAAATGGTTTTCCGTGCAGGATAGCGTGATCCAAACACGCGGGATGTTGCGAGACTTTCGAAAAGCGTAAAAAAACACGAGCCGCCTAGGCGAGTGTTTTTTAGCTTTTCGGAAGTCGAGCAACATCCCAAGTGTTTGGATCACGCTATCCTGCACGGAAAACCATTTGATATTTATTTTATAAAATAACGACAGAGAAATAACGAATTTTATCCAAAAATAATATGATGAGAATACAAATTCTCCCAAGAATTATCAACTACCAATCATAATTCGTCTCCAACAGCAGACGAGCAGGCCGGAAAGCTGAAATTTGTTTTGCCGACAAATCCGACAAGAACTAAAGAGAAGAATATGGATAAAAAACTCGACTTTGAATATAAAAATACTGACTAGTTTTAGGTATAAGCTTAATCGTTACTGGAATCAGCCGTCTCAGGGTTTGGCTTGTTGTTTCAAAGCGAACAGACAGATATTATGGGCAGCAACTGTCGCTCTGGAAAGGTCTTCGCTGTCTTTTTCACAATTTCACTGGAAGATTTTGGATTTCAAGTCGAGAGCTGTTGGGTATTTCACTTCGTATAGATAAAGATTGTTCTTTTCCCAATGAGTTCATCAGGCAAAAAAATAGAAGGTATTTAAACAGATATATTATTTTAGCGAGTTTGTTGCTTTCAAAACATGCTCTTTTCAAACCTTGTTTTGCTTTATAACTTCGCTATTGAACACAAAATGGATCAGACGATCAGTTTTCTCGGTGATAGTTTTCTTAGTCACAACACAAAAACTACATTCTGTTGTTTTTTTGAGAGTTTTGTTTTAACTTATAACGATAAACGGAATGAGATGGAAAACGCCACTTAAAATTGCTGTAAATTCCCGTGCATGATTCTCTCATCCTGCACGGGTATTGACCAATCAAATTGCATGTTGTGTACATGTTATTTTATAAAGTTATTTCCTGATGATGACTTCGATACGGTGTCTATATTATTGAAACGTTTCATCTTCACTTGGTATTCGTCGAACTACCCTGTGTTTATTTCTTCACATATATAATTTAACACAATTTTAACCGTGTTATTACTAAGTAATTCATATGTAAGAATGTGAAATTACATAAAAACGTGTTCTGTTTTACCACAGAATAAAAATACATTTTATGCAGAGCTGTGCATGCGTGAGTGATTACGCAAGATATCTAGTTTTTTCATTAAAACTAAATGGCAATTAACGATATAAGATAAAATTAAGTTTATCTTATTTGAAAGAACTCTTCAAATAACGAAGAATATCAATTTACAGCTTTTCCATATTTCATTTAGTTCTTGAGATATTTAGACTTATGTGATATTCAAATGAGATGACCTATGATGTCACATTGTTTGCACAACATTTTAACATTTTGAAAAATGGGGAAAACCTTTGAGAGTATTGAATAAAATCACTTGAAACTTTCATGTCGATACAGACCACTAAACGAAATAATATCTTTTAAGTTTTAATGTTATAATATTAATAATATAGTCCCCAGACCTCTACGTCTCTTTGACGAAAATCTTCGTTTTCTGACATAGTAGGATTTGCACCAACGTCAAACTTCCGTTTCAAATTAGTTATGTTAGTACAAAACTACTCAATCAGTACCAATTCGAAAATGTTTCCCAGCGAAAAGAAAACAAATAATTTTGTTTTGGAACGATTTTCTCAAGTTTAGTGGTCTGTATGCACATTCAAAGTTTCAAGTGATTTCGTTCAATAATCATTAAAATATACACGATTTTCCAAAATGTTAAAATGTTGTCCAAACAATGTCATTTGAATATCACAAAAGTCTAAATATCTCAAGAACTAAATGAAACATGGAAAAGCTGTAAATTGATATTCTTCGTTATTTGAAGAGTTCTTTCAAATAAGATAAACTTTAAATATACACTTTAAATATGAAATATGTTATACATGAAAAACATACTTTCTTCATATGACTCTATAGCTATATGACTATAGATCCTCAATTTTAGTCTCGTGATGCATGTAATTATTGTAATATGTAACTATTCCTATGATTAGAAAATGTCTGAAAGATATGTGTATGTATTATGTCTCCTTAACTTCAAAGTTTGAGTATTCATCAAAGGATTTCACCAGAGCTTCAACAACCTCATAGCAGCATTTGAATTGATTCTGAAAACGAGATAATAAAATCATTTGTAAATACCATATAAACTTCTGAAAATAAACCCATGACTCGGGCGGCTGCCAAAGACGTTCTTTGTCTCTTTGGCTTTACGAAATACTAAGGCAACTACTTTACCATGGTCCATACAGACCTCACACTCAGTGTACACTGTGCATTAGAAAAAGAGAGACATAAACAGAGAAAGATCAAAGGGTAAGTACTTTATCTTGCAGGGATATAGCGAACCCATACCATCAAACAAGAGATTAGAGTTAGGGTTAGGGGTTCGCTATATCCCTGCAAGATGAAGTATTAACCGCGATCAAAGACATCTTACCGCATTCTCTACAAACTGCGGGCGCATACTACGGATGAGCTTGATGCACTGAAATACATCAACGACCTGAACAATTTTCACTCTGTCGACAAGATGAGAGATTGCAATGAAGGTACCAGTCCTTCCAGCGCCATCACTGAAATTAAAATGATAGCCTTCAATCGCAGACGCGGTTATTATAACGTGATTACGTCACCAGAGATACGCGCGCAGTGCAAGAGATGCGCGTCATAAACATAAACAAGGGATGCGTGTGAAACAAGGGGTTACCTATGAAATATGAGGGATACGTGTGAAACATGAGGAGTATGCGTGAACAAAAGAGATATAATTGTGAACACAAGGAATACTGATGAATACAAGGGGCATACTTGTGAAACGTGGGGGTCACTTGTGAAGCATATTGTGGATACGAGTGAAACATGAGGGTATGGGTGAATATAAGGGTTAAGTGTATGTACAGTACTAGGCCGGGATATGGGTATTGGTATGTACCTGCACATGACGGTGACTGGTCCTTTTCCAGCTGCTCTTTGTGAGGCTTCGACTTCTCTGAGTAAAGCTACCATGTTATTGTTATCATTCGGTACTCCGTGATCTGGCCAGCTTGTGTATTGAATTAACTTCAATATACGGCCTGCACTCAGATCCTGAAAGATTATAGTTATTTTTATCTAAAGGGCTACTGCGTTGAAAGATTATGTTGTGATTTCTCCCACAAAATTAAGCGGAGCAATACCAAATACGTACACTCGCTTAATATTAAAGCAAAATGATAAATTTAATATTGCAAACTTTGAGATTCTTTTCACGAATGACGAGAACCATTAAAGTACCCCAGAGATCAAATTTTTAGTATCCAGAATGTTTACATATTTGTCAAGAGTATGGTGTTCTTACTTAACTTGCCAAATTTCAAGCAATTGCGAGCATGGGAAGTCGCCTTTTCAGACTGTTTTTATACGAGATTATACGGCCGCCATTACTCGAACAAGTTCCGGATGCTTTGGTTGCGATTAGAGTAAGTGACGTCAAAGACTCAACACGTGGCTAGTTGTGTATGAATATAAAGTTACTTGGGTAAAACTTTCTATTGTAACTTGTCGTTAATTTCCACATTGTCACGTGTTGAGTCCCTGACGTCACAATCACATACTCTGCTGTGGAATCGCTGGCTCGTCTGGAACAAGTTTTGAGCAATGGCGGACAAAATTTGGGCGACTTTGGAGGTTAAATTTCTTGCGATAGAATGTTTTTTGTTCATTTTTTGGCAAATTCGAACATTTATTAACATAAAATTATGTTCTGTAACAAAAAATGCAAGGAAACGTCGCTGGGGCACATTAATGGTGGCCATTCAAAAATGTCAAATTTGAGAAAATAATTTAAACATTTGGGAGTCTTAAATATATTATTTAACTTTATTAAGAGAACGTAGTTATTTGGTGCTGTACTTCGATTATATGAAAAAATTAAAACCAAACTTACTGGAGATGGAGAAATAATAAATTTCCTTAAGACAATATCATCTGACGTCTTTTTGGCTGAGTCCAACTGAAGTATGATGGAGCCAAAAGATCGAGGTTTTGCTCTCTCTGTTGGCCAAAACATCGGATATTCCTGGAAACAAAAACATCAGGCTAAGAGTTTAGTTGTCAAGATGCACTTCCAAGTCAACGTTGGTTTCGACTGCGACCAATTCAGGGGCTACGACTCGGGCCCGTTCTAGCTATAAACCCTCTTCATATGACGTCAAAACCGTGGAAATCTTAGGGGTAAGTTGAAATCACTCTTTAAGGTGAACGGTATACCCCAACAGGCTATAGAAGCCCAATTGATATAGGGGTTCCGAGAATATACGATTTAAGGTCGTTATCCAAGAAGAACGTTCAACAGATTACATTATTTATTGAATTATTAAATGATTGAAATTATTTTGATCATTATAAGGGTCTATAAGAAATAATTAAAGTACCACTAATCTCTTCTTTTGAAGATTTTTGTTTCTTTGCTTTCTTTTTACGTCAATTTTTACGAAATTTACGTCACACATGCATAATAAGTTATAAGAGAATGTTATATATCTTTGCGTTCATCAAATAAAAACACTAAACTAGTGTGAATAACACGTGTGCGTGTTTCTCCATCAACACCAAACTTCTCGATTTTAAGGATTTAGTTCGAGAATGAAAGAGATACACAGATTTCTCCAATAAGTCGTTGTGCACGTGTGACATAAATTCCGGACATTTGTTAGGAGTTAGGAGCACTTTAGTTAGGAGCACTTTAGCGATGATAAATGTGTTAAATATATATATATATATATATTATGCATTGATGTAGTAATGTGAAAGATTGTAGTAGACCACGATACATGGCCGAACGCAAAGCTCAAATCCTCTGAAAATGTTTCCCTGTCCGGAACACAAATGGACAGCGAAGGTTGCAATGATGTACTGATTCGATTATCTTGAGTTTTCAAGAAGGTTTAATTTGACTTTATGGTTTTTAGAGAAACCAACCTCGTCGTTTTCTTTTAATTTGTTCAACATAACAATTGTCGAGGAATTGTGTTGAAAAATCATCCGCCAAAAATCGTTGATGGTTTCTTTCAGAGGAGTTTGGGTGGCAATGAAGTAGTTTTTGCCAAGATATCCCTAAAGAGAAACGAAAATCATGCAATATTAGTTTCTTCATTTATTATGTGCGTGACAAAATTACTGCATTCTTATTGGTTGAGAGGAGTGCAAGTAAATCGTTTATTATACACTGGAGTGCAAACATTAATTATTCAAAATGGCGGTCTATTTTTCGTTTTGTTTTTTGCTTTTCCAAAACTTGAAAATCTCCTGTAAATATTTTGACATGAATACAGAACACACCAAGAGCGAAAATTTTCAATTGTTCTGTAATGAAACAGTCCATGATTGAGGTTGCTTTCAGTTACTCGCAAGTAGTTTTATTAAAAAAATATGAATTAGTCTCTATGATAGAGTATTGTAAAGATTTGGTGGTGGTCGTACAGCTTAATAACATTCAGAAAACTAAAATATTTTGATAATATTAACAACATTGTAATGTTATGACAAGTAATATTTGATTTTGCTCGTGCAGTTAAGGATTTACACTATTTGTGATATTTGAAAATTGTGCCAAATTGTACTCGCCTCACGGCCGTGCAATTATGCCACAAATTTTAAATATTACTCGTAGTGTAAATCCTTAATTGTCCTTGCTATCATACGATTACCTATAGTGATTCTTTTGAGCATCTACTTTATTGAGCATATATTTATTGCTTAAAGTGCAAATGAATCGAAATTTAAGTTTATCTTATTTGAAAAAACTCTTAAAACAATGAGGAATAACAACATACAGCTCTTCCATATTTCACTCAGTTCTTGAGATATTTAGACTTATGCATGTGATATTTAAATGAGTTGATCTATGACGTAGAAAGTTGTACACCACATTAGGAAATCAGTATATCTTTCCAATATTATAAAAAGATATCATTCAAACTTTGTAATTGCTACAGCTCATGAAACACAACATTAAAGACAAGCTTCAAGTGATTTCGTTCAATGATCTTTTAGATATACAGGATTTCCCAATGTAGTGTACAACTTGCTACGTCTTAGATTATCTCATTTGAATATAACCTAAGTCTAAATATCTGAAGAAGTAAACTAAATATGGAAGAGTAGTAAATTGTTATTCCTCATTGTTTTAAGAGTTCTTTCAAATAAGACAAACTTGATTTTCGATTCATTGGCTGGCCGACAACATTTCTTGTATAAGTTCTAAATTGTTCATTGTAAAACTTAAATCATCATTGTCCACCTTGTCTGTCATTTCTTTGAGCATGAATCATACAATTTAATTATTTCTTGGAGAATTTCACACCATTTTTTACGAAGAAGAATGTGTTTTAGTTTTTTGGGGAGCTACTAAAGTTTATTACCTGAATAAATGGGGGCCCATAAAGAATTGTTGTGAAAATTAAGGCTATGAAAATATTTAGCGATCAGAAAATATATTCCGGCCCCCTATCCGGCATTAATAATGACAGGTCCCTAAGAAACAATTAGGACTTGAGTGTGACTTCATATTAACTGTTGTATAACTGCCCGCGTTGACTTGTCCCTTAAGTAAGAGTTAATTACCGAGAACCGAGGCTTTTAGCCATATACAGCTCGAGGACGTCAGCCACAGGCTGTATTTTATTGGCTAAAAGCCGAGGTTCGATGTTTTCCTAAAGCGTTAATAAACAATTAGGGACTAGGCATTATTAAGGGACCAGTTATTATTAAGCCTTATTTAATAGTTGAGTCGGTTTCTTTTATTTTTGTAGGGCTCGTGTACTATATCACCCCTACAAAAATTCAGAGGTATATACCATTGGACATATTGGTCCTTTGTCCAATTTAAAAAACAGACTCACATCAACATAACAAGCATTAATATAATCAGAATTATCGATGTCTTCCACATGACGGAGATAAACTCTTGAAACTTCAGCTAGACAAAATAGAGAACAAAATGACACTATAGTGATCTGACGCTCTGATGTGTCCCACTCTAACGTTTAATGATTCGATTATCCTCTTCTATCCTAACCATCCCACACTGTATATTGTTTTTAACACTGTATCTGGGCTATCATCTGTAGTTCTAAATATATGCTTATATACCTTGACCTCCCATCATCTGGGTGCAGGTTTATCCACTAAAATCCTTGTCTTCTATCTTATGTCGTCCTGACCTATTTAAAGATCTTCTGTGCCCAGAATTGTTCAAAGGGCCAGTAACGCAATTTTTTTAATTATTTAATAATCAATCAATCAATCAATCAATCAAACAATCAATCAATTAATTAATTTCAGTAGGATTGATAAATTCACGACAGAAACATTTTAAAAATAAACAAACAAAAGAATGACAGGTAAACGAACGAACGAACGGTAAACAGTTACATAGCAATATTGCATAATATAATTAATTATATTTTAATTAATATTTTAATTATGTATATATTTTTAATTAATTATATATTAATTAATATTAATTAATTATTAATTAATTATTATTATTATTAAATAATGTATTAATAAATAAATTATAAATTAAATTATAATTAAATTAATTACTAATTAATTATTAATTAATATTTTTAATGAATGAATAAATGAATGAATGAATGAATGAATGAATGAATGAATGAATTAATTTATTAATTAATTAAAATTAATTTAATCAATAAAATAATAAATAAATACATAAATAATCAATTAATTAATTAATTAATTATCTATATAATTATATCATATAATTATATTAATTTATTAATATAATATATCCTATATAATTAATGCAGGTATGCATGTTAACAGATAGGCAGGTATATATGTTAATAGTACGTCTGTATGCAGGTGTGTATGTTAACAGATGTCTGTATAACAGGTGTACGTGTTAACAGCTATGTCTGTATAACAGGTGTATGTCTGTATGCAGGTGTGCATGTTAACAGATGTCTGTATAACAGGTGTACATGTTAACAGATATGTCTGTATAAGAGGTGTACGTATGTATGCAGGCGTGTATGTTAACAGATGTTGTTGTTGTTGTTGTTGTTGTTGTTGTTGTTGTTGTTGTTGTTGTTGTTGTTGTTGAAGCATTTATTTAATCACGATTAGAAAAGATACAGCAAAAGCTGATAGGGTCGTGAATAATCACTATTGTATCTATTTTTACAAAATACACAAAACTAATATAATATTAATTATAATTACTATTAATACAATCTTTTGAGTTCCAATTTAAAACATTGAGTCTCTTAATTTTAAATTTGCTATAACCTTTGAAAAATGTCGACTATTTACAATTTCTTTCGTCTCGTTATTCAAGTTGTTCCACAAAACTGATCCCTTATAGCTAATCGACTTCTTCATAATTTCAGTCCTCACCCTCGGTATACACAAACAATTTCTTTCCCTTAAATTATACCCAAGCGAACGTTTTACAAACAGATCAGCGATAATTGTGGGACTAAGTTGGTAGTAAATTTTTGAACAAGTTTCGCCAGTGATTCATGATAAATTTGTTTTAATGTCTGTATAACAGGTGTACATGTTAACAGATATGTCTGTATAACAGGTGTATGTCTGTATAATAGGTGTACATGTTAACAGCTATGTCTGTTTAACAGGTGTACGTCTGTATGCAGGCGTGTATGTTAACAGATATGTCTGTATAACAGGTGTATGTCTGTATAACAGGTGTACATGTTAACAGATATGTCTGTATAACAGGTGTACGTCTGTATGCAGGTGTGCATCTTAATTCGTAGATATATATGTATGTAGGTGTGCATATTGGCAGATATGTCTGTATACAGCTGTAATTTAATTAATTAATCAATTAATTAATTAATTAATAATTAATTAATTAGATATAATAATAATAATTAAATAATAATAAATAAATAAAATAATTTAATAAAACAGAATCTTCATAGTTTCGTCCACAAAGTTTCTACTGATCCTGCCTTACGCTATTCTCCTTTTGAATAACCGGCCTTAGTCTACTAACTTCTGCTGTCCTGGCCGAGCTCTGATATCCTCAACTATAAAGCTATCCTATCCTATATAATTATATTAAACTATCGAAACATATATTCTATAGAACTCAAATTATTCAGAAGCAACGTACATGGATAAATGTCAATTTTGCGGTTCTTCTTCTTGTTCTCAGGCAATAGGCCTGCGTCAGATTGATCTCCACAAAATTTCGGAGATACTTCATCCAAACGCTTTGAACGAGAATAACAGAAGGAAAAGCATCAGCGGAACTGATAAATTCACGACAGAAACATTTTTAAAATAAACAAACAAAAGAAAGACAGGTAAACGAACGAACGGACGAACGGACGGACTGACGGACGGACGGACGAACAACGGACGGACGGACGGACAAACAACGGACGAACGAACGAACGAACGAACGAACGAACGAACGAACGAACGAACGAACGAACGAACGAACGAACGAACGAACGAACGAACGAACGAACGAACGAACGAACGAACGAACGAACGAACGAACGAACGAACGAACAAACGAACGAACGAACGAACGAACGAACAAACGAACGAACGAACGAACGAACGAACGAACGAACGAACGGTAAACAATTACATAGCAATATTGCATAATTCTGAAAAATTCAAACAACATACAGTCTTATATAACGTACCTTAAACTTCTCTTGAAATTCATTGTTTTTTGACATTTTATTAATTTCAATCCTAAGATTAATAGCGTCAACTTCGTTCCCTCCACACTTAATATGATCCAATATGGCGTCGTGAACAAATATATACTGATCCTAAATAAACGATAATAAAAATTTTCAGTGAAAGATAAAATACCGTTACGAACTAAGGTCGTCACCTTTACTTTCAGCCAATGTCGCAGCTGATTGGTCAGTTTCCACCCTAGCAACGGGTAGCAACTGCGGGAAAGACTGAGATATTTAAATGAATAAAATAATCCCGTAATTGAACTTCATACTTCTCTTACACGTTCCACGAATTTTGGTATCCAGAAAGGTGTTTTGAATAAACATAAAAAAACGTTATTCTACATCTTTGTGTACAAAATGTTATCTTACAAAAACGTTATTTAATACAAACAGTCAGTAACTTGGCATGCGGCTCAGTAAACCTTATGAACTTGAAGAGTAAGGGCTAATGCCTATTTTCCATATATCATATGCGTCGTTCTTGAAGAACATGAGTATTTCATTCAATGTTATAATCAGCTTAGGTTTATTTTTGACAAAAACAATCAGTTTGAAGAATTTAAGTTAGAAACGTTACACACTATCTCGCCAGTACACCAAACGTTTAGAGTTTTGTATTTATATTTCTACACTGCAGCTTATGCAGAACCGCTAAATTGTAGAATACCCGTCTACCTTCGCCATTTGTATCTGTTAAAAGTTAGTAAAAGGGTCAAATTACGGAAAGTGCATCTTATACAATTGCTTCGTTCTATTTTAAAACCCCATTTAATTTGATAACTATCAACAAGTACACTCAATATAAACCTTTATTTAAAAAGATTTTAGAGCAACCTCAAAAGTGGACGGGTATTCTACAAATTCCTCCTGCAGAACAACATTAACTAACCGCTGTTTGAACCATATTCATCCTTCTATTCCTCATTTCTTTAACCAGATTAAAAATGTTGATTGTATCAGCGCCAGAACGTTCTATTTCGTCAATTATCCGGTCTATGGCAATAAATACTCCAGTACGACCAACTCCAGCACTAATAGATTGAATGAGATTTTAACGTCATGTATAACACACATAAATTTATCCCTCGCTCTCTTCATCTCATTTTCTACCTTCATCTCTCCATTCATCCACTCATCCACTATCCATCAATCAATCCATCACTAACCTGCAATGAATGACAGCAGGTCCAGTTCTCTTGTCATGTTCAACCTTATAATGTTTTCGGAAGGACAGCAGTTGTGTTGGGTAGTTGGGAACACCGTGATCTGGCCATGCTGTGAAATGAAACTGTTTCACTTCAAATTCTTCCCCATCCTGCAACATACAAGCAAATAATATAATATTGAGATTTCATTAACCATAGCAACTTCATTTGAACAATAATTTGCCAATATCACAGGATGCAATACAATACAATTTTTATTGATCGTTTTTGAAAAGAAAAGCTATTTAAGAAGGAAGTTTAAGAAAGGGAAGGCGTGTGGGATAAGATTCATATAACGATGAGCTACCGCGTTGTTTTTCTTTCTATTTCCTTCGCTAGTCTATTTTATTTCTATTCGCTTGTTTTTCTTTCTATTTCCTTCCAAGAATCATGTTTCCAGGAAGAGGTATATTAATTCTTTAACGAATACCAAGTTGCCGACTCTGTGTCAACGTCGGTTCTACCTATGTAAACGCTTTTTTCCAACATGACTGTCCCCTCTCGTAAGTTGAATGCATTAGTTCCGCCAAAACGTTTAGTGCCGTACAAAGCGTTTCTCGGACAGCTTCGTACCATCTGCTACTCGTGTATATAATTCAACATATAATTTATTGTCATCTACTGTTTCCAAAATACTGAACATACTTATAATGTATTTGGAAATCTATCTAGTTTAGTGACCTTATAGCAAGTGCTGCACTGAGTACTCAGGGACCGCGCAAGGGGAGGGGCTTCAACCCCCACTTTTTCCAGTCAAAAACAAAATTAAAAATATAGAGAGCTCTAAATTAAAAAGTTAAAGAATATGAATTTCATACTTCGTGACAGCTAGCCTTAGGCTTAGTTATTTGCATTAACAGTCATCCACAGCCTACATACGCACACCGTGTTTATAAAAGTAGTGTTAAGTTATAATATGTTTAGAAAAACCGATTGTTGTGTTTAGTTTTGGAATCGTTTACGTCCGTAGAAGTTATAGTTATTAAATTTAAAAGTTTGATTAATATTATGAAATAAAAAATATGGACTAAATGCACTAAAAAATTGGTTTGTTGTTGTTCATGATATTAATTTTTCTTGTAAAACGTCCTTCAAAATGCAGGAAATAGCGGTTTGCTACGCCGAAGGCGCGAGGTCAGTATCCTTTTAGCACCCCGCATTAAAACTCGCTGCTTAAAGTTATTTCCAATTTATAGCTTAGTCAATAGTTCCAGAAGAAACTTCCTGTGAAACTACGCAGTCATGAAGCAAGCTCGAGCAAAATAACACATCTTTTCACCTTCTCAACAGTAAAAGAACGAATGGTATGATCAGCAAATGCTTTCGTATCCTTCAGGGTGACTTCAAGTTCACCATACTGGTCGTAATCATCTGGCCAATATTTTTCGCATTTCACCTACATTAAAATAGAAATGTTCATTTATCTTATCTGTTTGACCATTCGACTGTTGGTCCGTTCGTTCGTCTTTGTGCGTGTTTGTTTGCTGACCGTCCGATGATTTGTTTATCATTTGTCTGTTTGTCATTGTTATTTATCTCACCTTTCCCATCTCCATTAGCGTTGTTACCATGACAATACTAGGACATTTGTATTCATATACCATGCGCCAAAGGTCATTAACTGATGCTGATTTGGGTCCTATAACAATATTTTGAATTATAGGATGTCAGTAAAATGTTTTAATTTAAAGAAAACCAAATGTATTTTATGATTAAGTTCTATTGATTAAAATCAATAATACCTTGAGTTGCGATGTAGTAATTCTCAGTTATTCCCTAAAAATAATTTTTCAAAAATAAATTAATTATAGAATTAAAAAGCAATTAATTACCGAAACGAATGACAAGTAAAACAAAGGGAAGTTAAATTAAATTGAATTGAAGTAGTAGGTAACCCCCCATATAGCATTCAGAGGGATGCCGCCTCATTAAATATTATGTGTGGCGCACGGTGTGATGTACGGTGTGATGCACAGTGTGACGAACGGTGTGATACACGGTGTGATGCACAAAAAGTGACGAACGGAACAATAAGTGTGACGAACGCGTTGCGAACGCATAAAAGGCTTTTATTAAATATTCCGTGTGAGGACACGTGAGGAACGGAAGTAATTAGCATTGTTACTGTGACGAACGCGTTGCAAACGGAAGGAAATAACACCGCGAGCGTTGCCTACATAAACGCCGACCAAACATACAACAAACACTTTACACTATTCCTCGTCCTAGTCAGATCGTTGCAATGGAGGGTCTATACATGGAAAACTTGCGTATTCCTCAACAACAGCAAAAGGCCTATTTTGCTATTGTGGAATAAAACCTATAGCTGCCTGTTCTTTTGCCCTGAGACTGCTTCCGAACGAGTGGTTGTATACATCTAGTGTGCGCCACCCATCAAAGATTGACTAAGATGCGAATGGTTAAAGATAAGATGAAAGAAAGTTATGAAAGAACGTACTTCGTTTGTTCAGAGAGAAAATCCTTGTTCGTTTTGGCAATGGGGAGATATCTTCGAGGGCCCAAATCGTTATGCAAACATGGAATGATTTGTCGTATGCGTAAAGTCAAGAAAGAAGGTATCAACTGCAAGATCGCCTCTTTTCCTGTTGTCCCTATGAAACAGAACATTCGTGCGGATTCTTTGAATGGAAACCTACAGAGAACTGACCACACATTCTTAATATCGGAGGTCTGTTTAGTAACCCACTGCAGAAAAAGGTACAATATTGCAGAAACGGAAGAAACAGGAACTTCGGACGCTATCGAGTAACGGTATTACTTGAGATGAGTATACAAATAGCTATGTTTGATTTAACAGCTGATCTATATGTTGGAGATCATTTCCAACCTATCAAGGATGGGAACGTCTCCCTAGAATGCAAGTTCGGTTGCTTGGAGAATTTCGAAATCTTATCGAGATTGGTGTCAGCCGTAACGCGCTCAGTGACTTCAGGAGCTAAAATGAACACACGTCAACTACATTGGACCGTTTACCATGTCAGATACAGAAAATACATAGATATTTTATTATAAATGTGGATCCCAGCGATGGACCTGGTACACATCGGGTAGCTGTTTACATCACCTCGGATGAAAAAGGCGAATTCTTCGACTGTTATGTACAACGCCCAGAATTTTACAGGAGAAACACCGGACAATACTGTTTATTTTATGCTTTACATCGTACTAGAAATATTCCCATGTCAACTATGGTTAATATGTTTACCGTGATCAAAAGGAGTGGAACGATAAATTAGTTCGTGATTTCATACGTAAATGGTATTTTGTGTAAGAATAAAAAGACACGTAATTGCAAAAAAATATTTATTCAATAAAATATTTACAAAAAGATTATTCATTTTTATTGATTTTTGTCTCTACGTTTCTTTCTTGGTTTTGTTGGTGCCCATGGAGACTTATTGACGGCGTCAGAGGGGGTCGCTAGAAGCAGATGAAGGCTTGTTGCTATATTCTTTCACCAAATGTAGACGCTCTTCGTTTCTTACGATTCCTTCGGGTACATTCAAAGGTCCTAAAGCTTTTGCGAACAGTTGCCATCCTGCAGGGTTGAAATTCTTTCTTGGATGCAGAGTGTCGTTGACCAAATCAATGACGTTAGTACCCGAAATTTACCCTTGATCGTTCCATCCAACCACAACTTTGTTTGCTTTTATCTTCCTGATCAGTTGTACAGCTCTTGATTTTATCGTCGATGGTACACTTTCTATGATATCACTCTCGATTTCTCCAGGTGGTTCAGGCATTATCTCTGTTGAAGGTTCAGGGTCTGTTTCTGCTGCTGCGATAGCCTGGGTGTGGGCAATACTTACAGTAACAGGCCGACGCATTCGCTTGTCATAGTAAATGAAATAGCGTTGAAAGGTCTGATTATACAACCTCACTTTATCATCTTGTGTTATATCTTGACATTGCATCAAACTGTCCGATCCAGTTCCGAATCCAGTTGGTTCACTTGAGCAGTCAGTAGAAGAACCAAGGGTTTCTTTGTAGCCACGTGTTCAGGGACGAAAACCAGTCTTTTAACATGTTCCATTATTTAGTCAGAAAGCTCGCAAATTGTTCTAAGACAGGAGGGAGTAAAAAGGCAAGAATCCGTGTCCTTTTTGTAGAATAACTCTCCTTTTCGTGATCGAGTTTCTCTTATCGACGACAGCCTCAATGTGATCTGAGTATGATGTAAGCTTTTTATACGTTTTTGGACTAATTTTAATCGTTTCACGGCAAATGTTCAAAAGGCACTAGATTATGGGCATCCTTCCGTATCGTGCTCATGGGAAACTGATGTTTCCGCTACGCAAGCTATGTGCAGACGATCTGAATAAAAAACCGTGCAACCACTCCGACCATGAGCGTGCTATTCAGTATACATGGGTGACCATTGAGTTACACAAAGCGTTGGAAAGAGGGTATTGTCTGCTCGCAATTCACGAAGTATGGCATTTCCACCAACAAAGCTATGTGCTTTTTAAAGATTGTATTGACACTTTCTTAAAAATTAAGCAGGAGTCCAGTGGCTTTCCAGAAGGATGTGACACCGAAGAGAAGAGGCAAGAGTACATCGGCGAGTATCGAGAGGGTGTTCTTATGGATCTCAACAAAATAGAGAAGAACCCTGGTCTACGTGCCTTTTAAAACATACATATGTGGCTAAATGAGGAGAGAGGGAGGGATAGAGGGAGGGATAGAGGGAGGAAGACATGCAGGAAGGGCGGGAGGATATATGTTATAGGTCGTAATATATTTGTTTTTGTTTTTGAAGGGAAGTTCACGCAAAATCCCAATATGACCAAAGTCAAACTCGTGTCAGAACCCGAATAATACTTTGACATGCTAACTTGTGCATCATTTGTGAGTGCCGATGTTACTGAGCTACTATACGAGAACCAGGAGAACTTCGTTGAACCCAATGTCAGGACCAACGTAGTCATAGCCTCCTTTACGACGGCCCATGCGAGGCTCAAACTTTACCGTGTACGTATTGGAGCAGTTGGGGGAAATAGTGATGTATTACGACACGGATTCAGTCATACACGTGAGTAAGCCAGGTAAAGTCGACGTGGAGGTAGAACGGTACATTTCGCCAAACCAAAATACCGCGAAATATCGTCGAAATTTTCCGTGATGATTTCAGGATGACCCAGGGGATAGGCATAATACTTGTTTGTCCATGGATAAAAACTTGTAAAATCTACGTAATGTATATTCGCATCGGGTTGACATTGATGGAATCACTTTGTAGCGTTGGTGCGACCACCGTAGAAACCATGTCTCGGCTCGAGGGGTTCAACGGTGTTGAAGTTATCGAAATATGATTTCATCTCTGGATCGGCTTCGAGTTGTCGTCGGAGATCGCATTCCCACATCTCAACCACGTTGTAGTTCTGACCTTTTAAATAGCGCGTTTTCTCGAGGGTACGCTGGTGAAGGTCTTTCATGGTATGTTGATTTAAAGGATTGACCGTTTCTCTTGTGTAGCATCGGATACAACCATGCCATGCAGAAACAACCGTGAAATTCATAAATGGTGCGAGTTTCAGCGTTAAATCCGTCAACCGCGATATTTGCCAATGCGTTGTTCACCATTATTGCGCAAATGTCTAATAGTAAAGTTATTCACTTGAGCTGTATGCGCTAACAATTTAAGAGCGATAACTGATTGTTTATCTTGGGGCCGGTAGCCATGTGATGGAATGATGGTAATCGAACTCTCGCGGAGAAAGTTCTTTCGAAATACCAGATTACAGGCCGAAGCAATCGTTAGGCATTTCTCGAAGGGATCGATATCAGTGACAGAACGAAACAATTCTCTAAACTCAAGACAACAGCGTCGGAGGATATCGATGTTTGATCGGCAATACGTGATGATTTCCTCTTGGAAGTTGAACACATAATTGTTGGCTTTTAGGTCATTATGCCATACGAAAATTTCTATAGATAGATAGATAGATAGATAACTTTATTTAAACACGCTTACAACGTCAACAAAAGCTGGTTTCCACGAAGGGCGTATACAACAATAAAGACAAATAAAACAGTATAAAGTAACAACAGTAAAGAATGGTTCGACTAGCTAACAATGTCAATAAGTATAAGGTAATAATAATAATAATAATAAAGATTTATATATCGTTATATTTATGTATTTTAAATTTATTTACATAAACGTTATTTAATGACATGAGCAGCGATTTTGCGTTCAAAGTATAGCAGAGATTTGCTCTCCCTAATTTCTTTAGGCAAAGAGTTCCATATAAATGCCCCATCAAACATGAAACTCTTTTTCATGCTATTTGTACGTGGACGTGGTTGTGGCAAACAAACGGCAGATGAGATGTCCCGAAGATTATAATTTGACATCTCTTTCTTATAAGTAAAAAGATTTGTGAGACTCTTTGGTCCCATATTATTTAAAATTTTAAACATGATCTTAGCTTTGGCTTTTCTTCTTTGAGCTTGAAGTGATTGCCATCCTAATGCACTTAACGCAATTTTGTGATCAATGTCATTGTTCATATTTGTGATAATTCTAGCAGCTCTGTTATGAAGTTTTTGTAATCGTGTTGACTGCGTTTTACCAAACACATTCCATACTTCACAACAATAGTTAAAGTATGGTTGAACAATGGCATTGTAGACGGAAAGAAGAGAGTCTCTGTCAACAAATTCCCTTAAACGTCGGATAGCACCTAATCCTGAAGTAATTTTCTTGCAGATACTTTCAGTATTGCTTTTCCAGGATAGATGTTGGTCAATAGTTACTCCTAGAGTCCTGCATTCAAACACTTGTTTAATTGATTTATTTTCTATAATGACGTTTAGCTGCGTTTCTGAGATATTATTTATCAGTGGTTTTGATCCGATCAACATAAATTCAGTTTTTGCTACATTTAGACTAAGTTTGTTTGCCATTAACCATTTCCTGAGGTTTTCTAAATCTGAATTCATTGCAATTTCGACATCATTTATCGTCTCACCGGAGGCTGTTAAGTTTGTATCATCAGCAAATAATCGGGGTTTAGTTTTATTTAAGCATTCTGGAAAATCATTTGTGTATAATAAAAAGAATAAAGGCCCTAAGATTGAGCCCTGAGGAACACCACATTTAATCCTGCGCTCAGATGAAACGAATCCATTTACTTGACATTTTTGGTTAGATATGATTTTAATAGTGAAAAGGCTTTTCCTTTGATTACATATAGTTCATCATTCCATTTAGTTCATATTGTTCATCATTATAGTTCGCGATCATCTGGTGTCATACCGTCCGGATTGTAATACTCCGCATCTGGAAGGGGGCCCACATAATTCTGGTTGGCTCTCGATGTTAAAATAATGTGGAAAATAACCTTTGGCAAATTCTTTCAAACCAAATGTTTTTGGGAAGCTTGCGAGTCTCATCGGTTTGAAACACAACGAATCGACAAACTTTATGTCTAACACAGGTACATTCAGGGTTAAAATCTTCGCACCACGCATAATTACTTCGAGCAACAAACCATTCTTGTGTAGGTATTGCAGGATAAAATAACCCTCATAAAATTGGAAATTATGGGCCATCACAATGCTACCTGAGTTTTGCTCTTGGAAAAGCCATTCAAAAAATCATCTCTCGTATTTGGGCCACTAAATACTTTTTCATCACCGATCGCATTGTGAACGACGCATACATTTTGTAAATATTCTCCACCTTCTTGCGTGCATTCGAAGTCGAAAAATAATAGCTGGAAATACTCGCTTTCTCCTCCTTCGTTTGCTTCTCCGCTCGGTCTCATCGTCAATTAAATTCGTGTCCGAATTTAATCCGTCGTTTTTCTCTTCTTTGCCGGTTGCATGAAACATTGATAGTTCTAGGGATTTACATACTATTGACACACAGTGCTTCGGGCATATGGAAGCGATCCTGTAACTCGGCCACAAACAAATCATTGTTCCAGTCGTTTTCGAAAAAGAGTCTCACTTCCTATCAAATCATGCCACGTCCCACATTTCTCGATTTCTAAATCTCGCTCCATAACCCTTTGCCAAAAGGTAACCCTTTGCCAAAAGGCAGCCCCCATTTCTTTCGTCAAAGTCGAAAAGCCATTCCAACACGATCGATTTCTTCGATGAGGGTACAACCCTTGGTCCATTGCTGATCAAAAGATATACAACATATTAACTTCTTATAAGAATGAAACAACTATTCAAATATATACAATTCAGTTCACTATATAATCACATCAATATCTTACCTTCTCAATATCACAAATATACGTCCAAAAATATCTCCAAACAAACTATATCCAACACGGTAAACATCAGAAATCACAGGTAAAACTCTATCCAGCACAATAGATTCCAGGGGTGAAACACTTTAGGTAAAGTGTTTGTTGTATGTTTGACCGGCGTTTATGTAGGCAACGCTCGCGGTCTTATTTCCTTCCGTTCGCAACACGTTCGTCACACTAACAATACTAATAATTTCACATGTTTCTAATAATAATAATAATACTTTTATTAAATACTCCCAAAGAGCTTTTAAGTAGTTAATTACAAATAAATCAATATATATCTAATAAATTATTCAAGAAGAAAACGTTTAAAATCTGTCTTAAAACTTTTTGCTTGCTCTTAGTCTTAATATTATCCGGCAATTGATTCCACAAGGCAACCGCTCTGTATAAGAAACTTCGCTGTCCGGCAGCTGACCTAAACAAAGGGATCTCCAACTTATAACACACGGAATATTTAATAAATTGGCATGCTATGCGTTGGCAACGCGTTTGTCACACCTATTGTTCCGTTCGTTACTTTTTGTGCATCACACCGTGCATCACATCGTGGATCACACCGTGCGTCACACAGAATATTTAATGAGACGGCATCGCTTTGAATGCTATATGGGGGTTACCTACTTGAAGTATAGTGTAGTGTAGTGTAGCGAAGTGAAGAGAAGTGTAGTGTATTGAAGTGAAGTGAAGTAAAGTGAAGTAAAATATAATTAAGCTATATTTATTTATTTTTGCAGTGTTACGCCATCAGCAAATATTGCTGTTCTCCACGAAGGCCCTGAATAAAGTAAAGTAGAGTAAAGTAAAGTAAGTAAAGTAAAGTAAAGTAAAGTAAAGTAAAGTAAAGCAAAGCGAAGTGCAGTGAAGTGAATTATATGAATCACTGCCAGAACAGATTATGAATATAGCTAATTATTTTTCTTCATTTACACCTAAATTAAAAAGGTATTTATGTTCTGAATATGGAAACGTGTCTGCATCTTGAGATTTCGTCATTTGCAGTGGAGCATTTCGTCACTCACTCGCTGTGGTGTTAGTAATTGCCCCACTCAAGAACATTCCTGTATTTTTTTAATTAACATCTAGTTGTTCTTCTAGAGTGAAGATCAATGACCTGCAACTCTGTGCATTGTTTGTATGAATATAACGAACAGGCTGACGTTACAGACAATCAACAGATATGACAGGCTGACGACCATAAACTGTGGAATGATTAAAATTATCACTGATAATATAATTCACTTCCAAGAGTTCCCTTGCTTCCTTTTTCTTGCTACTCTGTATTATTATTTGCTACAGTAGCTAGTTCCTTTCTTGTATTAAATATTACTCTTTCAAGGTAGACGTCTAAATTTCAATAAACCTTTTGATTTCATTTTTAGACTACATCGTCAATAATCATTAACTTATTTATTATTTAAATTTTGTATCTATTAGTTCATTTATTTAATTATGTATATGTACTAATTTATTTTGTGGCAAAAATAAAATTATTCAAAAAATTATTCAATTGAGTGAAATGAATCTCAAGTGAATTAAAGTAAGTTGCCTACTGCATGAATTACAATGAGATGGAAATTGAATGACAAATCACTGTAAAATAAAGATATCTTAACACAAGATAAACCCTGACTTACATTCATGTGCGAAGCATTGATATAATCCGTTTTTTCATCACCCGAAAGAACGACACGCGATAAATCATCTGCAGTAAAACAACGAAAGGTGGCAACGAAAAGATCTTTGAAAATCAATCAAAATAACATCATGATTTTACCAAATAAGACGTTATCTATACTTCTATAATATTGATTATCAAGGACCTTGGCCTTCCTGTTCATGCCTTTTCTCACCCATCCCCCCGATAAATGAACGGTCCAAAAAAGTTTAATTAGCTGTATACATTAATAAATACAAAAAACTAACTTACACGTCACAATATTTCCATATCTGTTTTTTGGTTTATTGAATGATCTTTTGGCAACGTTCCAGCTAAAAAGATGGCCATTCGGCAACTCCTGTGAAATTAGAGAAAAACCGTCTTTAGATTCAATAGTGAATTTTTGAAAAACCACGAAAGCCATCTTAGTATTTGTCAAAGTACATATAGATTTTTAATCAGAAGATTTTAGTTTGAGCTTCATTTTAAGATACATTAGTCTGCGAAGTATCATCTACACAATAGTGTTCATAGCCAAAAACGGTTTCCGAGAAAACACATTTTCAAAAACATAAATAATATTTTATATAGTAAAACGAAAAGGTAATCTATTGTGGTTTTTTATTTCTGATTGTTCCCAAATAACTTGGCGTCGAAATTGGATAGACTCTCCAAATTGAACTTACGATATCTTCTTAATGTAATTGATTTGAATCCCGAAACTTTAAAGTTAGTAAGATCTTTCATTTGAACTTCATTTGTATTTTTGCTTGAGTACTCCTTTAATGTTGACCATACCTGGAATTCTTTCTTGAAGCCATCCTTCTTCTTTTTCCTCTCTTGAACATAAGAGTCAAACGCTGATATGGGGATAGGCGGTTTTAATTTCTGAGCAGCAATTACTATAATCAATAAAAAGTGTTTCATTTAAAATTCGTCTGATTTGAAATCATTACGAAATAACTTCCGAAAATATCAGTTAGGACAGTCGGGGCCGGTCTCAAAATACGAGACGGTTATTACGCTGATGTTTGACGTACCTTTCCAGAGAGACAGAGATACAGAGACAGAGAAACAGGGAGTTAGAGAGACAGAGCGACAGAGAGATAGTGCGACAGAGAGACAGCATTGAATTGAATTACGTTTATTTCAGTACGGTAGTTCCATAAGTTAAAAACTGCTTTACATGAAAGCCGTACGTATATATTAAAAAGTACAATTTTGTAATTTTATACATTAAAAAAAGAAAATTAATCACATACAAATACACATACTTACAGCACAATATACAGTAGGCACAATATATATAGCGATACAGATAGATAGAGAGACAGAGAGACAGAGACAGAGAATTAGTCTACCTTCGTCGTTGCTGTATATATTATCATCTTCATTTCTCGACTCATCCACCACCACGCTGTTGTCATCACCTTGTTCACCGACTTCGATGGTGTCATCATCACGTTGACCAACTGCCTCGCTGTTATAATTAGCTGAATCATCTTGAACATCATGTGCTTGACTTAAAGCACCTCTATTATTTTCTTCCATTTCTACACCTCTATTATTTTCTTCCGTTCCTAATTTTTCATCATATGCTTTGGATTTAGAGTTTCGAGCACGCCTGATAAAGAATAATAATATTTATGGATTGGGATATGGCAACTCTGGACATTGTGACGAAGACAAGGTGGACAATATTACAAAGATTATAAACCTTAGAATCCGGTTATAAGCCATGGGCTTATACAACTTCGTAAGTGGTTTTGAGTGGGCTTATAACCGGGGAGCTTATAACCTTTATAGAAAAAATGTTTCAAAATGCATAACAGGCAAACTACGTTGGGACTGTATTACTCAAGTTTTCGCTTAATAGTCAATTAAGAAAAGTGCAAGAACTGTAACAAATAATAACGAGAAGTCATAATAATGCGAAAAAATTACGTCCCATATGTCTATAGCAAAACCTGCTACACAATTTACGTAGCTGCCTCGAAATGATTTTAATAATTTTAATTTTTTGTTATTTTTATAATGAAAGGTACTTATGGAAGGTGGTCTTACGGAAAATTAAGATTATTATTTCCATCTTATGCAGGACAAGAAATACCAGACAAAGGGACAACTATTGTTTATGTTGACGCTGACTAAACCGGAAACGAATTCTTTATCGAAATCGGCTAACTGCATATAGGCTAGAGATTGCATGGAATTCTAGTTCTGACAGAAAAGATAAAAGATAAGAGGATTATGATAGCAATATAAAAGTATTGGTTTTATATCATACAACAATAACAGAAAGACAAATTATGTATATTTTATGTAGCGCTAGCAATGACTGATACATTAAAATAACATGAGGAAAATTAGTGAATTAATTTTTTGTTCCTTATTGCCCACAATATAAGTACTTCATGTTACCTTCTATACAGAATTATAGTAACGACCACTATTAGTACAAGACACGCTGCTGCTACAACACCAATAATAATATATATCGTTCCGTTATCATCGGCTCCATCTTGTTCTATATATTGGAAAGAAAGAACGATAGTTAAAACTAGCAATTGAGAAGTTATGTAAATTTTGGAAACCTCTGGTTTATTTGTTATTCATTGTTTATGATCCTTGTTGGACAGTTTATCGTTCGACGTCTGAAGTACACGTTCTCGTTTATATATTTTTGTCGTTTTTTGTTGATCGAACTAAAAAATCGTATAAGAGGATACCAATTTACCTTTTGTAATTGATGGCCCTGCAGCAGTTTGCGATGATGGACTCCAACCACTCGAGTAATAATTATTCTAAAAAATTATTTAAAAACCATTGAAATATTCAAGCAATGAGTATATTTTACAATTTAAAGGACAGGGTTTAGACCTTCAAAACCATTATTTTCAATATAATATTATGATATTATAATATTTTAGAAATAGGTTTAATAAACATAAAAGCAGTTCAGTTGACTAGGTTTGGTAAAGGGCATAGGGAAATAGCTGGAGAACATTTATATTCGCATTTTTAAGCAGTCACAAAGAATTGGAAGAACTTCAAGTTAAAATAATAGATAAAATGGATGTAAATGACCTATTTCGCACCTATTTCGCACCTATATCGCACCTATTTCGCACCTATTTCGCACCTATTTCGCACCTATTTCGCACCTATTGCGCACCTATTGCACACCTATCTCGCACCTATCTCGCACCTATTTCGCACCTGTTTCGCACCTGTTTTGCACCTGTTTCATACCTGTTTCGCACCTGTTTCGCACCTGTTTCGGACCTATCTCGCACCTATCTCGCATCTATCTCGCACCTGTTTCGCACATATCTCGCACCTGTTTCGCACCTGTTTCGTACCTGTTTCGCACCTGTTTCGCACCTATTTCGCACCTATTTCGCACCTATTTCGCACCTATTTCGCACCTATCTTGCATCTATCTTGCACCTGTTTCGCACCTGTTTCGCACTTATTTCGCACTTATTTCGCACTTATTTCGCACCTATTTCGCAGCTATTTCGCACCTATCTCGCACCTGTTTCGCACTTATTTCGCACTTATTGCGCACCTATTTCGCACCTATTTCGCACCTGTCTTGCACCTGTCTTGCACCTACTTCGCATCTATCTTGCACCTGTTTCGCACCTGTTTCGCAGCTGTTTCGCACTTATTTCGCACTTATTTCGCACTTATTTCGCACCTATTTCGCACCTGTCTTGCACCTGTCTTGCACCTACTTCGCATCTATCTTGCACCTGTTTCGCACCTGTTTCGCAGCTGTTTCGCACTTATTTCGCACTTATTTCGCACTTATTTCGCACCTATTTCACACCTGTCTTGCACCTGTCTTGCACCTGTCTTGCACCTGTCTTGCACCTGTCTTGCACCTGTCTTGCACCTATCTTGCACCTATTTCGCACCTATCTTGCACCTGTTTGGCACTTATTTCGCACTTATTTCGCACCTATCTCGCACTTATTTCGCACCTATCTCGCACCTATCTCGCACCTATCTCGCACCTATCTCGCACCTGTTTCGCACCTGTTTCGCACCTGTTTCGCACCTGTTTCGCACCTGTTTCGCACCTGTTTCTTACCTGTTTCTTACCTGTTTCGCACGTGTTTCGCACCTGTTTCGCACCTGTTTCGAACCTGTTTCGCACCTGTTTCGCACCTGTTTCGCATCTGTTTCGCACCTGTTTCGCACCTATTTCGCAATTATTTCGCACCTGTCTTGCACCTATTTCGCACCTATTTCGCACCTATTACGCACCTATCTTGCACCTATCTTGCACCTGTTTCGCACCTGTTTCGCACCTGTTTCGCACTTGTTTCGCACTTATTTCGCAGCTATTTCGCAGCTATTTCGCACCTATTTCGCACCTATTTCGCACCTATTTCGCACCTATTTCGCACCTATTTCGCACCTGTCTTGCACCTGTCTTGCACCTATTTCGCACCTATCTTGCACCTATTTCGTATCTATCTTGCACCTGTTTCGCACCTGTTTCGCAGCTATTTCGCACTTATTTCGCACTTATTTCGCACTTATTTTGCACCTATTTCGCACCTATTTCGCACCTATTTCGCACCTGTTTCGCACCTATTTCGCACCTGTTTCGCACCTACCTGTATCTTGCACCTGTCTCGCACCTTTTGCGCACCTGTTTCGCACCTATCTCGCACCTATTTCGCACCTATTTCGCACCTATTTCGCACCTGTTTCGCACCTATTTCGCACCTGTTTCGCACCTACCTGTATCTTGCACCTGTCTCGCACCTTTTGCGCACCTGTTTCGCACCTATCTCGCACCTATTTCGCACCTATTTCGCACCTATTTCGCACCTATTTCGCACCTATTTCGCACCTATTTCGCACCTATGTCTTGCACCTGTCTTGCACCTATTTCGCACCTATCTTGCACCTATTTCGCATCTATCTTGCACCTGTTTCGCACCTGTTTCGCACCTATCTCGCACCTGTCTCGCACCTGTTTCGCACATGTTTCGCACCTGTTTCGCACCTGTTTCGCACCTATTTCGCACCTATTTCGCACCTATTTCGCACCTATTTCAAACCTATTTCAAACCTATT
This sequence comes from Chrysogorgia sp. JL179-B06, assembly GCA_035772405.1. Lineage (NCBI taxonomy): Eukaryota > Metazoa > Cnidaria > Anthozoa > Scleralcyonacea > Chrysogorgiidae > Chrysogorgia > Chrysogorgia sp. JL179-B06. The sequence goes on from JAYKKM010000229.1 coordinate 1,941,404, forward strand.
TCAAACCTATTTCCTTTATATAAAATGTTCGACGTTGGAAACGAGCCTTAAAGGACATTGGCAACAAAAAGTACATTTTATCAAAGTATGTAACTTAAATAGCCGGAATATAATAGTCGAGGTTGTAAAAATGCTCGTAAAGCGTAGTAATTACACTGTAAAGTTGCTAACCTGAACCATTGTCCGCCATCTTGCATGTATTTTCGATATTGGGGGATGTCACATAAGGGGTAAAGAGAATTTTTTATCTAGCTATCCACATGTATATATAAGTCTGAAAGTGGACTTTTGTGAATTTCTTCTTTTTTCAATTGAATCACGCCATTTTAAAAAGCAAATTCGGCGAAAACCTGACTATCCACAGAGTAGTTTCATCAGGTTCACCCCGGGTGTGACGTAGGCAAAGTATTACATGAAGATGGTGCATGTCAGGATTGTCTTTGGTCAAAATTAATGCTGATGTTTTGTATAAGAGTAGTACATGGGAATACTGTGCATGGGAAAACCTGAGGACAAAGGATAACTAATGAATTCTGGGTATTTCGTCTTTCGTAAATGCACGTCCCAGGTTTAATCTCACCTGATCTATATAAACTCTTTGAAAGACACTGTAATTTGCCTCGGATGCAAGGGGACCATTGTAATACGTAACATGAGTAGATCGTCGTCGTCTGTATGCTTCAAGACTAGATTTTGTCCCATCACCCAATATAAATACTTTCTTCGGCCGTTGTGACATTGACAATACAGCAGCAACATATGGCTTGGGTTGAGTCGAGGTTTTAATTGTTTCATTATACGTCAATAGATCACTCTCGGTGTAACTACTTGGTGGTGTACTGGGAGGTTTACCATCTAATATCTTTAAGGCAATAACTTGGAAATAGCTAAAAATGAAAATAATTAAGAAATATTACTTAAAGTGGTTCTACGATCAAATTTTTACATATCGATATTTTTACGTATTTATAAAGCAGAGCTGCTAAATATTGCTCGGTCGAAACCGTTTTAAAATTCGACGATGGCAAGTATTATTTTTTGACTACGAATCTGGAGTTGTTATGTCCGCCATTAATCGACCATGTTCCTGACCAGCATAAGGCAGTGACGATAGACTCTCAACGCAAAGACTTCACATGGCTAATTCTTAGTAAACCCATTAATGATCAAGGTCCATTTTTCAAATTCTTCGTCTGAAAGGCTGGACATTTCATCGAAGAAAACAAGAAAACAAGTAACCTCGACAGAAATTCAGGCGTAGTATTGAGAGTCTAACGTCACAGACAATATTACCTTTTGAAATTTATTGCGGGCTCACTTGGAACAGGTTCTTAGTAATGGTGGCCTAAATAGTAGTGATCTCAGAGGTTAAAATACTTACTTCAATATACTATGTTTAATTTTTTTACATCGATGATCACTTTCGAGCCTGAAATACTATTCTATGCTAAACAAAATCTAAAAACGGGATTGAATTTTCATCGTAGTGCCACTTTAAGTAATACATAAAACAGTTTTGAATTTAGTTCCATGAAGAACAGCTCCAAATTTCACGTAACTTATTTGAAATTTATAAATTGGAATAGATTAGAGTTTACACTGCGTCGCGAATAAAATAAATGGCAATAAAATAATTTTACAGCATTAATTGTAATTCATTAAAGTGCCTATCCGGGGTTTGGGGATTTTACATATTTGTAATCTTTGGAATCTCTTGAGAGGAATCGCAAAATATCTTGTCGTGCGAAAAGTTCATCTTCATACCTCTTACCACTGCTAAAGTGATTTACTATTCATAGGAAATGACGTCAAAGCAGGGACACGCAAAAACATTACACATTGATTCAGCAGTGAAATACAAAGAAAGTTTGGGAATTGAGCGAATTTTGTCTAAACAGGTGTGTTTAAAGTTCAGAGCCAAACTTTCTTTGTATTTCACTGTTGAATTAGTGTTCAATGACTTCGCGTGTCCCTGTTTTGACATCATTTCCTGTGAATAGTAAATCAACTTTAGCAAGTGAAAGAGGCATGAAGATGAAATTTTCAAACAACAAGATATATTACATTTCTTCTTGGTGTAACCCAAAGATTACGAATATATAAAATTCCCAAACCCAGTATAGGCACTTTAAACTTAACTAAACTAAAGCTACTTTGGCGTTATCAACACATATCACCAAGATCACCCAGTGCATGTGCTTGAAGAAATTATCATTTCCTGTTTTGCTTCATTTAACTTATTATACTCACCTATAGCTTCCACTTGGAATTTCTAATATGAATGACAAAGTGTTTGATGTTTTATTGACAGATCCTTCTAGAGGTTCTAGATAATTCAGAAAATATCGATGATTTTTTAACAATTTGGACTTGTTAGTTTTCACAATTATTACTAAAAGATGTATATGCATCGGTTTTTGCAAAACATCTTGGCCTATCGTATTCTTCACCGACAATCGCTATCACGTGATCACTAAAGCCAGCATTTGCATGAGTAGGTTATTAAAGTGTTTTATATTAATACGCGATAGAATGTGACACTATTTTATTTATCGTACTCCTCGAGGCATCACATATAAGTAGTAATACCCCCATATGGCGGCCAAAAGGATGTCGCCTCATTAAATATTCATTTCAGATTTTGTGATTGTGTCACGACTTCTCGTCTTCCTGGAGGAGCTTTAACCCCAATTATTTATTCAGATTACGTCATTAAACCTTCAGGATCCCTAACCCTAGCTCGTGTTCCAGTAGGACCTCTCATTTTCTCCCGTGTACCTTTAAATTCCCAAACGAGGACTTTCCGATTCCATTACCTCATTTGGCATTACGTCATTTTGATTAGCCGCTGACTTCTTCCGATGATGGCATTACATCATTATCAAAAGGCCGCTTTTTGTATATTTGAATAGTATAAGAAAAGCCTTCGTATTTATTCAGTTTATGGCCATGTGTAAGACTCATTGTGGGAGAGGGAGACATACACATACGGCGCATGCGCACAATCTATCTTGGCTAAATATTATAATCTGGAATGAACTAAATAGATGCTGAAGAAACATCTTATGCTTTTTCATACTAGCTCGTGTCTCGACCAACACAGAGATTTGTACGACCGCCTTTACGTTCAAATACCCATTTAGATCTTCGATAGATCTACGAAGATATGAACCCAAACCGTTTCGCCTATTTGCGATATTTGCCGATTTGCTATTCACTAATCTCTGCGAGACTTAATCCTTAGTTTCGGTTAATAGATTCCCTTGAACAACGAAGTGAGTATATTTAAACCACCGAGTAGAACGAGTTATAAACGGCTTTAAGAAACGTTACGGCTTTATAACTCAGGTTACTAAGGTTATGAACGTATCGCTATATGGCTTGAGCGAAATATAAAAACATGAATATTTAAGTATGGCTTGTTACCGTTGCCAAGTTGCATACTTCATATGGCCATGAATTGATTGGATTAATTAAGTAAGCCATCTCTTGGACGAAGGAACATTTCGGAAAACAGTTAGAACAAATGTTGAACATGTTAACTTAGAAAAATATAAAGTTAAACGATTTCACGACATTACTTTCAAAGGGTTGCTATGTTTACTGATCATACGGTTGATATTTGCATATTTCGCCTGAGAGCACGCGTGTGGGAGGGTGATTAAAAGGCCATTAAGGAATGAAACAAAGAGGCGCGCTTAAAAAATATAGAAAATAAGAAAGATCCCGGGGGGATATGCCAGCCGGACTTTATGGGATAGGTTGAGCAGAACGTGGTTTCTTTGTATCCCTCGCGATGCTATTCGTGGCCGTAGTTAAGAAACTTTGAAATTGATTTTGAAGATTATTTGGAAAGTGAAGTTGGTTTTGAAGTTGATTCTGAAATGACTGGAAACGGTGTAATTCATTCGAATAGGGTATATTCTTTACATCTGGTGTTAAATGAGCATGCATAATATTGTGCATCTGTTCACCCGAGTTGTACATAGCGTTCAAGACGGGTGGTTGTTGATACGATCGCTTTCAAATATAGCGGTCCAGGTCTTGTTGATCAGAGGTATTTTCTTCGGGGAGTGCGTTCGATTTTAATCAATGTTTGTCATCGGTAGTTGGTTTGAGATCAAACATGAGATCAAACATGAGATAACCATGAGGAATACTCGTCGCTTCCTCGTAACTTTTCATACATTATTCAACATGGCCAGGGTTAATTAACTTGACGCGATAATACTAATTCGTTGGTACTCCCGCGGAGTACGATATAGTGAGCATTTAGGCTAATATTTCTTGTTTCTTTGCCTTGATGAAATATACTTTGAACAATATTTATTATTTTATTTTAAAAATTCAGTATAGATACATATACTACATGAATAACAATAGCATAATATAAATACACTAGGCGAACAAACAATAGGACACGAGGTCCCCTACAAGGTTTGAACACCTATAACTATACTAACAATACAATTTGACCCCCCTCCCCAAACAATCTAACTCAGAGAGTAAGCAATAACACGAACATAAATTAAGAGTGTTACTATGACGACATTTAGGACAAATCAACTTATAACTTCTAATATTGTCCTGATCAAATAGTACACGAAGTCTATTGAAAAAGAAGTTCTTTAGTCTATGTTTAAATGATGGTAAAGAAACGCAAGACTTGACATCATCGGGTAGAGCGTTCCACATTTGGACAATACGGGGAAAATACTGAGGAGTCTCTAAATGTTGATGTTTTAGGAATAGTCTTGAGTCTTAGGTACAAGCCAGTCGTAGAGCGACGTGACGTTCCAGAGCAAGATGACATATAGTTATCTAGCTTAATAGAACTATCGTCGGATTTGTATTTGAAAAAAAATACAAGATCGAGATATTCTAACCAATAACTAAGTGGTAATATAGATCACAGACAGATTTCGATAATGACTCCCTTTCGTGAATAGGTCGGCTATGCGTTTATCTCCCTCTGACTGAGCCATAAGATCATCCAGCACGATAAGGTTGTGTTCAGAGACATCTAAAACTTCATTGAGTTCAATACCCAGTTGCCATTGTCACTGATGGGTACTTGAGCGTTTTCCAAAAGCTTTCTTACCCAAGTAGTCTTACCACTCTGGGTACATCCAGCTACAATGCAGGTAAACGGATGCTGCACGATTGTCAAACCATTGGCAAGGGATGTGGACTGAGTCGATTGATTCTCCCATGCATATTCTTTGTATGACGCTTTAAATTGCTTCGTATCGTGAAGTTCTTTTCACATATATGAAAGACGTAGGACATGTTCTTTTGGTAAAGGGCAGCAACATAATGAATGCTCAAAACATTTGTTAGTGTATTTAACCTATTTCCTGATCCCTGAGATCATCCCTGATCTCAGATCATCTCTGATCAAAGATCACCCCTGATCATCCCTGATCAAAGATCATTCCTGATCAGAGATCATTCCTGATCAGAGATCATCCCTGATCTCAGATCATCCCTGATCAAAGATTACCCCTGATCAGAGATCATCCCTGATCAGAGATCATCGCTGATCTCAGATCATCCCTGATCTCAGATCATCCCTGATCTCAGATCATCCCTTATCTCAGATCATCCCTGATCAGAGATCATCCCTGATGAAAGATCATCCCTGATCAGAGATCATCCCTGATTAAAGATCATCCCGGATCGCAGATCATCCCTGTTCATCCCTCTACCGGGTATTTAACTCATTGAAGGAATACCCGATGACATTGCCGAAAAGGACTTTTTAGATGTCTCTGAACGCAACCTTATCGTGCTGGATGATCTTATGGCTCAGTCAGAGGGAGATAAACGTATAGCCGACTTATTCACAAAAGGGAGTCATCATCGAAATCTTTCTGTGATCTATATTGTTCAAAATATATTTCATCAAGGCCAAGAAACAAGAAATATTAGCCTCAATGCTCACTATATCGTACTCTTCAAATCTCCGCGGGACAAGCAACAAATCTCAGTATTAGCGCGACAAGTTAACCCTGGCCATGTTCAACAATTTATGAAAAGTTACGAGAAAGCGACGACTCGTCCTCAAGGTAATCTCATGCTTGATCTCAAACCAACTACCGATGACAAACATCGATTAAAATCGAACGTACTCCCCGAAGAAAATACCTCTGATCAACAAGACCTGGACCATTATATTCGAAAGAGATCATGTGAACCGTCTATCACCGATGATCAATGTTAACGCCCGAAGAAAATACCTCTGTCCAGCAAAACCTGAACCGCTATATTCGAAAGCGATCGTATCAACAACTACCCATCCTGAACGCTATGTACAACTCGGGTGAACAGATGCACAATATTATGCATGCGCCTCAGTTAACACCAGATGTAAAGAATATCCATTCGAGAGAATTACACCGTTTCCAGTCATTCTAATCTTCAAAATCAACTTCAAAGTTTATTAACAACGGCCACGAATAACCTCGCGAGCGATTATCCCACAAAGTCCGGAATATCCCCCCGGGATCCCTGCTACACCCAACGCATATTTGTTAACACCACCTCCGACTGTTGAACATTCAAAGCCACACTGGCACACAGGTGACACCGATATGTACGAGAGTGATTCTGATGAAAGCGATGAAGAACATCCAGATGATACTGATGTTGAAGGAACTTATTTAGGTAAAACAGAGAGGGAAGAACCAGATGATACTAATATGAACGAAAGTGATTCAGTTAAAGAAGACCCGTATGAAGACGAAGAGTCAGACCATCACATAACGATCATTCCCAGGAATGAAGCTCAAATTTCATATAAAATTAAATCACTTACGTCGTATTATCTCAGAAACCATAATATAAACCGACCGTAATGAAATGTAGCGTAGTGCATGCCTTTTGTATGACTTCGAAGCGAAATAAAAATAATTTTAAAACTCAATATATGTGTCGTCTTTGTTTCACTAAGCGCGCCTCTTTGTTTCATTCCTTAATGATCTATCAATCACATTCTCACACAATCTCCCTCTGAATCGCAAGTATCGCAAATAGGCGAAACGGTTTGGGTTCATATCTTCGTAGATCTATCGAATATCTAAATGGTACTTGAACGTAAAGACGATCGTATAAATCTCTGTGTTGGTCGAGACACGAGCTAGTGTGAAAAAGCATAAGATGTTTCTTCAGCAACTCTTTAATTCATTCCAGATTATAATATTTAGCCAAGATCGATTGTGCGCATGCGCCGTACGTGTATGTCTCCCTCTCCTGCAATGAGTCTGACACACTTTTCTTATACTAGAGAAGTCATGACGTAATCGCAAAATCTGAAATGAATATTTAATGAACGGCATCCTTTTGGCCGCCATGTGGGGTGGGGCGATATTACTGCTCATATACTACATGTACTTGATTTTATTACACTGCATATTAATGCATTTATATTGACGGTACATTGATTTTCAGGATTCAGGAAGTATAGTGCTAGTGCTGTTGGACGTCTGTGTTCGACACCACACTGTTCTATTGGAAAGACTTAAACATCGTAATTATATAGGTAATTAGAACTGTAATAGCATAGGATGATCAATCATACCTTACTGATAGGCTACAGTCAGTTAGCGAAGAATACGCATTCTACAAACAAAACATTACTGTGTGGTGTACCACGGGGTTTGTGCTGGGCCCACTTCTATTTATTTTCTGCTTCTTTGCGACATTAGAAAATGTGATCAAAGAAATAGCCTTAATTGTATATAAGGTACGTTGATGTCACACAGCTGTATGTGCACATCAAATCTCGTATCAAATCTCATATTCAAAAAAATTTAAAAACTCGGAAAACGTAAACGGACTACAGCCGGAAATCCTAACTTTAAATACCGACGCGTACTAACATGACCAATATATGATTGGTGTGCTGTTAGTACATGACTGAGCTACTTGCAATAGCCTTTACTTATGTGCTCGCTCCGTGTTTAACTAAGTTATTTATTTGCAATACTTACGTGCATTAGTAAACGTTTGTTTACTTTTACTGTAATTTCCACTCCCAGCCTTTGTCCTGGCGAGAACTTTCACAAAATATTTTGTAGAATCGTCGAGATCAGGAATTATCAAGGTTTTCTCGACGATTGTGAGCTTTTGGAAACATAGCCCATCTTTCGCATTTGATATACAAACTGTGTAATTTGTTATAATACCATTTTGTTTATCTTTCTCAGGTTCTTTCCACGAAATAAGAAGAGAAGAGGGACTTTGCGCGGTGACTGTAACACCTCTTGGAGTACCACTGGGAGCTGAAAAATAAATTTTTCAAAGTAATATTACATGTTATTATATAGCTACTAGTACTGTAGGATATATGAGCTATCTCGCAATTTGATTAGCTCCTCTACTACTAGGCTATCTACTACTACTACTACCTTATATCCTATAGCAGTAGAGAATAAAAGAGATTGCGGTATGTTTTATAGGCCTGAAAAGGCTGAAATCGATGGGGTTTTCTAAAGAAATCCCGAACTGACTAAGTGTTTAGCTATATAATAAAACAATTATACCATTCGCTCTCATCGTATATGAACCAATAACTAATTCGGCGCTTCAAGTAAGACAAGTATCAAGTAAGACAAGTAAGACAAGTATCGAGTTTGGAATCATATATGAATAGAGTGCTCAATAGAAAGATAGAGCGAATAATACACACAAGACAAACTTGAGTTACTTCATTAAACTTTTATTCACTACAAATTTGTTTCGTATGGCAAGTAAAAACTTACCACACTCCTCATGAGGTGAATATCTAACGCGTCTATATATATATATATATATATATATATATATATATATATATATATATATATATATATATATATATATATATATATATATATATATATATATATATATATATATATATATAGCAAAGTGAAAAGGTGGTAAACTGCCAAGAATTTAGTGACGAGATACTGACGTTTCGAGCGGAGCCCTTCATCAGAGTAAGACGAGATGAAATAAAATAAATAGGGTTATAATGAAGTAAAATAAATTTATATATATATGCCGAAAGGGTGTCACAGGTAGAAAGTAGCCAATCAAATGCACGGGAAATAAACTAACTAATAATTAATGAGATGGGAAATGTTAAGTCATTTACTATTTTTACAGTCGATCAATAAGCAGACTGAGGGGGTGGGAGAAATGACAGGTCCAATATTCAAGGGGATTAGGCGATAATAATAGAAACAAAGACTTGAAAAGGAATGAGCATAAGCTAATAAAAAAAAAGTTCATAAGCTAATAATAAAAAGTTCCAAGCAAAATAAAATGACAAAAAACTTTTACGAAATTAAATAAAAGAAAAACGTTCGTTAAGACCAAGAGGATAAGTGGTGCCAAGTTTAAAAATGAGACGCTTCTCTTGCCGCTTGCGGTTATCGTTGCCACCGGAAATGGGAAGGATGGCACAGACTTTAATGTCTGAAACCAAATGGTTGGAGCTGTTGAAATGGCGGGCTACAGGTTTGTCACCATCATTGATCCTCACGGAACGAAGATGTTCAGCAAACCTGTCTGAAAGGCGTCGTCCAGTTTCACCGATGTAGATTTTAGGGCATTTATCGCAAGAAATGCAATAAATTATGTTGGTGGACGTGCATGAAAAAGCATGACGGATTGTGTAGTCGAATTTGGGGGCAGTAATAGCTGTAGTGGGATTGAGAAAAGGGCATGTGTTACAGCGGGAACGGCCGCAAGAAAATGTTCCCGTTGGTGCCGAGGGTGCCGATATATATATATATATAGAAAATGTTCCCGCTGGTGCCGATATATATATATATATATATATATATATATATATATATATATATATATATATATATATATATATATATATATAGAGAGAGAGAGAGAGAGAGAGAGAGAGAGAGAGAGAGAGAGAGAGAGAGAGAGAGAGAGAGAGAGAGAGAGAGAGAGAGAGAGAGAGCGAGAGAGAGAGAGAGAGCAAGCGAGCGAGAGAGAGAGAGCTATATATATTGCTTAACAATGCAGCTATAAAAATATATTGAGAGTATATATTGCTTAACCATGCAGCAACAAAAATGACGAGATTCGTTTATTTTTCAGAAAATTCAGTCTTCTTACCTGCTTCATCAGTAGTGAATTTTACCTTCCTTTCTTTACCAAAACCATGAACATTTCCAGCTGATACAGATACGTCATACTCAGTGTAAGGCGACAGATCTTTAATGGTATATTCCATCGTTTCAATTGTCACAGTAAAATTTCGAACAACAGAATTCTTTTTCAATATTTTAATACGAAATTCCGAAAGAGCTTTGTCTCCCTCTTTTAGAGGTGGTTTCCACGAGAAAGAAACAGTCGTTGAGGTTTTACTTTTGATATTGAGATCTTGTACCTGATCTGGAAATAATCCTAAACAGAAATGAAATATATAAGTTTGAGAACATTTTAACGCTATTGATACAACATTAAGCCAAAAGAGATTCCATTTGATAACTAAGCAAGACTTGTCATATAAAGCTAAGCTATACATTAACATTCAGTAAAATACATGTATAAGGTACCAATAATATTATTCGTTAAGTGCTATTTAACTCTTTCCTGTCCGACTGAAAAACATCCAAAATTGAACTATACCTCTTTGTTCTATTGATATCTCGGGAAATATTCAGAACAGTTGCGAAACCTATACCTTTTCTGAAAGCCCAATAAACCGGCTGTTACCAATGCTTTTGAATTTTTCCGAACAAGACACCAGCCGGAAGGCCTTAAAGTTGCATTTTTCGCAACTGGTCCCGGTTTGGTCTTAAAATGTATGTATTCCAACACTCGAAATTTTCCTTCACCGTGGGTCGTTTCAACATGTAGTTTGATCGAGTGAAATGCCAAATATTACCTATAATATATCCAGAACATTATGTTAATATACATTAGCATTAATTATCATAAATCACTAGGTTGAAAAACTTCCATTTTTCTAGAAACGACCATTTTGCACGCCCGCGTAGCATCATGAAAATTCAAAATGCCACCAATCGCAGAGTTGTTTATGAAATCAAATCAAATTTGGCGTGCAGTGAGTGGATCTGATCATGTCCCTGGCGCTTGTCGAATTTCAATTTTTAATCTTAAGTTACAGTGTGCCATGTTTTTCGATTGACGACTTCGGGGGTCTTCTATGACCCCTTTTGACTGGGCCGGACAGGAAAGAGTTAAACTAATTAGTGGTTATTGAAACGAATGAAGGGGGGTAATTAATTCAACTTAATAAATATTAGCCATGCAGTAATTAAAAATGAGAACGCACTGTGACCGCAAATCTGGATCCTCATACATGGCTTCCCATTTGAAGCTATTGGAATGATCCTCAAAACTTGGGCCTTTAACTCGACCAGTGTTACAGTAGCTGGAGTATTGTGACCATCGTTATTTCCTGCAATTAACTGCAATAATAAAATAATTTTGCACGTGCACTTAAAAACACATAAGCGTGTATTTATACGGATGTATAAATACAGAAAAAAAGAGGAAAAGTGCTTGTATGGTAAATTATGAGTGTCAAATCAAATACATTCGAATCATAATTATACTAATATGATGCAACTTGAAGACCTTCCGGCTTGGAATTGAACGCGCGACCTGGCATGATCTCGGTCCAACCGACTGATCTACACAAGCCGTTGCTGTGAGCTTAGCCGTGCGTTTAGTCACCAGTATTCGACACTCAAAACGACGTTGTTTTTTTCAACGTTGTTTTTTTCCTTCAAAAAGGGATATTAAGTTATTCCATAATATTAGTTAACAGTTTTTGGGTCAAACGAAGAGTTAAATATCCTTTTATAATTAAATTTTACCATCCTGTACAAGGACTCACAACCATCCTTATAATTTCCAGTAGTAATGTATCATTAACCGTTAAGTAGGATATGCATTCAAAAATTATTACCTTCAGATTACTAATTTGATATTCCATCCAATTAATTTTATTATTTGTATAATTTAGTTGGTATGATGTGACCCAATTTGCGCTGACAGCATCTCCAAATATTGTCAAACTGTTGATAACATAAATTACTTCCAATTCTATATCAAGGTAGTTGACGCCATTTGATGGAGCACACCAGGAACTATTACTGGAGAGTCTTGCTTTAGCGGGAGTGTGGTTCTCGGTAGAACCAGATGCAGAAAATATTGTGTCTGGAAAATTCGCTATGTCTTCCAGAAGTGGCTCAGAACATATGGAACCTATATTTGTAAAAATTAAATAAGTACCATGTTACTACATTATGTGATAGTAGAAATACGTGTACGCAACAACCCCTCACTCAATGGATGCCATGGTAATGCTACAATACATGATAGTTCCATTGCAATTAATAGTCAATTAATTTCAGTCCCCTACGCGGTCTTGTACATAAGTTTCAGTCTCCCAAGCAACTTTTTTAATATTCTCAACTTTATTGACCATGTTGAAAAAGTACACAAAACATAATATCAACTAGAAATTAATCAAAGCTGAGTCCAAATGGTACATTTTTTACAGAAACAAATTGTAGAGTTAACACAAAATGACGAAAGAAGCCCTCAAAAAATTCTTGATAAATAAACAGGTTAACGAACGATTTCTTTGACCGTTTTCCAACCCATTTTTAGATCACTAATGTTACTAGCAGGTCACAGAACATTACTAAATCCTCTTCAAGTACTCGTTTACTGAATGTTTGTCGGGTTCTCCTCGTTCGAGGACATCTTTCGTTCTTGTAAATGATTTCGTAACCGAACCAAAACGAAACTTAAAGTGTAATGTCGTGAAAAGGACTCGAACTGACGTACCCAAGACCGCATAGGGGACTGAAACAGACGTATAATGTCCGATCCGCCATGTTTGGCTTCAATTTTTCCCAGAACATAGTCCTCCAGCTATATATATATATATATATATATATACGTGTAGGTTTGGTCTACGAAATGCAAAGAGTGCTCAACAACATATAGTTAGAGCAAATAATAGATTTTCGCTTACCTCAAAACTGGTCTGCTACAACTTGTTTCATCTGTAAAAGAATGCCTGAAGATTCTTTTACAGATGAAACAAGTTGTAGCAGACCAGTTTTGAGGTAAGCGAAAATATATATATATATATATATATATATATATATATATATATATATATATATATATATATATATATATGTGAAAATGTCGCTTAAATATTTCTTTGCTACTCGAAGTTTCACGCTTGATGCGATCTTCAGGCAACGCCTATATTAAGCTCTACCTCATATGGAATCGAGCACTCTACGATAGATCGTGAACAGTTTTATCTTATTTATTTATTTATGTATTTTAAAATATATATAAATATATATATATATATATATATATATATATATATATATATATATATATATAGAGAGAGAGAGAGAGAGAGAGAGAGCTCACTGGGTTGTCACAGTAGAAGCTTTAGCAACCGCACAACATCTCCAGTGACATTTGAGACCGTAAATTTCGAGGGTTGTCCAATACTTTCGAATAGATTCCAATCATAGGATAAATCGCGTTGGACAAAACTTGGATAGCGCTATCAATCCACTATCCGGTGGATAAAGTTATCCTGCAATGTAGATAAGTCGTATAATATTTTATCCACTGGAGAAAAACGTAGAAAAATAAACAGGTCAAATCGACCTGAGAAAACCTTGAATTTATAATCGAATATCAAAAATCAGTTTATAACAAACTCGTAGGCCCTCGGAACCCCTATAATTGGGCTTTTATTGCCAGGAATTATGGACATTGAGCCTGCGCTATTTGTGTAGCAGCACTACGCTTAAAACCCCATTTAACCCTCCGCATCCCCGTGGATCATATTACGACCCATCGATCATGCGTTTAATTTATTCATCTCAAATGTCACGCGTCTTCTCAAAGACTCAAATCTGTCTTCCAAGAGTGCTCGTCCAATGTGTTAGCTAAGTAATCACGCGGGTGTTATACCTTGTCATCCCAAAGACACCGATAGCATTGGAAAGCTGCGTTTTCACTAAGTATTCTTATCCAAACCATAGCAAACTTTGAACAATGCACTGCGGGTTATACCAGCGAAGTAAAGCCGTGTGTTTGAAGGTAAAGTAAGATGACACGTTGTTTTGCCAGTTGGCAATGTGCTATATTTTGAAGATTCGAAACGAAAAAGCAGGGCCGTTATTTCGAATATTGAAACCTAACGTAACAAATAATATCGAGCAATCATTTGCAATCACGAGAAACGATTTCGGCAACTGAAAATAGTTTCCCACGGAATGAAAAACAACGCAATAACTGTGGGTCCGTGTAATATTCCTGTTCAAACTAGAAGGGCGACGCTTGAAAATTAATGTTTAAAAAGCAGGGCGAGTTTGAAGGCTAACAAACATTTGTGTTGTTGAGACGCATTCAGATCACCTTTTCATTCTGTTTCGATTTCGGCAAACGTTGAAACTAACTTAGAAGCTATTCAATTTGGCGAATTTATAATTACGCCATATATAAACGTTACAAATGACTCCATCACAAGGCGAATTATTTCGCGCACGCGCAATATATGAATGTCCGTCATTTCTGGCACTAAACTAAACTAAAACTAAAACATGATTGACTGAAAGCGCATTAAACAAGTAAATTCAATCGCATAAGATTAATGTTTGAGCTTCTTGCTTTATCAGATTTTGTACTGACAAAACATTTTGAAATTTATAACGCAACACCAAAAACAGTTTTATAATATTTCAGTTAAAATTTCTGTATACTGTATCCGTGATGAAAAAAAGATTATAATTGTTGAAGAATCTATGAAACAGCTATGAAATTATTAGCCGAGCAACAAACTATTTCGTTTGTATTCAAATCGAAAATATTCATAAAAACACAGGATAAACTGGATAAATCCAAACTGATTACATCTTTATTTCAAACAAATGGAAATACAACGAGGGGACAAAATCACTAAGAGACATCAAAAAGATTAATAATGTCCTTCATTGGAACCACTAACTTTCCCAAGTAAAGTAAGGAAAATCATTAGCAGAGTGAACGTGCAGATTATCATTTTTCATCTCAAACAGAATCTTTAATTGCTAGTCCATTTGTTTTTTCTCTGTGTGTCAAACTCAAGAAATAAGATTGCATCACCCGATATCATCTGATGCTTTGACAATCAATCACAAACGAAAACGGAATTAAATGAATTTTGTTATGGAGAATATTATGCATTTTGATCAAATAGAAGAAGCAACTTATTTTCTTTCTTTTTTAGTTTTTGCGGTATAGATATTCGTATGATGGCGAAATTTATAAAATTACATAACAATGAGCAGTTCTCCAGTGGATAAATCTGTTATCCGTTGGATAGTTACCCACCCCGCTATCCACGCATTGAACAACCGCTTTTATCAGCTGGATAACTATCCACTGGTCCCGTAGATAGGACGTATCCAGGCTTTGAATAACCTGTAGCGAATGTGGGAGCTTGCAGGAGTAGAGTAGTAAACAGAAGATATATGGACGATCGTCAAGATCATATCCTCAGAAAAATGTTTCTAATTGGTAGTGAGACGATCTGACCATTGAACTACCGAGACTAGAAGATATCCATTGATATATGGTTCGATTGATATAAGTAGTGGCTATATGCGGTAGTCTGTCACTATATAATATTTACCTAAATTATGTACTTACAGGCAACATAAGCAACACTTGCACAGTTTTCATCTTTCGTAGCATCATTAACGCAACATTGAGACAATCCAGATTCGCTACCACTAAAGCAAGCTATTTCTCCAGAAAAAATTGTGGATGGATCGTAGTTAGTCACAGGAGAAGGGTTGTGTTGTTCCACTCCTTGGTAACCAAGCTGACGGCAAACAACTGTTTTTATTTCGTTATTCAAAATCGTATTGCACACTTTACGTATTGTGTTGCTTATTGTAATTTCAAGAATTCCTTCATTTGGCAGGAGGGAAGATGATAATCTCACGTCGGTGACTGTAAAGTACAATAAATATTCTGTTATTAAAATAAACACGAATAATACATATTTAGACGTTTATGAGGTATATTTAATCACGATATTTCTTTGGTTAGCAGGCTATGAAGTGTGTGATTTAAAGGACCAATTATGGATCACGATAAATCATGCTGAGAGTCTTAAAACGTATATAAGACTGCACCCGTTCAAAATTTCCGCTTCAGATAGCCTTGGTAGTAGATGCAAAAACAATGTATAACCGTTTACATTGAGAATTCATGGAAAATGATATGGTCGTTATATGAGAGTAACAATCATCAATCGTTCAAAAATACTCTAAAAGCATGCAAGAACTTTTTCTACACCTAATCAAGGAATTTATAAATTCCAGGGGAAATATTAAATAGTCAAATTTCTCTTGTGAACCCATGTAGAGATAATTATTCAGAGATGTTAATTTA
Organism: Chrysogorgia sp. JL179-B06; assembly: GCA_035772405.1. Taxonomy (NCBI): domain Eukaryota; kingdom Metazoa; phylum Cnidaria; class Anthozoa; order Scleralcyonacea; family Chrysogorgiidae; genus Chrysogorgia; species Chrysogorgia sp. JL179-B06. The sequence continues at coordinate 1,957,874 of JAYKKM010000229.1, forward strand.
TCGTACTCAAAAATGGAGCATGAGAAATTATTTAGGAATAGAAATTTATTATTAAAATTTCGACAGTCTATCAGTTCTTTTAAAGTTACTATCTCATGTCTGTGTTTTTTATATATTTATAATCCTTGCTTTTATAATATCACTTTCTGGTAAAATTGTTACAATGCGAACAGAGTTTTCTGTGAGCTTTAACGATCTATGTTGATAAAATTCGTTCAATTCCTAAGAGTGTATTTTACTGCATGTTGAATCACTGTGTAATGTCTTTGGGTTTGCCTAGGTTGATGTCATCACATGTGAATAGAAAACCCACTTTACCGAGAGAAAAATGCATCAAGATGAAACTGTAGCTGATAATAATATTAAACAATGTATATGATGGTAGAAAGTATTATAAAGTATATATAAAATCCTAAACATTATAGATAGGCATGACTTAATGGTAAAAGCTACTAATATGTTTAGCCTACTTTACATACGTCAACCCACTTGGCACTGGCGTTACTGTACACTGTACATGTTTTTTGCATAATTATAACCCAACTTTGATTATATCTCGCCGTGATGATCCTACATCTCCCAATCAACTTCTTGTCAAGAAAAAAACTTAACCTTAGCCGCTTTCTGCACGATCATGTAGATATTTCTAGTGAACTATTTGGACAACAAAACTCTCAAAAATAGCAGCTTACCAGATAACTGTTTGACTGGCTTCGTGTTGTCGGCGCAGATGTACTCAAAGTAAAGATTTTTTGATATTCCAATGCATGGGTCAAAACTGAACAACTTGCTCTCCACATATATCCCTGCACAGTTTTGTTTTCCATTACACAGACTTTTAATCAAACATGTTACAGTTACGAAACAGTCATAATTTTCATTATATCTACATGTCTTCATATCACGTCGTCCACCATATATAGCATTTTGAATGACCATCACTTGGTCTTGATGACAGTTAACGTCAGTTGTCACTTTTCTTTCACATGTTACGGAGCCTGGAAACAAGAAAGAAAAGTCGTTGAGCTTCCAGTTAAATACAGGTTTTATTGCACTAGACCTAAAAGTAGGTTTTATACGCGAACGAGTGTTCTCGGATTTTGTAGGCCAAAGCTAACAACATGACCCTACATTGTGACGAACTTCAGGGACAGCGGAGTACGGTAGCAGCGGGATACCTTCCCCTCATGCTTTCCACAAGGAAGGACATCGTGGACAGAAATGCACTTTTTCCGAATAGTGGTGCGAGGCGTAAAGTTTGAGCTCAGATACAGGTTATATTAGTTCCATTTTTATTCCTAGAGTTTTAGAGACTTTTAACTATAACTAATATTTCACAGTACAACTGAAATGGATTAATTTCAGTTCCACATTTTGAGTCTGCCCTTTGTCTTTTTTTCGTCCCGACGTTCTTGTATGGTCACCTTTAACGTCAAGTGTCCTACACAAGGAATACATACTCCGGTCTTTGATGTTAATATGAGTATAATATAGATTAATTCAGAAAAAGCTCAATTTCAATCGGTTTTAGATCTGAGATAGAAACTGTGATACAACCATGAGTCAGTGGTTGTATCAAATGATACAACCACTTGTCAATCACTTATCTATCAAATGACACAACCACTTGACAACCACTTATCAAATGATACAACCAGCCGATTAAACATTAAACAAAAATTAAATTAATTAATTAATTAATAATTAATTAATTAATTATTTTTTTATTAATTAATTATTTAATTCATTAATTAAATTTTAGATACAACCAGTTGATTAAACATTCATTTCTTTTGAATTTCAATCCTATGATGACCAGATCAAGATCTAGTTACTTCTAGAGCGACAAACCTTGGAACGCCCTAGAAATAAAAAAACTTGGTCTTAGCTTGGTCTGGAGAGGAAATAGTTCGAGGGTTCAAATTTTATCCGGAATAAAGTTAACGCGCTTGCAAGAAAGCACGCTCTCGCTATCACTGCCATAACATCGCTAAAGTATAAGTGCAGGTGGTTGGAGGTGAAGAAAATTGCCGGCCTCTCGCTCCGTAAGAACATTTCTACTTTGTTTAACGAAGGTCAGTATTTACCGACACTGTCCTCGCCAAATTGTTTAATCTAATTTCATCAAAGTAGGATGATCTCTCCCTCCCCTGGACTGGTCACCACTGGTCACCAGTCTTTTTGTGAATGAAGTTCCGTCCGAGTTTACCATATCTGTTGAAGACACTAACGTTGCACTGCTTACATCAAAGCTTCACCCATCCGCTGGGCCAAATAAGATTGCTGGATGGCTTCTCAGTGAGAATGCCTCAATATTGAGCTGGACTTTGTGTTCGGCCATCTGGGTACGGGAGTGTTTTAATTATTCCATTGTTGTAGAAGGCTGCAAACGTCATCCGAAGTGTACACCTGTGTTGGATGTATCTTCCGATTTTAGGATTGTTAGTAGGACTCTGGAGTCATTCCCGTATGATTGGCTCCTTAGATCAATTATCGGTAAGGTCTATCCCTCGCAATTTGGTTCTTTGAAGGGATCTAACACCACCGTCTGTTGCGCTTAATATGTACCTGCTTCATAATTAAGTGGTACTAGGCAACTGACAGAGCAGCTATGTGTTCTCCCAAGCATTTGAACGTGATGTACGTTCTGTTGTATGTTCCATGTATGCACCTTCTGTTGAGTAAGATGAAACGATTGGAGGTCCATCCAGTGTTTATTAACTGGGTAGCTAATTTTCTGTCAGGTAGACAACAAATAACCGGTGTCGGCCTCACCTTTTCGATTGGAAGTATATGAATATGCTGGGGTCCCTCAGCAATAAAATTTGGTCCTCTGTTAAGTTGTTTCTGATTAATGCTAACGATCTGAGTATGTTTGATGAGATCGTTATCGAGTGCTCACAGTTCACACTGGGCTTTTTATAACAACATGAAACTTATAACACATTTCGTTGTTATGTGCACACGGATATATTATATTAATTATGGTCAGACCGTGTCTGTCTGTTGTTGTGTTTTAAAAACGGCTGAGCTGTTTAACCCGCGGTCTGTGTTGAACATCGAATGTCGAACGCCATGAGAAAAATATATCCGGGTGCATATAACAATGGAGCCGTTGTAACCCATCCAAGACTATGGTCGAAGGAGATGCGCGTTTGCTTCTCACAGAGTGATAGCCTTTGTACATGTAGTTGTAGTACAGCGAGCTTGCGTTGGCTGGACACCGGATACGGATGTGCTTGCCGTCGAGAGCACCCTGCAGGGCGTGATAGAAGTTCCATCTGCGGCCAAATATCTAAGCGATCTCCATCCAGCCTTCTGGTGTTGAGAGGGTGGAGATGAACTCGTCGGCGTACTCGGACAGGATGGCCTCGCAGACCTCGACGATAATGTTGCTGATGGTGTTGTGGGCCACTCTCCGGTGGCCAGATGCCTCAGGGTGATGGCCAGCTTGAGACCAGGGACGAGCACCTTCCTGCACCACGTGTCCTTCTTCTCCAGCCTCGGACCCAGCCGGTCGAGCAGCTCCTGGAACATGCAGGGCTCGACGTGCACGAAGTTGCGGAAAGCTGGCACGTCTTATTTCCGCAGCTCCACCATCAGTTGCTCGTATTGGCCGTGCAGGATTCTTCGCAGCAGCCATGGCCTGGTCTGGTAGCGCTTGCAGGCAGCCTTTGCCGTCTTCTTCTTTGTCTCTGCGCCAGCACCTGGGCCATCAGTAGGTTGTTGCTCGCATCATCTGCTTGCAGTGCTGCCAGGAGCCCCAGCAGCCTTAGTCTTCTCAGTATTCTCTGGTTGTCTTCCATCTTGATGTGGATAGCTTTGACATCAGGTAGCGAATGATTTTCAGGTCGCTGAGGCCGCTTTTTATATGTTTTTTGGTGAGATCCGCCCAGGTTGTTCGGCAGTAGCACGGCGCTCGCATGGGGTCGCATCGCACTTGAAATTCCTACAGCTTGTACAGCAGTCTGACGGCAGTCGCACCGGGCTCGCATAAGCTCGCATGAGATTCGCACAGCTTGCACGGAGTCGACACCCTTCAGACTCCCGTGCGATCTATCAGACTGCCGTGCTATCTATCAGACTGCCGTGCGACCCCGTGCGACCAATGCGAACTATGCGAACCGTGCGACAGCCGTATGGAAATTTTCAACATTTGAAAAAACTCGCCCGGGCGTGCGACCCGACCGAATTACACACGACACCCCTACAACCTGAATTATCAACAGACTGCCGTGCGACTCCCGTACGCCCTCTGGGACTTGGTACTCGCACGGCATTCGCGTAGAAAATCGTTCAAGTGAGAACGGGGTATAAGTGGTACGTTTTATTATCGGATATAGGTTTTCAGAGCGCTTCGTTAGTATTCAATATGGAGTCACGCAATCGTTTATGCACTGCAATATGTACAATAATGTATAATAATGTAAACCTTGGGCCCTTTCTTCTTCATTTTCTGCACCTACTACTTATTAGAATTCACTTTGATCAATCCCGCCCTGCAAATAACAAATTCCTACTTTACATCTCTGTAAATATTTCTGTTAATGTTCATCGTATCTGATTAGCTAATTGTTATCACATGAATATTTTGCGCATATTAATTTTGATACCCTGGTTTCACTTTACGTTTCGTTATTTGACGATCGATGCAGGGGCGTAGGAAGCAGGGGGGCCGGGGGGGCCGCGGCCCCCCCAATATTATAAAAGGGGGGGCCGGAATAGCTTTCGGCCCCCCCAATAATTGAATGAAAAAGAAAAATTGCAGCAAAAAAATTGAATTCGATAGTAGAAGTTCGAAAACAACATCTTCCTGTTAATGTTCTGTTAAACTGTCATAGAAGTAATTAAACAAAATAATCACAATATCTTTGCATGTTAACCTGAGTGTTTTACTAAACTAAAGTACTAATATTTCTCTAGTTTATGCAGCCCTACTCTAGTAGGCTTTCTTTTTTGACTAAGCAAAAGGGCAGAAATCGCGGAATGATTGAGGCTAAAAGGTACCGCGGTTGAAAAAAAACGTCCTGAATGTCCATGTCGGACTCACTGATCATTGCAATAATATATGTTGTCAGTGGTTCCCAGGAGCGGCGTGATTGGGGCCACTGCTCACAGCGGGAGAGCAGGGTGTGTCATTGTTTGAGGCCTTGGGGCCCACCACAGTCCAAAATATTAAATTTTATAAACTTCTGAGCTGAAAAATCACCGCTCCGAATGCAGGAAATGCCATTTGCGGGAATCTAGATTTCAAAATTTTTTGGGGGACATACCCCGGAGCCTCCTAGAAAGCCTCGTGCCTACGGTGCTCGGATTAATAGTTATACCAATTTTGGACTAGCTTCGCCACTGACAGGTACAACGAAAATTTTGCTTTGGTGAGCCCCCCCAAGTTTAGAAAGCTTCCTACGCCCCTGGATCGATGGGCTGCTGGTCGAAACGTTAAAAAGACCTCCTATACTTATTATTTCGGCAGTACACTAATCTGTTAGAATTTTTGATTTGTATTTTAACACTGCATACATGCAGCACATGACTACTTGTATACAAAATCGAACTGCATACCCGCCATCATGTTTGTCTTACGCGGAAGATACCTCTCCGGAAGATAGATTTCCCCAGAAGGTATAATATATATATATACCCGGAAAATAGATCTCCAGTTATACCTGAAAACTACCTTCGGCTGATTATGCGTATATTGGTATTTTTGAGATAAGCTACATTTAAACCAAAAATGCGATATATGCTCGCCACATACAAGTCGAACAATAGAATGATCGCGAGAACGACGGTCTCTCTTCGACAACTGCCGAAGAAAACCTACTGCGTGAAAATGACACGTTCATGACACCCAAGTTTGAACTTATAGATGAGACGGAACCGAAAAAAGACACTTTTTAATAAATTTTTAATAAATAATACTAGGTTTCATCTATTTCTATTACCCATCTATTTCTCCTATCTGACAAGGCGGAAATTCCGTAACATATGGCGCGTATTAAACGACGTCTAAAGAGCAACTTCTTTGCCAATTGTCACAAATGTAAAATCGTTAAAAATGTAAAGTTATTTACACAATAATTTAATATATAGTTGTACCATACACTTATATCATATTACGTGCGGGGGCTACTAGATATGCCTCCTCGGGTTTTGGCACTTTTAGTCTCTGGCGCCAAATCAAGTAACGTTGCATCATCCTGTCACGCTTTTATTACGTGCATATACCTGAAACATTTTATTACGCGAGCTAGGGTAATATTACAATATTACATTGTTATCCACAGCTTGAAACAAATGTTGTCTGCCCAGACACTTTATCAGTTTGTTTGTTGCGTGCCATGTAACTGTGTGTATAATAAACCAATGAAAGAGAACCACACATATGGGGAAAATATAGCCTGCGTCGCATCCGGCCTTTTGAAACCCGACTTTATCGGGAAGCGACACATGGAGCTAGGGAAAATAGAGCTAGTACAGTACATACAAAACAATCATGGTAATCCTCCTAAACTAAAAGCTTCACAAGAAAAGTACAAGAAATAATAATGTTAAGTCAACTTACCAAATACAAACTTTTGTTCTTCCTGATCACAGCTATAAGTATTATGTACCGGAGATCCATTTATTGGGATTAATGGACTTTTGGGATTAGTTTCTGGTATTACGGGAGTGGGACAATAACCATTCTTTAACTTTAAAGCACCTGCACTTGTCTGTTTCAAAGCAAATTCTGATCCGTAAATGAAATTACTGGAGCTCTTGGCTTGGGGTGAATGATAAATTATGAATTTCTTTTGATAATCCTTCTTTGGCCGCGCCATAAAAGTTCCATCATGTCTAATGTTATGTAACACGGAAAATGGCTCGAAAAAACGAAACTGAGCATTAGGATGTAAACACGTGTTTTGAAAATAAACCCAATATAGTGGTCCCCATTGATGATCTAAACGCCCCGTATCTTTCCCTTTCTCCCAATATTGCGATGCAGCTTGCAGACAAAGTCCACTTGAGTGTTTGATGAAAAAACCATGATGACCTTTAAGAAGAAAACAAATTATGAGCCATGACTACGGGTGATAATAGTAATAATAATTATAATAATTATAGCCATAGTGATGATGATGATGATAATACTGGCGATGGTGATAATGATGATGATAATACTGGCAATAGATGACTACGTTGATGGCAGTGATGATGACGATATAATGAAACGGTTTAAATTAAGTAAGTTGTCTTGAAGAGTAACATTACCTTTGGTAAAAAGCAAAATAAGAAACAGCAAACAGAAATAATTAACGCTTTTTCTCATGATTAAAACATGTCTTCTGATAATCAACTGGGTGTCTTAACGAAACAAAATAGTTAAAGGGCTAAATTAGACATTGTGCAAAAATAAACCAAAATATACAAAAATCTGCATACAAAGGTTGGGGCAAAGATAAAATAACAGAGGGAAAGAGAGAATGCACCTAATCCATGTATTCGCTTGACTTATCCAGAATGAAAACATGCTGTGACATACTTGTGGCACCCGACATTTGACTCACGCAAATAAACAAATGGTATATATAAATTTTCTATTGAAGCCGTAAAATGTGAACAAGAGATTTCAACCTTTCATCCGGGCTTCTTTATCCCCCCAATTTTGAATTGAATTTGAATTTTAATAAAAAATACTTGAATTGCAATAACAATTGAAAAACTCAAGTTTAAAAAATGTCTAGATATAAAATACATACTTCCAAAAAGTTTAAAAGGTTTATATATAAATGAAGTAAATTATTATTAAGATATGGTATATAAAATTAGGGAACGGCATCCCAATTCTTAATTGCATAGGGAAGGAAGCTGTCTTGTAATCGTTTAGTGCGACATTTCACAAGAGGAAACGTCCGGGGGCATCTTAATTGCGATACTTGTGGTTAACACGAGTTGGTAGAATATCATGTATACGACTAGAATTATCTAATACAGATGAGTAAAAACCACGAGTGAGTGACTCATGTCGTTCATTAAGTGTAACTAGACTGAGTTTTATTAGACGTTCGTTGTAAGACAAACTCGGCAGGATAATCTTTGTCGCTCTCGGTTGTATTCAACTTGATCTCTAAGTTTCTGAGATAGTGACGAGTGCCAAACTGGGCATGCATACTCAAAAATGGATCTAATAAAACTACAGTAGACAACGCACAGGTCCGCTGCAGGCACACCGCTTCGCTTAAGTGTCATGTAATGCATACAGTCTCTTACTGGCTTTAGAGCATACATGCTCAATGTGCGCGTCCCACTTAAAGTGTCTATGAAGTGAAACATTCGTTAGCATTTTTTTGCTCTAACGGACAAAGTAGCACGGCAAGAGCGTACACTGAAAATTTCAAGTAAATCTGCTGCATAGTCTTCGAGCTATCGACTCTCAAAGTTTGGAATGGCTAAATGGTTTTGGTGAAATCTGAAGCGCGCGGTTCATTGTCTTGTGACGTATGCAGGTGTATTTACTATGCGTAACAACAATGCATTTGAACATTAATGATCCACCTGCATAGGTCATTTACCCACATATATTCAATCCCAGTCTTTCCCTATTTTGTAACGTTAAACTATGCCAATGGACAAAATTTGAGAGTTGATAGCTCGAAGACTCTGCAGCAGATGCACTTGAAATTTTCAGTGAACGATCCTGCCGTGCTACTTTGTTCATTAGAGCAAAAATAATGCTAGCTATTTTTTCACTTCATAGACACTTTAAGATCGGACCGAAGATGCATATACCAAGAAGTTTTATTGTGTTAACAGATTCCAATGGTTGATCATCTATTACAAGTGGTTGGATGATTGGCAAATTCTTCGCGAATGATACTGTGTAAACTCCTTTGTTTTGTTTATGTTGAAACGCATATTATTGGTAATTGTCCACTGGTGAATCTTGTCTGTAATGTAGAAATGTGGATATTATTTCAAAGACTGCAATCATCAATGTACTTGTACATATATAGGAAGTGTTGTGCGCAAGTCATTGATCATAACTGGGAAAAGAAGAGGGCCTAACTTTGTTCCTTGAGGCACTCCGGCAGTAATAGGTTTCCAAGTAGATCTTAATTGGCCCAATTTGACTCGTTGTTGACGGTCCTTTAGAAAATCGGCAATCCAGTTTGTTAGGATAGGTGGAACATTTAGCAAACGAAGCTTCTCTAAGAGTATGTTGTGGTCGATCCTATCGAATGCCTTAGAAAAATAAATAAGACAAGATCGAACTATAGAGTTCGGAGTATCCATAGCTAAGAGCCACTGGTGAATGAGATGGACTAAACAATGTGTAGCAGACGAGTTCTTTATTCCACCAAATTGCCGAGGGTCAATATTCGGCATGACAAAAGGGCACAGCCACTTAAATACAAAGCCTTCAAGAACTTTGCTTAACACAGAGGTAAGAGATATCGGCCTTAAATCATTATCTGCCGATTTTGGCTTAGGAATCTTTGCCAGTGGAAGGACATCGGCACATTTCCATAGGGCAGGAACGAAACCTTCGCAAATGGAAGAATTAAAGATTGAGAAAATGGGATGGCTGATGATGGATGCAAAATCCTTAAGAAGTCAATTAGGAATATTGTCAGGTCCTCCAGACTTGTTAACATTAATAGCAGAAAGAGAACGTTCAACGTCACTATAGGTATTATAATGTTTTCATCCGGGGTACACGAAACAGGAAAAGGAATGTACTGTAAGGGTGGAATGTCACTAGCGACCTTACTAAAGCAAACATTAATTACCTCAGCAAGATCAACACCCCTCAAAACATTACCATTAACGGTAAGTGCTGAGAGCGGAGCAGATTTTCCCTGTCCGGATAACAGTTTGACATTGTGGCCCACCACTTCTTAGGGTTAGGATTTTGCGTCATATAGTGCGCTGGTAGAAATTACTGGCAGACTTGCAAAGTTTGATGACTTTATTTCGATAGAATTTCATCATGCAGGTATTGCCATTGTGCCATGCTTGTGGCGATTAGCAATTGCTTCTTCAATTTCCTGTGTAAACCAAGCCTTATCCCTTGGGTGGATCTTATAACCTGCCGGGTTGGGACTGAAACCCATTCAACTGCTCGCTGCAAGTTGGAAGGCGATACAGTGAGGTCCAGTTCACAGATTTCAATTAGCCACGATGGCGGCGTACAATTGGTTACCTCATCCAGTTTACAGAATTATGTGAAATTAATATAGGATGTCTGCACGACTCTATAGTTTCGTTTATGATATCTATGGCTGCGGCCATGTGTTTTTTGTATTAGTATTTTTACAATTAACAACAATGCCGTGTGCATCAACAGAGGACGTATGGCTAAAACCTGTATGGGATAACAGTGCTGAGCTCAAGCCATCAAAATCTGCAGCCTTGTTAAAATTAAACATATAGGCCGTGTGACGTTATTCACAGAATGCAAAGTGGGATGCAAATCATCAAACGTGATCGCTTTGTGGACAGCAACACCGTCACCAAGTCCACAGCCAATAACAGATATGTTCGTGATCGAACAAGTTTTTGTCACTAAGCGCTTTGCAGAATGTAAACAAAGCGTAGTCAGAAGAATTACAGAAACCAGATCCCTCAATCCACATAATTGTGCCGAAAATTAAAGTCACCGAGTGGCAGAATCGTGTTACTGAGTAGATTAATAAAGTTGCTCATCCATGCTGCGGAGGTGGAGGGGGCTGGTTTGTAGAATAGTTCGAGAAAGACTTTTATTACCACAATTGTTGGTTACAACTTCGATAGCAGTATCCACAGACCAAAAACTCGGTTGCCGCGAAGATTACTTCGAGTTGCAATCAGGACACGCCCACCGCAGGAGGTGACGGTAGAATTGGCAAGATCAGTACGGTCGCAACGCGGTGGATATCATAACACCAAGACAAGAGTTGCGAGTCTGATATATCGTTAGTTAGCCATGACTCAGTAACAGCAATTATGTCGAAATCATTTGCATAAACCATGCCTTGAAGTTGATTCAACAAAATCGCAGATTTTATACTTCGAACGTTTTGATAAAAACAGTGCAACGAAGGATTGTGGTTAATGTCTGGATAATGCACCAGCAACCGAAGTAGGCCGGCCCAGACTAACACGACCAGACAACAACAATATATTCTGGTCCCAATAACGTTTTATAGACTATACTGCAAGAGCTCCGAAACGACTGACTCATGCAAAGAAGGACCTTGTTGTGATTCTTCATCACCACACAGCGAAATATCGCTCTGTCAATAAAGACTGACCCGATGGAAGCAATTTTGTGACAACGGTTCCAGTCGAACGTTTAAACCACAATACCGAACAAAAAACAAAATAGCCATGAGAGTGTGGTGACACAACGATTGAATTGACGAGCAAAGACGGTAAAAGATCTGCATGAGATGAAAACCCGTTTCTAGTACACACTCCCAACAATAATAGTAGGAGCACAGGACTCGTCTTTGCATGACGCCATGTGAGGGAAGGGGGATAATTTCACATTTTCGTGGAGGATAATTTTGCATGGAGGGGAAGGGAGAGATAATTTCGCATATTTTTGTCGCCGAAAGGTCTTTTCGTATGCGTACTTTGTTAAATTGGTATAAATATTAGAAAAGTATCGTTGTATTCTTATTCTGAAAAAAATTTATTATATCAGCCAATGTTAAATTTAGCATGATTTGTACTGTACTGCATGTACTGCACTGTACTGCACTGCACTGTACTGTACTGTACTGTACTGTACTGTACTGTACTGTACTGTACTGCACTGTGTACTGTATAGATATCGACTTATTTGATCTTCAGGAGCCCGGTTCGGATACAATCCATGTCTATGTCAGAAAGACAAACAAAATTGTGCTCAGTTGAGAATGATTAATAAACGTGTGTTAATATATGTACAAGAAAGCTTTGTGAGTTTCTCCAATCAATCGACCTTATGTCGCAGGTTTCACTTCATTCCTTTGTTTTGCCTTTTGTTTTGCCTTGTTCAAGTGAAATCCAGGCTTTAGAATTGACATACTATAGAATTGACATCATATCCAGTTCCCACGCGGTCATTCAAGATGGCTGCCTTCAGGCGTAGTCATCGGTGCTATAAATCCACAAACTAAACGTCCATGTGATGTTAACTAGAAGAAATCAACTTTAAGCAAACTTTGAAAAGCACATACAGCAATTCTATTAATTACAATGCTAGAAGAAATTAAGTATTTTTTCTGCATCAGCAGAGTACGATCTCGTAGAGGAAATTTAAGGCTAGTGATGTAATTCGATTGTACTTGGTGTATCATCTAGAAAATACTTCACCCTGACGTTTTAAAATGCCCACTAAATGCTATTGGGGCAAATGATGCTAGTCAAGGTCTGTATAACTCATTTTAACGAAATGTGGTTGCCCTGCCCATGCAGTTAAAATTTGGATTAGAAACAAATATAGATAGCCTTAATAACCGAGCCTCGTGTTATAAATCATGGCATCTGAAATTTAGTCTTTCAAAGAAAAAGAACACCGGTAAAGCGGAAAAGAACAGAGGAACTTAAAGTGCCTATACAGCCCTTTTGTTTTTTAGTTATCTGTATAGAGGATCAAAAGATAGCTGCTCAGTTATTTTACAGTTTTTGATTTGGACTTTTCGTTTAGAAGATATTTTGCATCCAAATTAAGAAACGTAAGCAAATTCCGATTAAAAACCGAAAACGTATTTCTGCCAATTCTGGAGTCTGGGAACTAGGTTGTGAGGTCATTTAAGAGATGAGTCCTGGATCTTCCCAGTATCGTAAACAATCGAGCTCGTTTCCCAGATTATACTATAAAATTTATCGTTTATGTTGAACTATTCAATCATGCCAGACAAATACGCAGTGTATGGATGTAGTCTAATGAAGCGAATTTGAAAGAAAAATATCTGTCCATTGTATTCCTCACTTAAACTATAGCTTACTTGAACGATTCCTTACTTGAATTGAACGATGCGCGGACAGTAAATATGAATATCGCATAGAGAACTTGCAATGTGTTTAATACAGTGTTTACAAGTTCCCAAAGGCAAAACACACATTCGTCTCTTAAATGATGTCACAGTGTGGCTCGTTGCAGGCCTTTCTAATTCGCGGCTTTTTGATATAAATAGCAATGTTTAAAGAGAAACTGTATTTTTTGTAGAAATATAAATGATAGTGGAGATCTTCACGGTTTTTCTACATTTGACACAGACAAAAATGTTCGTTTGATGGCAACGGAACTTCATAACTAGGCTGAAAAATTCCTTATTGGATTACTTTGCTTCTGACGCACATAAACAATTTGAAGGGAAGAACATTGTTTTGATATTTAATGAAGGGATTAAGAGTATGTTGAGGGATGCATTAAAGAAACAAGACTTCTATTATTATGCCGTAATTTAAGCTATTAAAAACTACAGCAATTGTTAGAAAAGACATATTTTCACACTCAAGGGGTTATATCTGTATGTATATTGGATTCAATATCCACCCACTAACGAGATGCAAAAACCTAATCACGAGGCTATATCAGTTGTGAATCAGGGATTCTATAACGACTAATCCAAATAGATGACTGGCTCGCTACCTATGTTAGTCAGCGCCTCCAGGAGAAGAGTTGCGTGTCCCCTGCTTGTCTTTTTTTTCAATATTTCCCAGTCGAAATTCCGATTTTGTTTAGTGTACCCTAAGGAAGCTGTATGCCAGATTTTGTAACGATCTAGCCCAAATTTTACGCTAATCGATCTGATTATAATGAAAAAACATTTCTCAAAGACGATAATTTTTTAATTTCTTAAAAATAAAATAAAATAAAATAAAAACAAATAAACAAATTTTAAAATTTAAAAAATTTAAAAAATTTAAAAAAATAATAAATAATGTGCTCCTGAAGATGTTATGGCGTTTAGAAAATAGTTGCGGATCAAAAATTTGCTGAGTTTATAAAATTAACGCCACAATTAGCGACTGATTATGCATATCACCTTTGTCAAGCTGCAGTTGTTATCTCAAATATATCATCGCAGTTTTAATTATCAGTATGTTCCTATAGGATCGAGATAGCAGTATGAACAGAATAATTCTCGATCCTATCGGAACATTATTCGATTTCTGTGGCAAGATTCTTAAACAGTCTTCTTCACTCTTCAGTACAAATCTTTTTCCAACAAATATAAATGAATCTGGATAGCAGTAAACTAACAATAACAATGACTTCTTCTAATACTCAAACAAATATAAAAGCATGCTCTTTAGACATTTCGGATCAAATTACCAAGTTAATGATTATCGTTCAATCAAACATGCAACTGAACACTCCCCGCCCGGCAGCCCCGATATATTAAAGTTGTATTATACGATTAGCGAGAATTCGTCTGTTCATACTGCTATCTCGACCCTATCGGAACACAGTATATAGCTGAAGTGGTCATGAACAATCGTACGGTGGCCCACAAGTGCAAACACAAACAATAACATTTCGACCACAAACAATAACATTTCGAATGCAAACAATAACATTTCGAACACAAAACAATTCCGTTTCGAACGCAAACAATAACATTTCGAACACAAACAATAACATTTCGAACACAAACAATAACACTTTCGAACACAAACGATAACATTTCGAACACAAACAATTACATTTCGAACACACACTATAACATTTCGAACACAAACGATAACATTTCGAACACAAACAATAACATTTCGAATACAAACAATTACATTTCGAATACAAACAATTACATTTCGAACACAAACAATAACATTTCGAACACACACTATAACATTTCGAACACAAACAATAACATTTCGAACACAAACGATAACATTTCGAACACACATTATAACATTTCGAACACAAACAATAACATTTCGAACACAAACGATAACATTTCGAACACAAACAATTACATTTCGAACACACACTATAACATTTCGAACACAAACGATAACATTTCGAATACAAACAATTACATTTCGAACACAAACAATAACATTTCGAACACACACTATAACATTTCGAACACAAAGAATAACATTTCGAACACAAAGAATAAAATTTTATACACAAACAATAGCATTTCGAACACACATTATAACATTTCGAATACAAACAATAACATTTCGAACACAAACGATAACATTTCGAACACACACTATAACATTTCGAATACAAACAATAACATTTCGAATACAAACAATTACATTTCGAACACAAACAATAACATTTCGAACACACACTATAACATTTCGAACAAAAAGAATAACATTTCGAACACAAAGAATAACATTTCGAACACAAACAATAACATTTCGAACACAAACAATAACATTTCGAACACAAACAATAACATTTCGAACACAAACAATAACATTTCGAACACAAACAACATTTCGAAATCAAACAATAATATTTCGAACACAAACAATAACGTTTCGAACACAAACAATAACATTTCGAACACAAACAATTACATTTCGAACACAAACAACAATATTTCGAACACAAACAATAACATTTCGAACACAAACAATAACATTTCGAACACAAACAATAACATTTCGAACACAAACAATAACATTTCGAACACAAACAATTACATTTCGAACACAAACAACAATATTTCGAACACAAACAACAATATTTCGAACACAAACAATAACATTTCGAACACAAACAATAACATTTCGAACACAAACAATAACATTTCGAACACAAACAATAACATTTCGAACACAAACAATAACATTTCGAAATCAAACAATAATATTTCGAACACAAACAATAACATTTCGAACACAAACAATAACATTTCGAACACAAACAATAACATTTCGAACACAAACAATAACATTTCGAACACAAACAATAACATTTCGAACACAAACAATAACATTTCGAACACAAACAATTACATTTCGAACACAAACAACAATATTTCGAACACAAACAATAACATTTCGAACACAAACAATAACATTTCGAACACAAACAATAACATTTCGAACACAAACAATAACATTTCGAACACAAACAATAACATTTCGAACACAAACAATTACATTTCGAACACAAACAATAACATTTCGAACACAAACAATTACATTTCGAACACAAACAACAATATTTCGAACACAAACCATTAATTTTCGAACACACTATAACATTTCGAACACAAACAATAACATTATACCACAAAACGGAAATAATAAGAATCCGAACGCAAAACATATTACCAAACACAAATAATAATTCAAGCGCAAAATATAACCTGTCGAAACAAAAACAAAAACTTGAAACACAAATTCGCGGATGTTGAAATGCAAATTCCCGGATGTTAAAATACAAATTCCCGGATGTAACGTACCCCAATCCTTTTCACCAGATCTCCCTCCTCCGCAGTGGTTCTTCTTCTTTGACTATATCTTAATTCACATCGTTCATAAAGTAACTACAAGCGAATTATAAAGAGTACATTGCAGGTCAAGCTCTACATTGCTTAGTTTTACTATTCCCTACAAGAGCAGGTTACCATTAATACAAGCAATTCTTAAATATTACTTTTTAAAGACAAAAGAAACCGCAACCGATAAGATTTAATATAGTCCAGTTACGAGTTAATGTTGCTAGTGTTGGTCGTTCCAGTCAAATTAAACGATCTAAAGTTGTCGTCTTCCGTGAATCACCATCAAATATTTTAATATTGTCCATAAAATCACATAATTTCACACGAATGTCCAACGTGTCTGTTCGCTTTCGATATTCCGACAAAACCAAGGCAGGCTCTTATTACACCTATTTTAAGTTTAGATAATACGTTGACGCTATCCAATGTATAAGTGTACAATTTGTGTTTGCTATCAGGGTTATTTGTCAAAATAGAAACTTAATTTTACTATTTCTATATTGTATTACGACTCCTAGACAAGAAGATGAAATTACATAGCCTCGCGTAAACAAACACTATGAAATATTTACCTTTTAATGACATTAGAAACAACCCATGGAATTAATAGTCCAGTAATGACACAATGTTGCTTGTGTTTTGGTCGTTACGTGTTAGATTAATAGATTCCATTCAAATTAAATCTGACAGTATAGAGTTGTTGTCTTCTTCCGTGAATCACCACCAAATAATGATATTTAAATATTGTCCATGTAATCACACAATTTCACACCAACTCAAGGGGTCTGTCGCTTTCGATTCAAAATAAGGCAGTCCTTTGCAAAACTTGTTTTAAGTATATAGATAATACTGAGTTCGACTCTTGCTATGTATAAGTATGCAACTTGTGTTATAAGTGTTATTAGTCAAAAGTTAAATAAAAATATCAAATAAAGCTGTAAGAAATTGACACATATGATATGATAATTTTGTATGTGGTAAAGCGGAAGATGCAGCGAAGTGAAACGTCTAGCTCACGCAATGTTCGTCATTAAAATTCTGCTAGTTATAACATAAACTCTATCGCTCGTACATGTGGTGCAATTCAAGGAAGTTAAGGTACGTAGGAAAACTAGCAACAGTAATTAACACTGAAAGATCAGATGCACTGCCACTTATAATTATGAACAACTGATATTTTCTAAGCGCTACTAATGAGAGCTCAATTAGCTATATATTATTTTCTAAGCGCTAGCTGTTCGAAACAGTAAGTTTTATCTTTTGTTTCATTATTCCATAAATTATCAGTATTGAAAAACAAAAGATGTTAAACACGTGTTCCGCAATGAACAGAATTAGGTTTATTTTTGTGATTGTTAGAGAGAGAGAGAGAGATTGATTGATCGATTCACTTTTATTTAAAAAAAATACGGTAGTTTCATAAGTTACAACGGTCTTCTTTACGTGAAAGCCGTATTAAATTACTAACTACCGTATTTCCTCGATTAAGCGCCCCCTCGAATAAGCGCCCCCTGTAGACCTTGATTTTTTTAAATAAGCGCCCCCCTCGATTAAGCGCCTTCCCCCTCAAATAATTAAGTGCCCCTCTCTACGTACTTATTTAAATTACAACGCAATTTCTAGAAACAAACTTTCTTTTTTAATTGAAAGTCATTCACATTTATGTCCATGTGCCTGTACGTTTCTTTCGCTTTCACCAGCTCCACGTGTAACTTCTCTGCAATTCTTAAGTGTGCTGTTCTAGCGCCATATACACATGGAACGACTGATCCATTTTCGTGTTTCCTTGCACCAGTCACCTCTGCTGTGAGGGAATTATTGTCTCTTGACGTCAGGAAACATTTCACCAGAAAATTTCTATTGGAATATGTCCTACAAGTTCATGCTCTCTTGTATTTTACTTGAAAAATGACTTTCTTATTCTTGACATGATTTTGTATATTTTGTAATAACCGCCCCCCCCCCCCGAATAAGCGCCCCCCTCGAATAAGCGCCCCTCCTTTTAGTCTCAAAATTAATAAGCGCCCCGGGGCGCTTAATCGAGGAAATACGGAAATTAAATAGATAATTTAAAATACAATGTACAATAATAAAAATATTTTGACTTAATAAATTGAAGCGGAAGCTTTAGAGCCCATTAACAACTTATTTTTAAATATTGTTGTAAAATTCATTAATAATTCATGAAGCAAATTCAAAAGAAATTAATATTTAATCAGCATATTTAACCCAGAATAAAACATTGATTAATAAAACATCAATGTTTTATCAAAGTTAACTTGCTGATTAATAAAACATCAATGTTTTATCAAAGTTAACTTGCTCAAATTGAACTTTTTCGGAGTTAAAATAATTTTTTTGTACCGTTTCTACAACTTCCAAACAAAGTATGCATAATATATTCTATTCATTTTACAAGTTCATTAAAACATTCGAGGTCGATGTTTATAAATATCATAAACATCGGCCGCTCATGTTTTAACTACTACTTTTAGATTTTGCAGTTTTTAAATCCAGGGGAAGAGAATTCCAATTTTTTCCTCCCTTGTATAAAAATGACGCTTTATAGTATTCTGTTTTTGGAATATAACTCATTGACACATTAATGGCATTTTCCCTGAGACGAGATTTATATGGATTATCTTCAGAGTTCAATGAGAATAGATCTCTGAGATATTTTGGAACTCTACAATTAATCGTATCGTACATTAAGGTGCTAAGATTCAAAGCTAAATTATCCCAATTTAGTCGTTCTAGGATATCTGCTGATCTCATGTCATAGCCTTGAAAAGTTTTGTAATTTTTGGATTTTTCTGGCAAGCCCTTTGTTTAAATTGCCCCACACAGCATCGCAGTAGTCAAAGACAAGCTATATCAGGGCTTTATACATAATTTTTAATATATCTAATGCCACATAATCACGAGCCTGCCTTAGACCACTTATAGAACGATTGTTAATCGTAGTTGCCAATATTATTCTCTATTTGTGATTGGTAATAATCAGCTTTAGCCCTCCTGATGTGATTGTTGATCCTATTTCTTTCTTTCTTAAATTTTTCCCTTAAAACTGGGTCTTTCGTTAACACTGCTTGCTTTTTAAGTTTGTCTCGATTTATTATAGATCTTCTTAAAGGGACACTCCGGCCCAAATACAAATGCAGTTCATATGAAAGATCTTACTGACTTTTAGTTTACTTAGTTTATTTCCAAAGTTTCAGCATTCCTATCAATTTAATTGAGAAGATATTGCTAGTTAAAGTTGAAAATTTGTGGATTTTGACGCCATATTGGTTTTGAAAATATGACGTCATTGAGTGATTCTTTATCGTCAGTGGAGTTGTTTTGATGGCGATCACATAGTGATAGTTATTGTGAATGGTCTTTGGACGAAAATTAGTCGAAATAAACGATTTAGTTCATCATGCAGGAAAGTAGAGGAGCTTCTTAGGCATAATACGAGATCACGTCACTCAGTGACGTCATATTTGAGAAACAAAATGGCGTCGAAATTGGACAAACTCTCCAACTTCAACTAGCCACATCTTCTTAACTAAATTGATAGGAATGCTGAAACTTTGGAAATAATCTAAAGTCAGTAAGATCTTTCATATGAACTACATTTGTATTTGGGCCGGAGTGTCCCTTTAATTCAGTTGTAAGCCACGGTGATGTTTTACGTCTGACTCTTCTAGTCCTAACAGGTGCATGCTTATTAGCCACAGATATGAACATATTATACCAATGTTCAATCATATCATCTGGTGTATCGCAGTTTTCAATATAATTCCAGTCCATTAGTTTTATCATCCCTGAATGCATCGGCATTAACTTTATTAAATGAGCGGGTAGTTACATATTTATGTGTATTCTTAGATGGGATGGCAAATTTCCGAATAGCGTACACCAGGCTGTGTTCACTAATTCCAATATGCATAACACCCGAGGATATAATTCTAGAAGGCTCATTAGTTAAAATCACATCAATAAGTGTGTTAGAATTTGAAGTTACTCGTGTCTGTTCATTTATTAATTGTGTCAGCTGATAAACAGTACTTAACTGTTTTAATTGTGTTAATTGAGCGTCGGTAGTACTAGCTAAATAATTGCAGTTAATGTCACCAAGAAGTAAGTACTCCTTTGACTCCATATCAAGTACCCGGATTATATTTTCCAGTTTCTCAAAGAAACCCTCAATACAAGTATGTCTATAAACTGCAATAACATTAAATGCTTTACTATATTTGGTATCATAATATCAACACTCAACACTTAAAATTCATTGACAGTCATCTCTAAGTTTATAATTAATGGTCGAGCGCAGATAAAGGCGAACCCCACCTCCGTTTCTATTTCGATCTTTTCTCAAAATTGAGTATCCATCGATTAGAACTAAATTATCTTCTATGATAGAATCAAATCTGGTTTCATTTATAGCAACAATGTCAAAATATTGGTCATTTAAATAATTCTCAAATCATCAATGTGCTTCGTCAGGCTTGCTATATTCAAAACTGGCCATTTTAAAGTCCCTAATCTTAGGGAATATAAAGAAAGAAAGAGAGAGAGAGAGAACTACTTCATTATAAAAAACGGTAATTTCATCAATTAAATACAAGAATTGCTTTTCATGAAAGCCGTTATACAGATAATATTAAAAATGATATACATTAATTAAATTATTAAAATAATTATTTAACATTTGTTGCATATCTAATTGCAACTTGAAGACTGTTCCACAGTGTTGCTCCTTTATATGATAGACTGTGCTTCAAATACTCAGAATGTGGTTGTGTCACATTAACATCAGACATTCTCAAATTATACTCAGCTTCCTCATTTACAGGTGTAAACAATTCCCGCAGATACCCAGGTGCCAAGTCGTTTATCATCTTATACATCAAAGTTGATGTTTGACGCATGCATCTGGTCTCTATACTGTAGGTCCCACCATCCAAGATTATCCAGTATCTCAGTTGTTCTAACCTCAAAACTCGACCTAGTAATAATTCGGGCAGCTCTGTTTTGTTACTTTTGCAGTTTACTTTTTAAAACTTTGCCACAATTCCCCCACAAACTACAGCAATAATCAAAATGTGGCAACAACAGTGATTGGTACAAGGTTATCATATCTGAGATAGCCAACATTTATCTAATGCTTCGTAACATTCTGAGACCTTTTAAAACTTTGGAAATTATTATATTATTAATATGATCCTCCCAATGAGTTTTTCATTTACCAGAACTCCAAAAATTTTGTTTTTGAAACACGAATAAGTTCCTTATTAATTTTAATTTTCGGATCACATACCAACTGTTTTAATCTGTGATCTGATGCTATAACGATAAATTCCGTTTTACTTGCATTTGCTGACAATTTATTAGCACTTATAGCCAAGTACTAAGATTGTGCATATCTCTATCAAGCAAATTTTCAAGATCAGCAATTTTTACTGTTTCCGCAGTGATCTCAGTATCATCGGCATAGATACTTGGTGTAGTAAACTCCAAACAGTTGGGAATTAAGGTCATTTACATAAATTAAGAATAAAAGGGGACGCAAAGTTGATTCCTGCATGTGGAACTCCTGTGGTCAAGTATCTAGATTGCGAGAACACACCATTAACCATGCAATATTGTGATCTATTAAACATATACACTATATGCTGAAAACCATTCCCAGGTGTTTCCTGTTATACCATAAAGATCAAGCTTTTTTAACAAGATTGCATGATCAACAGTATCAAAGGCCTCACTTAAATCTACAAGAACACCACCATTCAATTAACCATTATCAATATGTTTTTAAACCAACGTTCAGTTGCCTGCAGCAAAGAAGTTAAGGTGGAGTGATTTGACCGAAATCCGGATTGAAACTTTGTCAATATATTATTAGCAGCCAAATACGAATAAAGTTGATCAAAGACAATTTTCTCAAATACTTTTTTAACATCCTCTGCCCAGATTATATCATGAGCGTCGCTAAATTCTGTTGATTTATTAAACTGGACTAAATTGATAAAAGTCCCCAGTTGGTCTTTGGTTCCCAACCATGAGAACTTTGGTTTCTTACCATCGATACATTTTAGCAACTTAACATACACAGATTGCTGATTTTGGTCATTATACACCGCAGCGGCTATATATGACATCCTTCCGCCCTTTTGAGAGATATATAGACAGAGAGAGAGAGATCTATATCCGAAAATCTATATCCAAAAAAGTTGTCTACGCAGCACTTTTTTTATTGTCTGTTAACAGAAGCTTGCCAATAGTACAGCGGATAACGCTTAAAAATGAACATTGGTGTGCACCTTTACCTAAAAGCATGAAACTTTCCACAGTGAACAATCATAACTTAAAGTTTATTTTCAGATGTGGAGCCATCTGAGATTTGACCTGTGACGTCACCGAGAGGTCAATTACGTCATCCAGTTAAAAATAACTGTAATAAAGTAAATATTACTGGCATAATGAAAATTTAAATATATCTGCTGGAAAACGCCGAAAATCATCTTTAAATCATCAATAATCTAGAAAACAACACAACTTTATCCTTTCGAGTTTCTGTATTATGACCTTTGAACTTTGACTTTTGACCTTGTGTAACTTTAAAATACCAAAGCAGAATCATAATCTGATTCAAATCAATTAAATGTCTGCTGCATTCAAGAAATACAGATCCTATAACTATTTTTAAACTGTTTAGCTTGAATTCTAACAGTGTTATTTGTTGCTCTATGTGATCTTGCCAAGTCACTATGCAAACTACTGCAATGTTAACATTCTCCAGAACACGAGCAGAGGGCAGTGCATCTCAATGTTGCTTTAACGCATTTGCATCGGGCTGTACAACCCTTCTTACACCCGCAGTGCAACAACTCGTAGCAAGAAGACGAAGCCTCTGGAAGTGCTGTCCACAGTGGTGTCCACCCATCACTGCTTTCCTTCCAGCCCCAGTTGGAAGGGCTAGGAAGCTGAGGATCTGGAACTAATGCCTGGTTCCATATGTTTGCTTGATAACACGCTCGCTTGATATGCTGTATCAGTGCTGCTTGAGTTGGTGGAATGTTCTCAAGACTTCTCGACTTCCGGGCAGTTACGATACTCCGGTTTGTGATATTAATTAGATAACTAATATGATAGATTCATGTTATTTCATTACGTCTTGCTCTGATGAAACATTAGTCTTTCTTTGCTAAAACTCGCGGCAGTTTCGCTTTTCGTAATAGGGAGGGTCTGGTAACGGAAGCTTATAGTAATGTTACGATACTCCGGTTTATGATATTAGGATAACTAATATGATAGATTAATAGAGAGAGGTACAGTGAAATACTACAGAACCTTACCGCGTTGTTCGAACAAGACGAAAAAGGAAAAACCTAAAAGGAAAAACGAACTTCTTAGAGATAAGGAAACAATATGTTAGAAATGTCATGTTGATGCACGTGATTAATTCAAAACACTGAAGCGGTCGTTATAGCAACATATAACAGCGAATCACAAAATATTTAAGAGCTGCCTCAAACGCAAGGAAATTATTGCATGATAGAAATGGATATTTACCTTCGCTTTAGTATATACTTACAGTGCAAACTTATGCACTTACAGTATTAAACTTATTTATTTGCAATTAGATTTTGGAATAACATGATCTTTGTTTATAATCCAATTACATGTTCTTCGAATATTCTAATTGAATATTCTAATTGCATGTCAAACCCTCTCTCCTCCTTGGGGTTATTGCAGGGGTTTATAGAGCGTTTCAAATTTAAGCGGTTTTTCTCATTATTCCCCATTATTCTCTACCGTATCACTCTATACTCTGCAATATCCTCCACCTCAGAAGCTCTATAAATCCCTGAATAATCCCAATATATTGAATTTCTCAAGAAGTATCCGCGGAGGAGAGCTTTCATGTGTCAAACCAATCTATGAATGAGAGCAGGGGAAGCTGAAATGAGACAAAGCCGGATGTAAATAAATGATAAGCGAAAGCTTGCTTTACGTGTTGTTATACAATCGTATCTTTACTGATTTTAACATTTTGCATACGGTGTACGTTGTCATTAATCCATGTTTACAAAACACAACCATAATATATCAAAACTCGTGACCTACCAGTACAAAATATATAATCATTAAACCCTTGAATTTCTCTTCATTTTAGTCTGCATGTGCTGTAATATTAGCTCTACCATCTCAGTTTAGATAGCCACTGGTCAACGAAAAGTTATAGGTTGTGTCATAAATTATGTAACATCCTCCCTAACATCCCAAGTTACATAGCTACTAATCTCAATTAGAGCATCTTACTGTATGTTCATCATACGGTTATAGGTTGCGTGATATAAATTATGCAACCTTCGCGCCGCCGTCTGCGTCTACGTAATCCAATGCTTAGGCCATCTGCTTAATTATCCGTATTTTTTGATGTTTGGGTACACAATGTCAAAGTATTAGTTCTATACGTCTTAAAACTTTGAGTATACGCAACGTTTGTCAGTTGAACTTCCTTAAGCTTTTTAGTTATATTACAGATGTTTTTGTTCTGAAATATTTAACATCTTGTGTGGGACTCACTTCACTGCGTCCTCCGCTTTCCCATTGATTTTATTTATTTATTTCACTTCTAACGCGATCACTTCTACAGCAAGCAATATAGGCGACGCTTTTCCAATCGTTATATGGAGTCAAACAACGTCCAAACATAGTATAGAGCGAAATAGACAAAGCGATCGAACTTACCTAATTCACCAAATCACCCTTGCTGAGAATATTTCGACGATGTTTGATAAAAATAACATTATTCGATTACCAACACTATCTGTTCCACCGATTCAAACAAAGCCACTTGTTTTCACTAGAAAATTGAATGATGGGTTGATTGATTTTTAAAACTTCGCGAAAGAGATTTGGTTTCAATTTGGCGGAAGTTATGGAGTCTGTTTACAATTTTAATCTTCTGGGTTGGATACTTGTTATTCAGCTATATTTAGAGAATAATTTCACCCTCTCAGCAAATCATCATCGAGTGTTTAGATGCTCTATATTAGCTAAGTGGAATGCACATTGAAGTACAGTGAAAATGTGCGGTAGTGCGAGTAATTGTTAATTGACTTTGGCCCGTTTCATACGTCCAAGAAAGGCTTTTGCTCATTTAATTAGGTTCGGCAAATGAAAAATTCGACGTTTGAAGCTGGACTAAATTTCTTTATTCCGAATGTTTTCTAGAACTTTCATCACGCATTCATGCACAACGTAGCTTGGCCAATCTTCAAGCCCAATGTCGGTTTGAAATATACCACATATTTATATGGAGCTCAACAATATAATTTTATTTAGCTACTTTTGTTATGGTCGTGGCTCTTTAGTATACCTAAAAGGTCGAAAACTTGCTAGCCGCGGGGGGGGGGGGGGGGAGATTCTCGTTAGGCGGGCGGTTTAGTTGATAGGGGTATCTATAGAAAATAGCTGACACGTTGCACCCTCGTACCAGCCTCCTAGTTTATTGGATTGTAACCGACCCCAAAACAACAAAGGTAGTAAGCTATAGAATATATCAAAGGAAAGTTAAATTAAATGATCTATTTACAACATACTGTAGACAAGCTTTATCCCGGTAGCTAACTTAGTTCTCTTTAAAAGCGCGGATAATCGAACATGCCCAAAAATATAATTTTCGTAATGCGGATACCATCTTGTAAACAAACTTTCAGCTGTCTTTGACGAACGTTTTCTTGAGAAATAATCAACTCCCAATGCTACAATATATAGTATCCATTTTCTTCATTGAATATATAATACAGTAATATCCTTATTAACCCAATAATTTGGTCAGAAGAAGTATAGTGGTCCTTCTTTGTGAAATCTATTGTTACAACCATCAGAAAAAGCTTTAAATGTCCCATATAGTTGTTGACGCTTGCCTTCGATCGCTCGATATGGATAAAAATTTGGCGTTTTCTGATTGGCTTAAGCGGACACGGACCTCTGCGAAGACAGTCCTGCTTGTTTGTAGCTAAATTAAGATCAGCGTCATCCCCGCCTGATTGAAAAATTCATAAAATTGATCCTTCGACAGTGTGAAATTTATGAAATGAGAGTTTATCGCGGTAACAAAATAATTGCTAGTTATTACCACATTTTAAACAACACACTTCTTAGCCATGCATTTTTTGCTGAAATTGTTGTGACGCTAATGCAACCATAATTCGACGTTGAATCAACATCTATTTCTTACGTTTAATACACCGCGGATAAAGCTACATATTGGCATTGTCGTGAAACATGAAGACGCTATATGCAATCAAAATTCAACGTCGAATCGACATATATTTCTGGCATCGATATACTGACGTCGATAAAGCGACGTCGATTCGATGTTGCGGTTTGGTCGAAAAATATGATAACGGTAAATACGACCAAAATTCAACGCCGAATTGAAGTCTATTCTTGACGTTAGTAAAACGTCAATACATGAAAGTGACGACGACGTACTTTGATTCTACGTTCAGTTTGGTCGTAATATATGTTGTGTAAAGCAATGTCGTGACAAGGTTAATTATGTATTAGCTGCCTTGTATATACGCAGCTATATATTAAAACAAAGATAAATGATCTGTTTACAATATGCGTACAGCTTATCCGGCTTTTTTTAAAAAGAACGGATAATCGAACATATCGTAACGTGTTAACAATCCCACATCCAGTGGGCTGGTACGAGTGCCATGTAGGTCACTTCCTTATATATATGGAATACTGTCCGTACTAGAAGTACATATGTTTGGTTTAGGATCTTTGTTGTTTTGAGGTTGGTTACAATCCGATAAAACAACGCCAATCCCAGTCATCTCTCCACATTTCGACCTTTTGGGTGGTTGGTTAACAGGGCCGCCAACATGGGCAGGAGACTAGCGACTAAATGAAGAACGTGCTCCGATCTCTGATTGGCTACTAAAAATAGCCTTTAAAATTATTTATTCCTCGTGTGTGCGTGACGCTTTACACACGAAGAAAACTCGAAGGCCTTGCCACGGTCGTGTATCGAATCAGTTTATATTATGAACCATAGTTTTTCCGCTCATATTCTTCAAATTTCTTAAACATTATAGTTGTGTTGCCTTGTTTGTAATCTTAAAATATCCAACGTTTGCAAAATATTCAACTCTTGAACATCAACTGAGAACATCGGTAGCTATGCGTATGATAATTTACTTATTTGAGCAAGACGCCGGTGAATCGAACAACATGAGTACATCAATCATCGAACTGGAATGAGCACCGGTGCCAAAATCCCACCTTCGACTGCTCCAATACATTGTCGAGCAATCAGTGTCTGCAAGTCAGCAGGGATTGCTCCGCAATGTGTTGGAGCAGTTGGGTGGCCGTTTTGGCAGCGTGCTCATTCCAGTTCGATGATTTTGCGGTATCAAGTTTTGATGTGCTTCTGTTCGATTCAACGGCTTTCTGTTCAAATAAGAAAATTATCACACGCATATACCGTAGCAAACTACCGATGTTCTCAGTTGCTGTTCAAGAGTTAAATATAATGCAAACGTTGGATATATTCCAAGATTACAAACAAGGCAAAACAACAATGTTTAAGAAATTTGAAGAATATGAGCCGAAAAACTATTGTTCATAAAGTATAAATATTCGACACTCGACCGTGGGAAGGCCTTCGAGTTTTCTTCATGTGTAAAGCGTCACGCAACATGAATAAATAATTTTTAAGACTAGTTTTTAGTAGCCAATCAGAGATCGGACACGTTCTTAATTTAGTCGCAGGTGCCATGAGTGAAACGTGACGAAGAATCTTAGCTCGAAACTTTAAACCTGTTACACAGTATTTCCACAGTACACCATCTGAACGGATGCGCGAGCAATAATTTCAGTATTTAATAGAGATAGAGACGGCTGACCAATAAAATTTATTAGGGCGAGTTTCGATTTCCAGAACTGCAACGTTCAACGAGCGAAATTAAAATGAAGGATAATAAATTATTATACATGGATAAAAATAGGTAAAAATTAAAAACAAATTATTATGAATAATAAAATATGTAAATGCAAAGCAAATTGCAGTTCATTTTTACCAATTTTTATCCATGCAATAATTTATTATCCTTCATTTTAATTTCGCCCGTTGAAGGTTGCAGTTCTGGCAATTATCGAAAAGCTCGCCTTAATAAATGTTATTGGTCAGAGAACGTCTATATCTCTATTATGTATATAATCCTGGCCGCGCTTCTTCAATCTTTCCCCAATTTTTTCAGTATTCTTTTAACTCGTCTCGGAGTTCATCTCTAAGTTCACCAGCTAGACTAGGTGATATCTCGGTTTTGTAATCTCGGTCACTCAGATTCATGTTTTCTCCTACCCAGGATGCTACCGAAGCATGAGGGGCGGATACAGGGGGAGACTGGGGTTACTAGTCTGGCCCTATTCCTTGTCCCAATCACCGATACATTATAATTGATAGGCTTCGATTCGGAAACTAGTTGAATTTCAACGTCATGAGAGGTTAAGTTATTTCTACATTCTTCCATTTTCTGATTTCTTGTTTTGAATTGTTTTGAATTTATATCTTGCCTTGGGCCTTGTTAATAGTGTATGATTTAACTTAGTGGTTGGCTTATTAAAGGGCTATGTCATGCAAACATCGCTGAAAATGCGTTTCTAGATCTTGAAAATATCAAAATGTTCTGGATCTAGATCGTTGCGGTTCGCCCCACTACGTACACCAGAAGTAACAAGTGTTGCTTGCCTTACAATTATAGTTACAATTATATAGTTACAATTATAATTATAGTTACCATTATAAGCTTACAGTGGTAAGCTTACAGTGGTAAGCATGCAAGGCTTGACAAAATGCCTCATTCCGTAACTAGAGAATGTGATGAAGTTTACGACTTCCAATGTTTGAGTATCTTATTGTCACCAAGTCACCCCCTTGAAAAAATCCTGTATCCGCCCCTGAGAAGTCAAAGATACGTAC
The DNA here is from genome assembly GCA_035772405.1 of Chrysogorgia sp. JL179-B06. NCBI lineage: Eukaryota > Metazoa > Cnidaria > Anthozoa > Scleralcyonacea > Chrysogorgiidae > Chrysogorgia > Chrysogorgia sp. JL179-B06. The sequence continues at coordinate 1,987,310 of JAYKKM010000229.1, forward strand.
ACGAGAAACAACTGGTTAATTTCACGGATTCTGTATAGTAGGGTTTAAATTGCCAACTTGCCAACAAAAGTGTGTTCTGGATATCGTGAAAAACTACCAGCCCTGAATCACTCGGCTAAACGAGTTAGCACTGGTAGGAGGACTCGACTGGCCTTTCATTAAACATGCAACGGATGGAAATCTATAATCGAGTAAGCGCATCACATCGGGTACACAGACTACCTCTCTCCATATAAACACCCTTAGAGACCCATACAAGACGAAATAAAATGTCACCTCTGTATGGGTTATATATAAGAATAACCATGAATGCTGCTAAGTACCCAAAAGAACTGAATATATATAATATGAAAAGGAGACTAAATACGAGAACTCCAATATGTCGAAAAATACTCAAGTAAGAGTATACTTACGTATATTCGGACAATATATCCTTCTTCAGGTCAGATCACCTCATGTAAGCTTTACAAAATAACGCTGCCTGCCACTTTTTTCTTGACCTTTCTCGTTATTCTTCTTCTACTGTATGAAGCCTTGAATATTAAAAATGGTAGCGTTTATCGTTGACAGTACCACCGTTGTATCAGAATTTTTCTGAAATTTGTGTTTACCTTTTTTAAAGACAAAAGAAACAACCGACAAGGGTTAATAGTCCACGGTTATGACACAACGTTGCTTGTGTTCGTCGTTACGTCTTAGATAACATTAAAATTAAACAATCTTACAGTGTATAATAGAGTTCTTTCGTGAGTTCTTTAGAGTTCTTTCGTGAATCACCACCAAACAATCAGCGGCTCAAATACTCTCTATAAAATCATATCATTTCCTATATAGAAAGCCAACAAAGGACCAAGGTTGGTTCAAAACCTGCAGGTATTCGTTACAATATCTGTTTTAAGTAGATAATAGTTCGACGGTATCCATGTATAAATGTACAACTTGTGTCCTATACGTCTGTCAAAAGTGAAACTGTTTACGAATAAAGCTGTAAGAAAAGGGAGATATAGGATCATTTCGTAAGTGGTAAAGCGGAAGATGCAGCGAAGTGAAACGTCTTGAGCCCACGCTTTGTTCGTCATTACAATCCTGCTAGTTAAAGGCCACTCCAAATTACAGGTAGACTTTAGTTTCCCCGGCGTCCACACCTTGCTGGGAATCGCACGCGGGCGAGCTGTCCATATATTAAACTATTATTTATAAAATAACATTTTGAAAACTTGCGCACTGATTGGCTAAGAGCCATGTTTATATAACTGTATGTATATAAACATGGCTTTTTCCTGCCATTTTTATTAAATGGACTGCAAAACGAACCTTTGCTCTCAAACAGGTAAAATATCGATAAAGTGTTCTGTGACAGCCAACAAGAAGAAAAACGAGAAGATTGGATGCTTTTATTCACAGTTAAGGGCGTTTATGTTCATTTGAGCAGCCGCGACGACGCTGTCTAGCGTGAGTAAGCTAAGGAGAATGTATATTTTCATAATTTTAATGAAAGAGTCCAATTATTACTTATTTCCTCAGTGTTATTTTATAAAAGAAATAGAAAACATCTTTCCGTGTTTACATACAGTTATAGAAACACTCGTAAAAGTTTGGGAGAACTCGAAATAGCGTGGAAAGACTCGCCCTGCGGGCTCGTGTTCCCACTAATTTCACGTTCTCCCAAACTTCCACTCGATCGTGTTTCTATAACTGTAAACACGGAAAATGTTTTCTATTTCTTAACAATCACATTAAATATCAACCTGGAAGTAATCTCACGGTCCGTATTTCTGCCACCAAAATACTATCCATTCTGCTGTCTTTCTATAGGCGTTGTTTCGGATTTTTACCTGCGGAAACGTAAGCCACTTTCTCCATTTGTTGACATTCGCAAATTAAAATTGTAACGCGAATGTAGTCCTATATTCTACGTAGTCCTTCATAACTCCTATATTATAATATTTACATATATATTATGTCAATAAATGTACGTAGAACCAATATACAATTTACTGAAATACATAAACAAAAATAGTAGGTACGCAACGCGTACATGTGTCTGCTGACATTTGAGAAACAGAGAAAGATAAGTTCATACTTCATTGGCTTCTGTCCATTCTTTGTGAGTATGTCACAATTGAGGTTCGGGTATGTACCTAACCAGACGTGGAAACGAGATTCTCAACAGATTTGATCAGCGGATCTTCCGCTTCGCCAACCTCCCCAGAATAGGTGCGATATAGCGGAATAGGCGATCGCCGCACCACTTCTTTCCGCGGATAAGTTTGCATGATACAAATACAACTCACTAGTAATGTGACCATTCACGCCGGCGAACGAATCCGATACTATACCGATTGGTTTCCGATTGCCAACGCCACAGCGAGCGAGTGACATAATTCAATCAATCAACAATCGATCAACAACTTTATTTAACCAAGCTCAAACTCATTAACTGAAAGTTTATTTCCATGAGGGGCGTGTGATTTAACTAAATGACATTAAAAAGATAAAACCTATGATATAAACTAACTAATTACATTAAAATTGTTATACAAGAGCAAATAAATATAATCTATACAAGAGGAAAGGCAGCAAATTTTCCTTTGAATTTAGGCAGTGATCACATTCTCTCATTTCAGTAGGTAAAGAGTTCCAGATAATTACTCCATCATAGCTGAAGCTCTTTTTTAGATTATTTGTACGAGGCTGTGGTAATTGAAGTGAAGAACTGCTTTCCTTTAAATCGCAACTAGTTATATCACGTTTTTCAGTGAATAGGTCTGTAAGGGATCGAGGTCCCAAATTTTCAATACTTTAAACATTATTTTTTGCCTTTTTTTTCGTTGAGCCTTTGGAGGTTCGCAACACAATGAATCCAGTGTTTCAACATAACCGACTTCATTACTCATGATCACAAGAACTCTAGCAGATCTGTTGTGAAGTTTTTTGTAATCTTTTAGCTTGGCACAAACCAAACTCGTCCCAAACCTCAAAACAGTAATCAAAATGTGGCTGAATCAAAGCAAAATAAACTGAAAGTAACGGCTAAGTAAAATAGCTCCTATTCCTGATGATATCTAATTCTTACAGATTTTTTCAGTATTTGCATTCCAAATCAAATGCTGATCAACAATTACCCCAAGTACCTTACTTTCAAAAGCCTGTTTAACGGCTCAGGTTCAATACAAATTTCAGGTTCTCGATCCAGTTTAACCCGTTCCTATGCTTCCTATATCCACGAGTTAAAAAGATAAAAAGTTCCTTCTTCAATTAATCATATTTAACGTGTTGTTTTCTCTCGCTTATACATTACAGTTACATTACATTACAGTTATTTCCTGATGATGACTTCCTGGTGAAGTAATTCATTTGTAAGAAGTGAAATTATATAAAATCGTGTTCTGTTTTACCACAGAATAAAAAACTACATTTTATGCAGAGCTGTGTGACTGATTACACAAGATATATAGTCGTACAAGTGCCGTATATGCGATATTTTAAATATGGAAAACATATACTAACTTCCTCCATATGACTCTATAGCCATGACTTCAGACTCGTGACGTAATTCTAGATACAAGGACTATTCCTAATGATTAACAAATGTCTATGTTTCCTTGACTTCAAAGTTTAGAATATTCATCAAAAGATTTCACCAGAGCTTCAACAACCTCATAGCAGCATTTGAATTGACTCTGAAAACGAGATAATTAAATCACGCGTGTAAATACCAGTAAACTTCTGAATATAAGCCCTGGATGTCCAAAGGACTTATTGGACGGCTTATATTCGGAGGGCTTATTTTCCGCAGGTTAATTATCGGAGGGAATGCAGCGTTTCAAAATAGCATTGGCTTATTACTTATTGGATGGGATTTTACAGGTTAATGACTTGTGCTCGTTCGCGACGTTTAAGAAGGAGCCGGATTTATGACTTGGCCCGGCGGACTCCAAAGACCTTATTCGTCTCTTTGTCTTTACGAAATCCTAAAACAGATACTTTACCATACAGATCTCACACTGATGTAAACTTTTTGGTAAAGATTATATGAAACATCATAACATAAATAGAGAAAGATCAAAGACATCTTACCGCATTCTCTACAAACTGGGGGCGCATGCTACGGATGAGCTTGATGCACTGAAATACATCAACAACCTGAACAATTTTCACTCTGTCGACAAGATGAGAGATTGCAATGAAGGTACCAGTCCTCCCAGCGCCATCACTGAAATTAAAATGATAGCCTTTAATCGCTGGCGCGGTTATTATAACGTGATTACGTCACCAGAGATACGAAGTGCAAGAGATGCGCGGCGTCATATACAAGGAATACACGTGAAACATGGGTTACCTATGAAATATGAGGGATACGTGTGAAATATGAGAGTATACGTGAAGAGATATAATTGAGAACACAAGGCATACTGATGAATACAAGGGGCATACTTGTGCAACGTGAGCGACACTTGTGAAGCATATATTGTGGATACGAGTGAAACATGAGGGTATGGGTGAATATAAGGGTATGTACCTGCATATGACGGTGACTGGTCCTTTTCCCGCTGCTCTTTGTGAGGTTTCGACTTCTCTGAGTAAAGCTACCACGTTATTGTTATCATTCGGTACTCCGTGATCTGGCCAGCTTGTGTATTGAATTAACCTCAATGTACGACCTCCACTCAGATCCTGAAATATTATAGTTTTTTTATGTAAAATTATGTTGTGATTTTTTCCCATAAAATTAAGAACACCACCAAATACATTCATGCTTAATATGAAAGTAACATGATAAATTTAAGACTGCAAACTTTGAGCTTCTTTTCACAAATGGCGACAATCCATTAATGGTGGCCATGCAAAACGGTCAAATTTGACTAGAAAATAATTTCAAAATTTTTCAGTCAAACACGGAGCGATCTCATAAAAGGACAAGCTCCTCCCCTTTTCGAGATGCGAGAGATTTGAAATTAAAAAATAGCTGCCACTTCCAAACCGTAAACGCACGGATAAATAGCTGTGATATGGCCAAAAAAAAAAGTATTCTGTTTCTGGTCAGTATGTTTGTCGAAAATCGACGCGGCGACGCGGCTTTTTTTTTTTTTCTTTTTTTTTTGAAGGGAACGCTTTTTGCAGAAATTGTGAGTACTTTTCTACATTTCTATACTTCTCTATATATTTATAAGTGCATACATCGATTGTTTATGCTAATATAAATGTTAAACTGTCACAAAGTTTACAGGTTTAATAGAATAAAAATGAGAACTACTAAACAATGTTAAATCACAAAAAAATACTTCGACGCGCATAGTCAAAGATGACACGCGCGCTGACTAGAAACAGAATACTTTTTTTTTTGGCCTATAACGCGTTTATTAAGTATCATTTTGCATATTCAATCCTTTGTGTTTTGTAATGTCACCCATGAAAAATGGATAGAAAAATAAACTCCCAATGAACCCCACGACTACAAAATTTTACTGTACTGGCAACTAATTTTAACATATTATTTTCGATACCAGTCTTTGACCTTTGTTTAGCTGCACTATGAAGTTGTCCCCGGTCAATATAAATTATATCCATCTGTATCTGTATTTGCACATGCCTAAACACTTTTGAATGCAAAAAAGTGAAAAAAAACTAAATTTCACGGTTGACAATGCTGTGTTCGACATCATCGTTGGCGCCAAACGGGGATACGCTTATTGTGCAACAAGGCGTATAATTATATAATACTTACACATTCTCGAATTGTGATTGGCTAAAAAACCAACAGACAATTATTTCAACAAAAATATGCAGTACCGAACTTACTGGAGATGGAGAAATAATAAATTTCCTTAAGATAATATCACCCGTCTTTTTGGCTGAGTCCAACTGAAGTGTGATAGAGCCAAAAGATTTAGGTTTTGCTCTCTCTGTTGGCCAAAACATCGGATATTCCTGGAAACAAAAACATAAGACTGGTTTTGTTATCACCTGCATTTCCGAACCAATGTCGGCTTGGACTGCCACCAATTCAGGGGCTTAGCTATTTCACACACGACTCGTGCCCGTCGTAGCTAGCTATAAACCCTTTTCAAATCTTGAAAAGTAACTTTCAAACTTCCCACGTTCAATAGATCGAATAATGAATTGAAATTATTTTGATTATAAGGGTCTATACGAAAGAATTAACGATGATAAATGTGTTATATATATGCACTGATGTAGTGAATGTGGAAGAATGTATAGTAGACCACGATACATGGACGAACGTGAAACTTAAATCCTCTGAAAATGTTTCCCTGTACGGAACACAAATGGACAGAGAAGGTTACAATGATGTACTGGTTCGATTATCTCGAGTTTTCAAGAAGGTTTAACTCGACTTTCGTTTTTTTTAGATAAACCAACCTCGTCGTTTTCTTTTAATTGGTTCAACATAACAATTGTCGAGGAATTGTGCTGCAACATCATCCTCCAAAAATCGTTGATGGTTTCTTTCAGGGGAGTTTGGGTGGCAATGAAGTAGTTTTTGCCAAGATATCCCTAAAGAGAAACGAAAATCATGCAATATTAGTTTCTTCATTTATTATGTGCGTGACAAAATTACTGCATTGTGATTAGTTGGAAAATGGCGGTCTATTTTCCGGTTTTTTTGGCTTTTCCAACTACTTGTGCTACGCTATCAATTGTTTTCCTATGGAACAAGAGGTTTTTAAGGCGCTAAATAAAGTCAATGATTTAGGTTCCTTTCAGTTACTTGCAAGCAGTTCTCTTATGAAAATATGAATTACAGTAGTCTCTAGTTGTAGTCGTACAGCTTATTAAACCTTCAGGAAAAACTAAAACATTTTGATAATATTGATAACATTGTCATTTTGCCATGGATATGATAAACAAGTAATCATATGATTTTGCTAGTGCAATTAAGGATTTATATTTAGTCTACTTGAGATTTAAAATTTTGCCAAATTATGGCTCCATTTTTCAATATCAATATATCGTAGTGTGAATATCCATAATTGCACTCGAGTCGCTATCATAGGATTGATTACCTGTACTAATTCGTTTGAGAATATATTCATTGCTAAATTACGTGGCTTTGGTTTCCGCTGGGCCAACAACTTTTCTTGTATTATTTCTGAATTGTTTATTTAAACTAAAATCATATTGTCTATCTAATTACAGAATATCCGTCTACTTTACTATTTGCATATATATTAAGGGTCAGACTACGGAAAGTTCATCATATACAATTGCTTCGTTCTTTGAAAAAACCCTTTCAATTTGATAACAATCAACAAGTACAGACAATATAAACCTTGGACATTATATTTAAAGAGATTTTAGAGCAACCTTGTTTGTATTTCTGCCTTTAAATGCGGTTTCAAAAGTGGACGGGTATTCTATAATTGCTCCAAAATTTAGACTAAATAATAGCTTTGACTGCAATAATACATAATCAAAAAAAAATATTACTTCATGGGATCCGCCATTCCTGCTGTAAATACAATTTGTCTGCTGGAAATAGCCTTTATACATAAATGGCCATTTCGTTAAAAACTTCATGATGTTGTATGGTAAACTCTATCATTTACAATATAGTTATACTCGTTTGCTGGTTATTCGTTGATGACAAGTAGCGATGAACAGGGGCGGATTAAGCCACAACCCCTGCGGCAAATTTAGATCGTAGAGGCCCAAATATCTGAAAGTTAGCAGGTTGCATCCCGGTCTCTGGTGCTGCGGTGCATGGGAACAGTTATCGCTTATCAGTTACTAATATAAATATTGACTGCTGAGTCTGTGGTACTTTATTTTAACAAAATAATTTTGTTCTTTATTTTGTGAAGTTAAACCGGCAGGTACACTACATTAGACAATAGGCATGTGTTACTGATCTATATAATGATCCTGTAAAATATTTCAAGATTTTTAATTTTTTAAATGATTTTTTGCTTTTGTGGTCTGTTTTTTTCCCTGCGTTTCAAATTTGAGCTGGGCCCTCAGGAGCTTGGGGCCCTGGGGCACGTGGCGATGAACCTTTTTTTCTTTGCAAAATGCTCTCGACAATCTGTTTTTGGATTCACAATTAAATTATCAACATTGTCTGTTGCAGCTTTTAAAACTAATGAAGGCATGTTTAAAATATTTGATTCTCACTCAAGAGATTTATATAGCATTCCACACCCATTGTTACCGTGTACCCATTGTTACTGGGTAACTATTCAGTTAGAAAATTCTGAGATAATTTCACACTTATTGAAATGCAAGCCGATCAAAATGAATCTGCTGAAAGTGCAGACTGGATAATCAACTAAAATCTGGATATTCGACCAAAATCTAATCAACCAAAATTTGGACATACAACCAAAATCTGGACAGTTTTACTTTTTACGCTTTTCTCAAATCTCGCAACATCCTGCGTTGATATTCTGTAAATATGGATATTCTGTAAAGTAATTGCAATGTAGCTAGTAGCCTCGATAATATATAATACGCTGTTATCTCGATAATATATTTATTTACAATAACCGTTTTTCTATTTTTGTTTCATATTTTAAACTGCATTGTTCAGTTAACTGTCTCACCTTATGTGTCATGTCATCAGACACATGTACGCGTTGCGTACCTATTTTTTACTAAGAAGAATGTGCTCAGTTAGATTTTTGGTGGGGTCCATCGCAGGTTAAATACAGGGTCACAGGTTCAATACCAATCGGAAGGCCTTAATTTATGTTGCATTTTTCCCAACTGGTCCAGGTTCGGTAATATATCCTTATAACATATATTAGCTCGCTAAAAAATCCAGAGGTTATGTAATATATATCGGACGTATTGGTCCTTTGTCCAATTGAAAAAAACAGACTCACATCAACGTAACAAGCATTAATATAATCAGAATTCTCGATGTCTTCCACATAACGGAGATAGACCCTTGAAACTTCAGCTAGACAAAAGAGAGAACAAAATGTCACTAGTGACGAGTTGACGCTCTGATGTGTCCCACTCTAACGTTTAATCATTCGATTATCCTCTTCTGTCCTAACCTTCCCACATTTTGATGTATATTGTTTTACACTGTATCTGGTCTGCCATCTGTAGTCCTAAGCGTATATACCTCCTAATATCTGGGTGTTGATTTATCCACTAAAATACTTGTCTTCTATATCTAATAAGTCGTCCGACCTATTGAAAGATCTTCTGGGCACAGATCACTGTAAAAACAGATTGGTTGAAACAACCAGTTTGATGGGAAACAACCTGTCGCGGCGAGATTATCGCGAGGAGAGTAAACTATCGTAACATATATTCTATAGAGTTCAAATCATTTAGAAGCAACGTACATGGATAAATGTCAATTTTGCGGTTCTTCTTCTTGTTCTCAGGCAATAGGCCTGCGTCAGATTGATCGCCAGAAAATGTCGGAGATACTTCATCCAAACGCTTTGAACGAGAATAACAGATGGAAAAGCCTCAGCAGAACTGATAAATTCACGAAAGAAACATTTTTAATTAAAATAAACAAACAAAATAAAGACAGGTAAACGAACGAACGAACGAACGAACGAACGAACGAACGAACGAACGAACGAACGAACGAACGAACGAACGAACGAACGAACGAACGAACGAACGAACGAACGAACGAACGAACGAACGAACGAACGAACGAACGAACGAACGAACGAACGAACGGTAACTAATTACATATCAATATTGCATAATTCTGAAAAATTTAAATAACATACTGTCTTATATAACGCACCTTAAACTTCTCTTGAAATTCATTGTTTTTTGACATTTTGTTAATTTCGATCCTAAGAGTAATAGCGTCAACTTCGTTCGCTCCACACTTAATATGATCCAATATGGCGTCGTGAATAAAAATATACTGTTTCTAATTAAACGATGAAATAGCGTTATTAACCAGCACTTGTCATGACCTTTATTTTCAACCAATGTCACACCTGATTGGTCAGTTCATTTCCACCCTAGCAACGGGGTAGCAACCGTGGGAAAGAATGAGATATTTAAATGAACAAAACAATCCCGTGATTGAACTTCATACTTTTCTTACACGTTCCACAAGTTTTGGTATCCAGAAATGTGTTTTGAAGCGTTATTTAATACCAACAGTCAGTAACTTGACGTGCGGTTCAGTAAACCTTATGAACTTGAAGAGTATAATGGGATAATGTCTATTTTCCATATATATATATACAGTACCATATGCGTCGCTCTTGAAGGACCTTACTGGAGTATTGCACTCAATGTTATAACCAGCTTAATTAGCTTTATTTTTGACAAAAACAACCAGAGATTGAAAAATTTAAGTTAGAAATATCAGACCTGCTACACACTATCTTGCCAGTACACAAAACTTTTAGAGATTTGTGTTTATATTTCTACACTGCTTATGCAGAAAAACATTAACTAACCGTTGTTTGAACCATATTCATCCTTCTATTTCTCATTTCTTTAACCAGGTTAAAAATGTTGATAGTATCAGCGCCAGAACGTTCTATTTCGTCAATTATCCTGTCTATGGCAATAAATACTCCAGTGCGACCAACTCCAGCACTAATAGATTGAATGATATTTTAACGTCATATATATATATATATAAAACGCATCTATTCATCCCTCGCTCTATCCCTCTGATTTCCACCCTTTCTCTCTGCGTTCATCCATTCATCCACTATCCCGCATAAATCAATCCATCACTAACCTGCAATGAATGACAGCAGGTCCAGTTCTCTTGTCATGTTCAATCTTATAATGTTTTCGGAAGGACAACAATTGTGTTGGGTAGCTAGGAACACCGTGATCTGGCCATGCTGTGAAATGAAACTGTTTCACTTCAAGTTTTTCCCCATCCTAAAACATACAACCATCAGAACTTCATTTCAACAATAATTTGCCAATATCACAGGAGGTTTAAGAAAGGGAAGGCATGGGATAAGATTCATACAAAGATGAGCTACTGTTGTTTTTCTTTCTAGTTACGTCGCTAGTTTAGTGACCTAGCTCATAGCAAGTGCTGCACTGTGTACTTAGGGACCGCGCAAGGGGAGGATCTCGGGGCAGTAGCGAAGTTGGCCATAACAACTGGTCATGCTATGCACATTTTGAAACGATTTATATATTCAGATCTTTAGAAATATATTGTTTTCAACATATGCAGATGTTTATAAATTAGCATAGCATGACCAGTTGCTACGGCTAACTTTGCCACTGAGCTGGGGGGGCCCCATTTTGTTCAGTTAAAAATATAAAAAATATAGCAAGCTTTAAATTAAAAAGTTAAAGAATCTGACTGCATACTTCGTGACAGCTAGCCTTTAATAGGCTTAGTTATTTTTACATTTATCCGCAGCCTATACATTGTTTATGCGCACAGTGTTAAAAAAGCATTGTTATGATTGTTGTGTTTAGCTTTTGAATCGTTTACGATGGGCTGTCGATTAACGATATTTAACCATGCCGTAGAATCGCGAATTGCTGTGCATGTATTTGAAGTTATAGTTATTAATTTCAAAGGTTTGATGAATATTAATGATGAAATGAACTAAAAAAATATGATTTTTCGTTGTTTATGATCTTAACTGTTTTGCTGTTAAAACGTCAAAAGTTTTCCCGCGGACCCCCTGCCATATTAAAACTAGGTGCGCGGGCCCTGATACTTTATTCTATACTTGAAAGTTAATTCCAATCTATAATTTAGTCAATATTTTCCAGAAGAAACTTCATGACAAACTACGCAGTCATGAAGCTAGCTAGAGCAAAATAATACATATTTTCACCTTCTCAACAGTAAAAGAACGAATGGTATGATCAGCAAATGCTTTCGTATCCTTCAGGGTGACTTTAAGTTCACCATACTGGTCACAATCATCTGGCCAATATTTGTCGCATTTCACCTACATTAAAAATAAAAAAATATTCATTTATTCTATCTGTTGACCGTCCGACTGTTGTGTTTGTTTGCTGACCGTCCGATGATTTGTTTGTCAATTTGTCTGTTTGTCAGTCTGTTTGTTATTGTTAGTTATCTCACCTTTCCGATCTCCATTAGCGTTGTTACCATGACAATACTAGGACATTTATATTCATACACCATGCGCCAAAGGTCATTAACTGATGCTGGTTTGGGTCCTATAACAATATAATATTTTGGATTGTAGGACGTCAGCAAAAGGTTTTAATTTAAGGAAAACCCAATGTATTTTATGATTAAGTTCTATTGATTAAAATCAATAATACCTTGAGTTGCGATGTAGTAATTCTCAGTTATTCCCTAAAAAGAATTTGTTCAAAAATAAATTAATTATAGAATTAAAAAGCAATTAATTACAGAATTAAAAAGAAATGAAATACAGAAGCGAATGACAAGTAAAATAAAGGGAAGTTAAATTAAATTGAATTGAAGTATAGTAAAGTGTAGTGAAGTGAAATGAAATAGAAGCTTCATGCATTTATTTATTTTTGCAGTGTAACGCCATCAGCAAATAATGCTTTTCTCCCGAAGACCATGAATAAAGTAAAGTAAAGTAAAGTAAAGTAAAGTAAAGTAAAGTAAAGTAAAGTAAAGTAAAGTAAAGTAAAGTAAAGTAAAGTAAAGTAAAGTAAAGTAAAGTAAAGTAAAGTAAAGTAAAGTAAAGTAAAGTAAAGTAAAGTAAAGTAAAGTAAAGTAAAGTAAAGTAAAGTAAAGTAAAGTAAAGTAAAGTAAAGTAAAGTAAAGTAAAGTAAAGTAAAGTAAAGTAAAGTAAAGTAAAGTAAAGTGAAGTAAAGTAAAGTAAAGTAAAGTAAAGTAAAGTAAAGTAAAGTAAAGTAAAGTAAAGTAAAGTAAAGTCAATTACATGAATCGCTGCCAGAAGAAATTATGAATATAGATAATTATTTATCTTCATTTGCACCTAAATTAAATATTTAAGAGCATTTAAGCCCATTTCGGTATTTTTCTAATTAGCATTTAGTTGTTCTTCTAGAGTTCAGATCAGTGTAAGGACTACTAGGACTTGTAACTCTCTCCCTGAACACTTAAGACTAGATCATTTAAACTTTAAAAAAATTAAGAGCCCACTGTAATTGGTGTTTAACTATTGTGGTGACCGTGCTTCTCTATGTATTTTTAAGAGGCAAAGCTAAATAAATAAATAAATAAATAAATAAATAAATAAATGGTCTGCAACTCTGCGCATTACTTGTATAATTGCATTGACGGCCATAACCTGTGGAAGAAGAATATTTTTTACAGGTATAGAATTCACATCCAAGAGTTAGCCAGTCACAAGCTTTGATTTTCTTTACTTCCTTTTTCTTGCTATACTGTATTATTATTTGCTACAGTAGTTCCCATGTTGTGTTAAATATAACTTTTTCGAGGTAGTCTAAATTTCAATAAACCTTTTGATTTCATTTTTAGACTTCATCGTCACTAATCATTAAATTATTTATTATTTAAATTATGTATCTATTAGTTTATTTATTTAATTATTAATTTAGTGCTAGTTTATTTTGTAGCAAAAATAAAATTAAAAAAAAAAGTATTCAATTGAGTGAAATGAATCACAAGTGAATTGAAGTAACTAAAGTAAGTTGCCTAGTACGTGAATTACAATGAGATGGAAATTGAATGAAAAATCACTGTAAAATAAAGAAATAAAATAAAATAAAGTTAACACAGGATAAAACTGACTTACATTGATGTGCGAAGCATTGATATAATCCATTTTTTTATCACCCGAGAGAACGACACGTGATAAATCATCTGCAGTAAAAGAACGAAAGGAGGTCACGAAAAGATCTTTAAAAAATCATCTCGTAGGTCAACTCAATGCATAGTTGGCTACCAATATGGAACTGAAGCAAACTAGAATATCATAAAAGGCTGGTGTATAATGTCACATATTAGTAATCTCAACCTCCTCATGATGTATGGCATTTAGGAGGTATGATCTTTAATGTCAGCCATAATGGATTTTCCATGTGCTCCGACTGCATGACAAACTAGTATTAGGAAATTGCTAAACTCTCTTTCTAATACCCCACCACAATAACATTTGCATTATTACAAATAATCTCAATCAGCTGTAAATTTTATTTTTATTCTTCTTGAATCTTAACTAAAGCCAGCTCATTTTAATGAGATATGATACAATCTTTGCTATTTGTAAATGGCAAAAAGTGACTCTTAAAATAACAATCACGTGTCAGTCCTATATACCATTTTTCATGTTTCTCTTGTATTTTATTTTTTAATAGGAGATGTTACTCAAATATTCTATAGTTACTGTTATTAAACATGTTAAAAATAAATTTACTAAAAAAATAATATCATGATTTTACCAAATAAGAAGTTATCTATACTTCTATAATATTGATTATCAAAGACCTTGGCCTTCCTGTTTACTACAACAACTTTACATTTCACCCTGATATAACTTGATATAAAATACTTCAGGGCCGCAATAAAGCAGTGGCAAAATTTTTACCGCCTCATGCATTTTATCACCCATCCTTCCAATAAATAAACGGTCCCAAAAGAATAAAAATCTATTTAGCTGTCAGTAAGAAATACAAAAAAACTTAACTTACACGTCACAATATTGCCATATCTGTTTTTTGGTTTATTGAATGATCTTTTGGCTACGTTCCAGCTAAAAATATGGCCATTCGGCAACTCCTGCGAAATTAGAAAAAACCGTCTTTAGATTCAATAGTGAACATTTTAAACCAAGAAAATTGTGCTAATACACCTAATAGATTCTTAATCAGGTTGGTTTGAGCTTCGTTTTAAGATACATTATATTGTACGACGTATCATCTACGCAATAGTATGGCAAAGCCAGAAACAATTTCTGAGGTTTTCCAGAAAACTCTTCTATGTAAGTAAATTTCAGAAACATAAATAATATTTTATATATTCAAACGAAAAGTTAATGTATTGTAGTTTTTATTTCTAATTGTTTGCAAATAATGCAATATTCGAGTACAAATAATTCAGATCATCTACATGAAAGGTAACATATAAATAAAATATTATTATTAATAAAATATTGGATAAATCACGCACATTCACTTGCATTTCAAGTGATTTAACTACATAATCTCAAGGATATATAAGCGTTTTCAATAAGTCATTATGCATTGTGATGTCATAAGTATGATCATTTACATATCGAAAAATCTTAATATCTCAAGAGTGAAGCTCACTTCAAAGATGCAAATGATTAGTCTTTATAGTTTCAAGAATTCTTTCAAATAAAATGGTTATTTTATAACTGAATGTTTCATTACATAAAAAATTTAAATATCCATAACGCCGAATAAAGTTTAGACTAGAATTATTTGTGTTATAACAGAACTAAAAAAAGATAAATTGTGGATTTCTGAACAGAGAAATCAGGAATAAAGTGCATACGCCGAGATCTTACATACTTCAGACGCCAAGAAGTGAACTTCGGAGAAACATACAAAATCTCTAGCTTATTCCAGAAGATAGAGTTGATATAGCAAAAGAAGATAGATATGGTTGAAGATCTCTGGAAAGCCTAAACTAGAATTGGCAATATTTTCTGCAAAAACCTATCTTGCGTATTTCAGATTTCGTGGCCTCTTGGAAATTGAAAAAAAATTATCTTCTCAAAACAAAAGCGAATCAGTTTTCTAAGGAAACCTCATTAATCTTGAACCTACAACCCCTTGGGATGTATCTGGCTTAAAGTCGACGCTCTAGGTACATTATATAGAAAAGATACATATAGAAAAGCTACTTTATCATTAAGAATATTATATTGCATAAACTAAAAATATTGGTTTGTATTTGCCTTTTTAAAATAAACAAATTATTATGAAAAGGGAAAAAAGATACTGAATAAGCGGGAACCATCGACTTAAGACATTTGAAAACTGATATATAACCACATGGTATAATCGTCTGCGATTTGTAGAGGTGTCCATTTCGTAAACAGCATTGCATCTGAACCATGTACATGCATGATGGCATAGTTATAGTTGTTTTGAGTGCTCTTTCGATAAAAATTAGTCGAAATAAACTATTTAGTTCCTCATGCGAGAAAGTAGAGCTGCTTCTTAGGCATAATACGAGATAGAAGTACTCAGTGACGTCCGATATTTGGGAAATAAATATGGCGTCTAGCTAAATTGGACAAACTCTCTAAATTCAAGTTGCGATATCTTTTTAACTTTATTGATTTGAATGCCGAAAATTTAAAGTTAGTAAGATCTTTAATATGAGCTTCATTTGTAATTTGTCTGGAGTACTCCTTTAATATTAAACATACCTGGAATTCTTTCTTGAAGCCATCCTTCTTCTTTTTCCTCTCTTGAACATAAGAGTCAAACTCTGATATGGGGATAGGCGGTTTTAATTTCTGGGCAGCAATTACTATAATCAATAACAAGCGTTTCATTTAAAATTCATCTGATTTGAAATTATTACGAAATAACTTCCTAAAACCTCACCTAGGACAGTCAGAGCCGTTCACAAAATACGAGAGACAGAGAGAGACAGAGAGACAAAACTGATAAGCTTCGTAGAGAAACCTCACAGGAGTGGACAAAGGATGATCATCTGATTCTGTTGCCAAATTATAGCACAACTCCTTACCCAATATATCAACAGATTTCAAAAAAAATTGAAATTTACCAAGAACCCTAACTGGAGGGTCTGTACCAAAAATCAACCAAAAATCATCCAAAAATCAGCCAGAAATCAGCTTATTCAGCCAAAAATCAGCCAAAATTCAGCCAAAAATCAGCCAAAAATCGGCCAAAAATCGGCCAAAAATCAGCCAAAAATCAGCCAAAAATCAGCCAAAAATCAGCCAAAAATCAGCCAAAAATCAGCCAAAAATCAGCCAAAAATCAGCCAAAAATCAGCCAAAAATCAGCCAAAAATCAGCCAAAAATCAGCCAAAAATCAGCCAAAAATCAGCCAAAAATCAGCCAAAAAATCAGCCAAAAATCAGCCAAAAATCAGCCAAAAATCAGCCAAAAATCAGCCAAAAATCAGCCAAAAATCAGCCAAAAATCAGCCAAAAATCAGCCAAAAATCAGCCAAAATTCAGCCAAAAATCAGCCAAAAATCAGCCAAAAATCAGCCAAAAATCAGCCAAAAATCAGCCAAAAATCAGCCAAAATTCAGCCAAAAATCAGCCAAAAATCAGCCAAAAATCAGCCAAAAATCAGCCAAAAATCAGCCAAAATTCAGCCAAAAATCAGCCAAAAATCAGCCAAAATTCAGCCAAAATTCAGCCAAAAATCAGCCAAAAATCAGCCAAAAATCAGCCAAAAATCAGCCAAAAATCAGCCAAAATTCAGCCAAAATTCAGCCAAAAATCAGCCAAAAATCAGCCAAAAATCAGCCAAAAATCAGCCAAAATTCAGCCAAAAATCAGCCAAAAATCAGCCAAAAATCAGCCAAAAATCAGCCAAAAATCAGCCAAAAATCAGCCAAAATTCAGCCAAAATTCAGCCAAAATTCAGCCAAAATTCAGCCAAAAATCAACCAAAAATCAACCAAAAATCAGCCAAAAATCAGCCAAAAATCAGCCAAAAATCAGCCAAAAATCAGCCAAAAATCAGCCAAAAATCAGCCAAAAATCAGCCAAAAATCAGCCAAAAATCAGCCAAAAATCAGCCAAAAATCAGCCAAAAATCAGCCAAAAATCAGCCAAAAATCAGCCAAAAATCAGCCAAAATTCAGCCAAAATTCAGCCAAAAATCAGCCAAAAATCAGCCAAAAATCAGCCAAAATTCAGCCAAAATTCAGCCAAAATTCAGCCAAAATTCAGCCAAAAAACAGCCAAAAAACAGCCAAAAAACAGCCAAAATTCAGATAAACAGACAGAGTAACAGACAGAGCGACAGACAGAGCGATGGATAGAGCGATAGACAGAGCGACAGACAGAGCGACAGACAGAGCGACAGACAGAGCGACAGACAGAGCGACAGACATAGCGACAGACAAGAGCGACAGACAGAGCGACAGACAAAGCGACAGACAAAGCGACAGACAAAGCGACGAAAAAGCGACGAAAAAGAACGACAGACAGAGCGACAGACAGAGCGACAGACAGAGCGACAGACAAGAGCGACAGACAGAGCGACAGACAAGAGCGACAGACAGAGCGACAGACAGAGCGACAGACAGACATAGCGACAGACAGACCGACAGACAGACAGAGCGACAGACAGACCGACAGACAGAGCGACAGACAGAGCGACAGGCAGTGCGACAGACAGAGCGACAGACAGAGCGACAGACAGAGCGACAGACAGAGCGACGGACAAGAGCGACAGACACACAGAGCGACAGACACACAGAGCGACAGACACACAGAGCGACAGACACACAGAGCGACAGACAGAGCGACAGACAGAGCGACAGATAGAGCGACAGACAGAACGACAGACAGAGCGACAGACAGAGCGACAGACAGAGCGACAGACAGAGCGACAGACAGAGCGACAGACAGAGCGACAGACAGAGCGACAGACAGAGCGACAGACAGAGCGACAAACAGAGCGACAGACAGAACGACAGACAGAGCGACAGACAGAGCGACATACAGATCGACAGACGGAGCGACATACAGAGCGACAGACATAGCGACGACAGAGCGACGACAGAGCGACAGACAAGAGCGACAGACTGAGCGACAGACAAAGCGACGACAAGGCGACAAACAGAGCGACAGACAGAGCGACAGACAGAGCGACAGACAAAGCGACAGGCAAAGCGACGAAAAAGCGACGAAAAAGTGACAGACAGAGCGACAGACAGAGCGACAGACAGAGCGACAGACAGAGCGACAGACAGAGCGACAGACAGAGCGACAGACAAGAGCGACAGACAGAGCGACAGACAGAGCGACAGACAGAGCGACAAACAGAGCGACAGACAGAGCGACAGACAGAGCGACAGACAGAGCGACAGACAGAGCGAGAGACAGAGCGACAGACAGAGCGACAGACAGAGCGACAGACAAAGCGACAGACAAAGCGACAGGTAGAGCGACAGACAAAGCGACAGACAAAGCGACAGACAGAGCGACAGACAGAGCGACAGACAGAGCGACAGACAGAGCGACAGACAAAGCGACAGACAAAGCGACAGACAAAGCGACAGACAAAGCGACAGACAGAGCGACAGACAAAGAGTCAAAAAAGCGATGACAAAGAGACAAAAAAGCGACAGACAGAGCGACAGACAGAGCGACAGACAGACAGAGCGACAGACAGACAGAGCGACAGACAGACAGAGCGACAGAGAGACAGAGCGACAGACAGACCGACAGACAGAGCGACAGACAAAGCGACAGGCAAAGCGACGAAAAAGCGACGAAAAAGTGACAGACAGAGCAACAGACAGAGCGACAGACAGAGCGACAGACAGAGCGACAGACAGAGCGACAGACAGAGCGACAGACAAGAGCGACAGACAGAGCGACAGACAGAGCGACAGACAGAGCGACAAACAGAGCGACAGACAGAGCGACAGACAGAGCGACAGACAGAGCGACAGACAGAGCGAGAGACAGAGCGACAGACAGAGCGACAGACAGAGCGACAGACAAAGCGACAGACAAAGCGACAGGTAGAGCGACAGGTAGAGCGACAGACAAAGCGACAGACAGAGCGACAGACAGAGCGACAGACAGAGCGACAGACAGAGCGACAGACAAAGCGACAGACAAAGCGACAGACAAAGCGACAGACAAAGCGACAGACAAAGCGACAGACAGAGCGACAGACAAAGAGTCAAAAAAGCGATGACAAAGAGACAAAAAAGCGACAGACAGAGCGACAGACAGAGCGACAGACAGACAGAGCGACAGACAGACAGAGCGACAGACAGACAGAGCGACAGAGAGACAGAGCGACAGACAGACCGACAGACAGAGCGACAGACAGAGCGACAGACAGAGCGACAGACAGAGCGATAGATAGAGCGACAGACAGAGCGACAGACAGAGCGACAGACAGAGCGACAGACAGAGAGACGTAGACAGACAGACAGACAGATAAATAAACAGACAGACTAACAGACAGACAGACAGACTAACAGACAAACAGACTAACAGACAGACAGACTAACAGACAGGCAGACTAACAAACAATCCTACCTTCGTCGTTGCTGTATATCATATCTTCATTTCTCGTTTCATCTACCACCAAGCTGTTGTCATCACCTTGTTCACCGACATGGATGACGTCATCATCACGTCGACCAACTGCGTCGATGTCATCATTAGCTGAATCGTCTTGAACATCATGTACTTGATTTAAAACACCTCTATTATTTTCTTCCATTTCTACATCTCTATCATTTTCTTCAATTTCTAACTTTTCGTCATATGTTTTGGGTTTAGAATTTCGAGCACGCCTGATAAAAATAACAATATTATTCAAGGTCCTTCGTTGTTTGGTTTGTGCTGGATTGGGATATGGCTGGCGACTTTGGATGTTATGACGAAGATGGACGATATTACAAAGATCATATTATAGACCTCTTTCATAATGGATACCTATATAAATATTCTTTTATGTGCATATAAATTAGCCTTTACAACCTCGTTAGGAAACAAAGATTCTTTTGAATTGTTGACACACAAGCGAGGCTATAAAGGCGAATTTAGATGCACATAAAGGAATATTAAAATTGGCCGCCATTATGATAGAGGTCTATACCTTAGAAGCCATGGGCTTATACAACTTCCTAATGGCTTTTGAGTGGGTTTATAAGCGGGTGCGCTAATAAATGGTGGGGGGCTTATTATAACCTATATAGAAAATATTGTTTCAAAATAATAACAGGCAAACTACATTTGGGACTGTGATACTCAGATTTTCGCTTAATAGTCAATTAAGAAAAGTGCAAGAACAGTAACAAATAATCCCAAACTCATTAATAATTCATGAACCAAAAATAAAGAAAATCAACTCCGTGATGGACAACTGGATATGTGATCTTAATTAGCATAGGATTTTGACGATTTCAACCTCAAATTTCTCTGTAAATACTGACTTGTTTTACTTTGAGATGCCATTTCAAAACCTCCAATTCGGACTGCACCGGATTGCAAGTCCTTGCAGTTAGTTACAGTTACTGCAACTAATTGCGCGGACTTGAAATCCGGTCCAGTCCGCATTGTTGGCTTTGAAATATTACATAACTAGAAGTCATAATAATGTGAAAAATTACGTCCCGTATGTCAAATTAGCAAAACCTGCTACTCTGAGTTACGTAGCTGCCTCGAAATGATTTTAATAATTTTGATTTTTTGTTATTTTTATAATGAAAGGTACTATAATCTCATATCCGGGGGGATTGATTCTACGGAAAATTAAAATTATTATTTCCATTTTATGTAGGGCGAAAAATTAGGTTGAACCTGATTAGACCAGAAACAAATTCTTTATCAAAATCGGATAGCTGCATATACAGTAAGCTATAGAGATTGCATGGAATTCTCTGCCATAAAAGACAATTAAAGTATAAGAGGATTATGAGGGCAATATATAGAAAGTATAGCAAATTGAAAAGGTGGTAAACTGCCAAGAATTTTTACTCTGATGAAGGGCTCCGCTCGAAACGTCAGTATTTCGTCACTAAAATTCTTGGCAGTTTACCACCTTTTCAATTTGCTATATATTCAAAACACTGTCTGCACACTATCGTACAACAATAACTGAAAGACAATTATGTATAATAATATATAAAAAAAAAATGTATATTTTTCTGCACAAAAAAAAAATTTTTTTCTCGTATTTGGTTTGGGTAAATGTGTAGCAAATATGATACTTACTCTAATTTACTGATGGGGTAAACGTGGTTAATACCGTATTCGCTCAGCATTCGGTAAACACTGTAGCAAATACGGCATTTACCACATTTACACATCAGTAAATTAGAGTAAATACGATATTTGTTACACATTAACCCGATAACAAATATGAGTAAATCTATTTTTTCGTGGTAGCGCTAGTAATGACTGAGGTCGTTTTAAATATTTTATAAATATGTGTATTTATTACCCAAATTTATTTGCAAGAGTCCAAACAAATAACGCCACAGACAAATGTCCTGTGATATTTGGAAAGTAAGTTATTTGGACTCTGTTTAAAAGCAGTTGTTCCCGCGCATTTCTTCCGTTATCATTTTGGAAGCTCTGGGGATTTGTTTGAAATTAGTAAAGGAAAAAAGTAATATTTTTATATAGTTGAATAATAAATAACGTATTAAACAGTTCAGTGTACTTACGACTGTATATTTTACTCTTTATGTTGTCTCGCCCTATGAGCTCGCCAAAATACGGAATGACTCGTAAAATGTCTAGTCGTACTGTACATTATAATAACATGAGAAAAATTAGTGACTTTCTCGTTTCATTATTGTCGACAATATAAGTACTTCATGTTACCTTCTACACAAAATTATAGTAACGATCACTATTAATATGAGACACACTGCTGCTACAACACCAATAATAATATATATCACTCCGTTATCATCGGCTTTGACTTCCTTTTTTTCTATATTGGAAAGAAAGAACGATAGTTAAAACTAGCAATGGAGAAGTTGTGAAAATTTTGGAAAGCTCTGGCTCATTTGTTCTTCATTTTTATGATCCTTGTTGCACAGTTTATCGTTCGACGTTCGTCGTTCATGGTTAATTGTTTTAAGTACATGTTTCTCGTTTATTTTTTATCGTTTTTTGTTGATCGACTTAAATTATAAGAGGAGACCAATTTACCTTTCTTAATTGATGGCCCTTTAGCAGTTTGCGATGATGGACTCCAACCACTCGAGTAATAATTATTCTAAAACAGAATAAAAAAATCATTGAAATATATCAAACTTTTCAAGTAATGGGTATATTTCATAATTTCAAGGACAGGGTTTAGACCTTAAAAACCATTAGCTTCAATATAATATATAATAAGATAATATTCAGAAAAGGTTCAATAATCATTAAAGCAGTATGAATAGGTGTGGTAAAAGGGATATAGGGAATAGCTGGGGAGCATTTATAGCGCATTTGTTTAATCGAACACAAAGGATTATAAGAACTTCAAGTTAAAATAATAGATAAAACGGATATAAATGATCCTACTAGAATAGGAGGCTTTTGGGCATATACTGTAAATTAGATTCGTTTATCCCCTCGGTGACTCGACTTAATGCCAATTTTTGTAATAATTATAACTTTTTAAGTAGATCGTTGTAGATATATGGGGATCTCCGACAATTTTTGAACTCGTGTCGTGACAAAGGGGCTTGTCCCGAAACGTTGATGAAATAAAGTTTTAAAGTTTTTATCTTGATGTTTTATGTAATAGACCAAACACGAGTTTGAGTGTTTCATCATGGGTTCCAAATACATGAAAAATGAAAACCGAGGGGCGTAGCCCCGAGGATTTTATTATTTTTAAATATTTCGAGTTCCCTTATGAAGCACAATAAACGAGTGTTTGATGTTGGTTCTCAAACTATTATGCATATTTGTGTTTCATTGATTTGAATATGGAGATTAAGAAATGTTATCTGGCCAGTTCACCAGCAAGTTTCCTACAGGTTTTCTTTGGGTATCAAAACTAATGCATGTGATGTGGTATACGTTAATATAGGCTATAATAATTCATGAATTATTAATGAGTTTGAGAAATATATTTCTAAACCTAATTAATAGTTCATATTAAGAAAAACACAAAGGAAATTCACGACCCGTATCGGACCTGTATATCTGATATATAGACCAACGGCTGAGATAACGTTAATTTTCAAAATTACTGCGCCAATGAACATATGAAATAATTATGTTTAGTATACATTTACAAACCTTGCAATAAGGGCTTCATCGGCTCTAAAACATTCTGCTATCGCCTCGTGTTTTAGATCTGCGGTAAAGCCTACCCCCTCCCTTAATTATATGAAAATCTGATTGCCCCAACGGGGAATCAAATCCGAGGTACCTGTATCTGAGTCAATGCAGTGGCGTTTTTCATATAATTATTATACATGTTAAATCCTCTCTTTATTTGAAAAAAGAGACCCAGAAAGTTTTCTGAGGACTTGAGCTTGACAATCGTCCAACTACCGTTTTGTTACTTAACTCTTGTTACTTAATCGTGCGCTACCTACGTGCCCCGTATTTTTCGATTGACGACTTTATCATTTTTGTAGGCTGGATATGACGAAAGAGTTGGGCCGGACAGGAAAGAGTTAACCTCGTGTAACCTCGATTAACCTCATTGTAGAGTTAAACTTATTGGAGAGTTAACCTCATTGGATTAATATATGAATACATGAGTTGGAAAAATTATTAGAAGATGTTGCAAAGGTAGATTAATAATGAGTAAACTTTCTTGGAAACATAGTTAGTTAGTCCCTGATGGAATCGAACTTATAACCTTATTCCCTGGCTTTCTGGATTCAATTCCCGTCAGAAATTTCCTATGTATTTACAAGCAACTTGTACACCAAAAACTTACGAGCTATAAGAGGTTTCCCGTGGACATTTGCATTATGCAATACTAACATATATTAACCATACGATTCAAATATTACTCTGATGATAGCAAAATCCTTTTCCACGTTCATTTGCATTAGGTTCGGCGTTTGAGAACGAAATGTTCGACGTTGGAAACGAGCCTTAACTCTTTCCCGACAGGCTGAAAAACATCCAACATTGAACCACCCCTTTGTTCAATTGATATATCTTGAAATAACCATACCTGTTGCGAAAGCTATACATTTTCTGAAAGCCCAATAAACCGCCTTTTACTTGTGCTTTTAAATTTCCCGAACAAAACACATCATGTTAATATAAATTAGCATTAATTATCATAAATCAGGTTGAAAAATTTATATTTTTCTAGAAAAGGCCATTATGCACGCCCGCGTAGCATCTTGAAAACTCAAAATGCCACCAATCGCAGAGTTGTTTATGAAATCAAATCAAATTTGGCGTGTGCGTGGATCTCATGTTCCTGGCGCTTGTCAAATTTTAATTTTTAATCTTGCGTTACCGTGTGCCGTGTTTTTCGATTGACGACTTTGCGGGTCTTCAACGACCCATTTTGACTGGGCACATTAGCTATTAAATTCCATTTTTTATTGATTAACAGCTTCGATTCAAAGTGATCAACTAACCGATTAATACGCAAAAAAACAAATTACTATTATCGATTTTGTACTGACAAGCCGGGATAGGATCATCGGATTCATTCTTGGCTAATTTTTCATCTGGAAAAAATCGTCCTGCCTAGCCAGGATCCGATCGGCGGATCCATTACATAAAATCTTATACCTCACTAGCGATATGAACATGATTTGAAAGATTTTAATAGAGTTCCAAGAGGAGGACAAGAATCCGGAATTTTATCAGATGATACCGGCTAGCCGGCCGGTTTGTCTGGTCCGATGGTTGGGAGTAGCATTTACTGCTTCTACCCTAGCTCTCTTTAGGCACGCTCCATATTTAATCTCACCTGGTCTTTATAAACTCTTTGAAAGACACTGTAATTTGTCTTAGGTTCCAGGGGACCATTATAATACACAACAGGTGTAGATCTTCGACGTCTTTTCGCTTCAAGACTAGAATTTGTCCCATCACCCAATACAAATACTTTATTCAGTTGTTTTGACATTAATAATAGAGCAGCGATATATGGCTTGGGTGGAGTCAAGCTTTTTGCTTTACTATAGGTTAATAGATCACTTTCGGTGTATATATCGGGGGGTGTACTGGGAGCTAGTTTACCATGTAATATCTTTAAAGCAATGACTTGGAAATAGCTAAAAAATAAACAAAATAGATATTACTCAAGCAATAAGTAAAACAAATTTGAATTTAGTTTCATTAAGAACAGCTCTAAATTTCCTGCAACTTAATTGAAATTTATAAATTGGAATAGATTAGAGCTTAGACTACGTCACGAATAAAATAAATGGAAATAAAATAATTTACAGCATTAATTGTAATTCTAATCATTAAACTAAACTAAACTAAAGCTACTTTGGCGTTATCAACACATCTCATCAAGATCACCCAGTGCATATATGTTTCACAAAATTATAATTTCTTGTTTTGCTCATTTAACTTATTATACTCACGTATAGTTTCCACTTGGAATTTCTAACATGAATGACAAAGTGTTTGATGTTTTATTGACAGATCCTTCTAGAGGTTCTAGATAATTCAGAAAATATCGATGATTTTTTAACAATTTAGACTTGTTAGTTTT
This sequence comes from Chrysogorgia sp. JL179-B06, assembly GCA_035772405.1. Classification (NCBI taxonomy): domain Eukaryota; kingdom Metazoa; phylum Cnidaria; class Anthozoa; order Scleralcyonacea; family Chrysogorgiidae; genus Chrysogorgia; species Chrysogorgia sp. JL179-B06. The sequence continues at coordinate 2,013,563 of JAYKKM010000229.1, forward strand.
CACAATTATTACGAAAACGATGTATATATAGCATCGGTTTTTGCAAACTCTTGCATGGCCTATCGCATTCTTCATCGTCAATCGCTATCAATTGACCTGCACCAGCCAATCAGATTGCAGCATTTGCAGTATAGGTTTCTAAAGTGTTTTCTATTAATACGTGATAGTATACGACAATATTTTATTGATCATACTCCTTAAGGCACAAATAGCATTACATCCTACTGGATTTTATTGCACTGCATATTACTGCATTGACATGGTACATATCATTGAAATTGATTTTCAGGATTCAGAAAGTATGTTGGACTTATGTCATGTGCGTTCGACACCATACACCACTGCACTGTTCTATTGGAAAGGCTTAAACGATCGTTATAATGGGTTCATTGGAACTGTAATAGCATGGCATCAATCACATACCTTACTGATCGGGTAAAGTCACACGAGCGACATAAGCATAACATGCACAAGATTAATACGAAAACAATTTCATGACTTCTCCTCTGCATGAGACTTGCGGAACTGAACAAAACAACGAGAATTTTTCATTGTTTCGATTTTGTTCTGCGCACTTGGCTTATATACTTGACGATCCTTATGTCGCCGAGGCTTGACTGCATTCCGTTGTTTTATCCTAATGCTGCTTATGCCCAAACCAGGCTTATGTGCCCATCAAATCTCGTATAAAATTAAGTTCAAAAAATTTTTAAAAATCGGAAAACGTAAAAGGTCTGCAGCCGTTAATTTGAAATCCGCGCGGACGTAGTAATCCGACCGACAGGATTGGTGCGCTGTTATTTAAATTTTAAATGACTGAGCTACTCAGTCTCAACTAACTTGCACGCTCCGTGTCTAAGTTATTTATTTTCAACACTTACGTGCATTAGTAAACCTTTTTTTACTTTCACTGTAATTTCCACTCCCAGCCTTTGTGCTAGCGAGAACTCTCACAAAATATTTTGTAGAATCGTTGAGCTTAGGAATTAGCAAGCTCTTCTCGACGATTGTAAGCACTTGGAAACATAATCCATTTTTGACATATGAAATACAAACTGTGTAGCTTGTTATAATACCATTTTGTTTATCTTTCTCAGGTTCTTTCCACGAAATAAGAAGAGAAGAGGGACTTTGAGCAGTCACTGTAATATTTCTTGGAGTACCACTGGGAGCTGAAAAATAAATTTTTCAAAGTCGAAATTTTCCTTCACCATGAATCCTTAGAACATGTAGTTCAATCGAGTGAAATGCAAAATATTACTTGTAATATAACCGTAATTCTCCCGACATTACCACCACTTATATACAGAACTCGTGACTGTAGGCTTTCAGCAAAGGCCTCCGTACTTCAGTGGTCAGAGCACTGCACTAGCATCACAGGGTCGACACGATTCGTATATTTTCCAGAAAATTCAGTCTTCTTACCTGCTTCATTAGTAGTGATTTTAACCCTCCATTCTTTACCATAACCATGAACATTTCCAGCTGATACTGATAAGTTATACTCAGTGTAAGGGGACAAATCTTTGATGGTACTTTCCTTCGAATTACTTGCAACAGTAAAATTTCGAACAACAGAAATCTTTTTCAGTATTTTAATACGAAATTCCGAAAGAGCTTTGTCTCCCTCTTTTAGAGGTGGATTCCACGAGAAAGAAACAGTCGTTGAGGTTTTACTTGTGATATTGAGATCTTGTACCTGATCTGGAAATAGGGCTAAACAGAAATTAAATAAAAGATTGTGAGAAAAATTTAACATGATTAATAAAACCATTAAAGCAAAAGAGATTCCATTTGAGACTCTACGTAAGACTGGTCATATAAAGCTAACTAAAGCTATAAATACATTACAGCCTATATACAGCAAAATACATGTATTTAGTAACCATTCATATTCTTCGTAATGTGCTATTAAACTTAGTGGCTATTGGAACGAGAAGGGGAAACCAGTTAATTCAACTTAATATATATTAGACAGTAATTAAAAAATCGGAACTCACTGTGACCGCAAATCTGGATCCTCATACATGGATTTCCATTTGAAGATATTGGATTGATCCTCAAAACTTGTGCCTTTAAATCGCCCATTGTTATAGTGGCTGCAGTATTGTAACCGTCCTTATTTCCTGCAATTAACTGCAATAATAAAATAATTTTGCGCACGCACTTAAAAACATATATAGGGATGTCGGACAATGTATGGTAAGTTACGACATGATATACTTTCGAATATTACCTTCTGATTACTAAATTGATATTCGAACCAATTTATTTTATTATTAGTATAATTTAGTTTGTATGATATGACCCAATTTGCGCTAACAGCATCTCCAAATATTGTCAAACTGTTGATAACATAAATTACTTCCAATTCTATATCGAGGTAGTTGACGCCATTTGATGGAGCACACCAAGAACTATTACTGGAGACTCTTGCTTTAGCAGGAGTGTGGTTTTCGGTATAACCAGATGCAGAAAATATTGAGTCTGTAAAATTCGCTCTGTCTTCCAGAAGTGGCTCAGAACATATGGAACCTATATTTGTAAAAATTAAATAATTACTACAATATGTTATAGTATAAATACGTATACGCAACAACCCCTCGCTCAATAAATGGTAATACTACAATACATATAATTTAGTGCATCCTAATTAACTGGACCTGGGAACGAGAAAGGGATCGAAATAAAGAAATTAATTTTATCAACAAATAATAGTTCTATTGCAATAGTCAATTAATTTCAATCCCCCATTTTCAGTCTCCCACGCTGCAACGTTTTTACTTTTATTAAATTTATTGATCATGTTGGTACACAAAACATAATATCAAGCAGAAATTAATAAATATTTCAAATTTATATTACCAAAGTCAAGCTGAGTCAAAATGGTACATTTTTATAGAAACAAATTGTAGAGTAAACACAAAATGACAAAAGAAGCCCTCAAAAATGAGAAAAAACAGGTTAACGAACGATTTCTTTTTATCGTTTTCCCACCATTCTTAGAAAACTAATGTTACTAGCACAGAACATTACTAAATCCTTTTAAGTACTAAAATAAAACTTAAAGTGATATGTCATGAAAAGGACTGGATTAACTGACATATACAAGACCGTGTAGGGGACTGAAACAGACATAATATAAAGTTGAATTCCATGTTCGCCATGTTTGGCTAACCCTCCAACTATCGAACTAGCGAGACTCAGATGGATGGTGAAGGTTAAAATGATGTACTGGTTCGAATGATATACAGGGTGTATGTACTGACCAGCTGTTGTGGTCTAGTGGTTACCACACATGTCTATGAGCTGGGAGACAGGTTCAAATCCTGTGTCGTACCACCACCTAAAAATAATTTGAGGAGAAAGTGCTGCCTTTGCAAATGGTAACACTTTCGGGTCTTCTCGGATAACGACCTTAAATCATAGTCCCTCGGAACCCTATCAATTGGGGTTCTAGCCTGTTGGGGTATTCCGCACCTATAAGAGTGATAAATATAATAAACTAAACTAAAATACTGTCTATGCGGTAGTCACTATACACATCAATGTATATATTTTTACCTAAATTATGTACTTACATGCAACATAAGCAATACTTGCACAGTCTTTCGTAGCATTATTAACGCAACATTTAGATAATGCAGATTCGCCACCAGTATAGCAAGTTATATCTCCAGAAAAAATTGTGGATGGGTCGTAGTAAGTCACAGGAGAGGGGTCGTGTTCTTTTACTCCTTTGTAGCCAAGCTCACGGCAAACAACTTTTTCCCCATTGCTATCCAAAATGGTATTGCACACTTTACGTCTTGTGTTGTTTAATTTAATTTCAAGAAATCCTTCATTTGGTAGGAGGGAGGATAATAACCTCACCTCGGTGACTGTAAAACACAATAAATATTATGTTATTAGATCTTTATACACGTTTATGAGGTGCATTTATAGTTACGATATTTCTTTGGTTAGTATATACGAATTAAAGTGTATTTAAAGGGCCAATTATGGACAACGAAAAGTCATGTTGAAAGTCTTAAAACGTGCACCCATTCAAAATTGCCGTTTTAGATTGCTTTGGTATAGCGTATATATTAGATGGAAAAACAATGTATAACCGTTTACATTGAGAATTCATGCAAAATTATATGGTCGTTATGAGAGTAACAATCATCAATCGTTCAAAAATACTCTAAAAGCATGCAAGAACTTTTTCAAGACCTAATCATGTATAACATTGCGTTACGTTTTTCAAGGAATTCCAGTGGGAATATATCAATAGTCAAATTTCTCTTGTGATCCCCTGCATGAGATGTTAATTTATCGTGCTCCAAAATGGAGCATGAGGAATTATTTAGAAATAGAAAATTATCATTAAAATTTCGACAGTCTACCAAGAATACAGTTCCATGAAAGTTACTAATTTCAAAAAATGTTATAATATCTAGTTTAGGTTATTTTAAATTTCCTATCTCATGTCTGTGCTATATTTAACAATTAGACAACGAGCCCGCGTTTTCTATGAGAAGATATAGTCAACGAGGCAGAGCCGAGTTGACTATCGCTCATAGAAAATAAGGGCGAGTTGTCTAATTGTTTTAGTATAAATTTACAAGTTTCTAACCCAATAAATAACTTTTATTTCACATTTTTCATGAAAAAAGTAAATATTCTTTATTATATTATTTATACCCTTCAGGCAACCTCGTCCACGGGCCTTCGCGGTGCTAGGGAAGATGGCGGACGCGTCGGGCGAAGGCCCTGGCAAAGGCTGAACCACGTGACAAAATATTCCACTATATGTGGAAAATTTTCCCGCTAGTTTGTCTACTGTTAATCATGAGAGACTCAGTACTAGTGAGATGTTTTTCACTTTTTCCCAATATGAACATCGAGCGTCTCTCGTAAACTAATTACTTTACCAGAGACCGGCTTATGGTATACAGGCCAATACATGATTCATCCTCTTATTCTCACTTCCACAAACGATAAATATCCAATAATTAAAGTGTTCCGGCGTTCCACTGATCCGGAACAACTCGGTTAAGTGGAGTGCGCGGTGATGCCTGCGAAGGACATCTGATGATAATAATCTTTAATCAGGGTACTCACGTCACCGAGGTGTTTTTCAGTGAGGCCCTACAAATAATGTTTACATACAATAAATAAATAAATAAATATATATATATATATATATATTATACAAGTATCAAAAGATTAAAGGTCAAGATAAACAGACAAGATATTAAATAACTAACTAAAGACAATATGCTTTAACTTCTGTTTAAAAAGTGAAAGCGAATTCGTGTTCCTTAAAGATTCATCTAAATTGTTCCATTCGGAAAGTCCTTGATATGTAATACCTTGCTTACCATAATATCGTTTAACTCTAGGTAGATGGAAATTATTTTTGCCGCGTGTGTCATAAGAATGGATATTAAAATTTCTAAAAGTATTGAAATCATAATCAATAAGACCATTTACATATTTATAAACAAAAATTTAACGGTGAAAAAGTCGACGCTTCAAGAGAGTTGACCACCCAAGTGTTTCTAGTGCCTGTGTTGAAGTGAAATAGCTTGGTAGATTAAGAATAATCTTGGCCGCCTTGTTCTGCAACAGTTGAAGTTCATCCATGAGAGTGACATTATTCCTGTCGCCCCATATAATGTCCGCGTAATCAAATAAAGGTGATATTAAGCTATTATACAACGTACAGCGTGTATGAAGTGGTAACAAGTGTCGGATACGTTTTAGCAGTCTAATTCGTTGATTAATCTTGGAGGATATAGTCTCCACGTGATCATACCAAGACATGTGTTGGTTAATTGTTACCCCAAGGTATTTGAAGGAGGTTGTATTCTCCAATGGTAAGTCATCTACGACTATATGAATGTTACCACAAGAGCTCAATTTACGGGGGCTGCCTATTAAGAGAAACTTGGACTTAGAAATATTCAAGGTAAGACGATTTTGGTCAAACCAAAGAGAAAGTTTGGCCAAATCTTCGTTTAGAAAGTGTTCTATATCGGCAACGGACGAGCTGCTGAAGTATACCACAGTATCGTCTGCATAAAGAGAAATCTCACAATGATCAACACAGGATGGAAGGTCGTTAATATATACTAAAAACAGCAAAGGGCCGAGAATGCTCCCTTGTGGAACACCGATCTGAATTGGCAATAGTGAGGAATAAACATTTCCAACAGTAGTTAGTTGAAAACGATTGCTCAGATACGATTTAAACCATCTGACCACAATATCGCTAGTACCAATGAGCTTCAGCTTTTCCAACAGGAGATTGTGATCGACAGTGTCAAAAGCCTTGGTAAGATCGAGAAAAGCTGCCCCGGTCAACATTCCGTTGTCCAGATTCTCCAAAATCTTATCTGTTACATGAGCTAGTGCAACACCGGTTGATAACTTGGAACGAAAGTCAAATTGACTTGGTGTTAGTATCTTAGATTCAGTAAGGTAATTATATAACTGATGATGTACAATTTTCTCGAGGATCTTGCTCACAGTCGGGAGAATTGTGATAGGCCTGTAATTGTTACATTCAGAGCGGTCTCCAGATTTGAAGAGTGCACTAACCTTACCATTTTTCCAAGCGGTTGGAAACGTACTAGACTGCAGAGAACGATTAAATAGTTTCGTCAAAATAGGAGTAATAAATTCAGCCGAGTCCTTCAAAAGCCTTGCACTGATTTTATCTAAGCCGATAGCTTTGTTTGTTTTTAAAGCCTTCAATTGTTTCAAAACAAAAGATTCACCGACATCCGTAAAGGAAAACTTATCCGAATCATCATTATGCATTTGCGCTGACAAACCATTACTTAAACCGCTCGTCGCAGACTGGAATTTGGCTGCTAATTTAGTCCCAACAGATGTAAAGTAAGCATTGAGTTGACAGGCAATGGACTTCGAGTCAGTTACTTGGATTTCATTAAACTGAATAAATGATGGTTGAGAAACATTGTTTCGATTTGTTAGTTCATAAAGAGTTCTCCATAGTTCACCGGTGTTGTTTTTGTTCGTTTCAATAAGATCTTTATAATAGGAGGCCTTGCACTCTTTAACTCGTTTGTTTACACACAGTCTGAGCTTTTTGTATTTCGACCAATGGACACTCGCAGAATTTGATTTCACGGCTTTAGCATGATGATAATCACGATCATGCATCAATTGCGTCAACTCAGAAGTCAACCATGGTGCTGGTATACCTTTAATACGAGATTTCTTAATTGGGGCATGCAAATTAGCGACTTCAGAAAATAATGTATTCCAGAGATTAACGCCGGAATCAACATCCAAATCATCTATAATACTCCAGTCAATTTCGCGAATGTCCTTAGTAAAAGAAGACTTGATAAAGTGTTTATATGATCGATGCTCGATAATGCGAGGAGGTGCCTTGGGGACTCCAGATTTGAAAACACCATAAATCAAAGAATGATCGCTGATTGCAAGGGAGATTACACCACTGTCAACGACACGATGACCATTGTTTACAAACAATAAGTCAATTGTTGATGAAGAGCGCTCGTCTATTCTCGTGGGTACCTTAATTAGTTGATCCAAAGAGTGTTTTTTAGCAAACCTTGACAACAATCGAACATTTGAATCCGGCTTTTTCGAATTTTGATAGTCGATATTAAAATCCCCCAATAGAACAAATTCAGCGCCTTCGGGTAACTTCGTGATGATTTCTTCCAAGTAATCAACGAAAGACTTTGTAGGAAACGTTGGTGCTTTGTAAATGCAGCAAACAAATTGTTTCTTGCACTTTGGTCGATTAATTTAAGCCACCAATGATTCACAGTTATCGAGAGAGGTGTTTGTTATGTCCATTCTATTCTTGAAAGGAATTCCGTCTCGTACAAAAATCGCTACTCCTCCACCTCGTGTAATTCGATCATTTCTTATCACTGAATAACCAGGGATGGAAATTTCGGCATCAGTGATATTGGAAGTTAGCCATGTTTCGGAGACTGTGAAAACATCAATAGTTTTACCCTTTACAAGTAAGCGAATAGAGTCCATCTTGTTGACAATACTTCGAACATTGAGATGAGTAATTTTGAAACCACGTGTAGAAGGTAGGTTTGGAACCTGCTGAAACGTCGGACCAGGATTAACTGAAACATCGTTGGAGAGATAAATCACCATCACTGAATAGGACGAATATAGGAGCAAGCGGAGACCAAGTTGAGCTTTCACAAAATCGGCAATCGAATGCGTCGAACTGTCAGAATTACGATTCTGTCTCAACGGGCCCTGATTCGGAAGAACAGGCAGCGAGGTTTGGTACGAAACATAAAACATCTTGCCATTAATAACACTGGAACTCCAGGTTAAGTTTAGGTTCAGTAGTGTGGTGAAACATAAGTATAAGTACAAGTAGAGGCAAAATTTTCGAGGAGCCCATAAGGCATGACCGGCAGCCATGACTTGCATATGAATGACTTGCATAGACTGTGTTTACTGTAGCGGAATTATAGTTTTCGATATAAAGGCTTTTTTCTCTTTTCGGATCCTACTGATTTTTTACCACGAGAAGAAAAGGACACGGGAAGCCTTCGGAGAGAAATTTTTAGTTGTTTAGCCCAAAAAACGTATGGAAAACGGAATTTGCGAGTTCAAATTTCGATGGTAGCAAACCAAGATGACAACATTTTGATAAGCGAAAGTCGTTCTAACACACAATCTGAAAACTATAAAATATTGTTGAGGTTGTAAACTGCCGGAAAAGAGGCAACAGTAATTTCAACATTTGTGGTAAGTCTTTGAAATAGATATTTCGATTTTTGTGATCCTATTTGTGAAATATATTTGATTGTTATGGCGTTTATTTAGCTGTAAACAAATAATGTATGCCCAAATTAGAAAACATAACTCAGAAATAATAAACACATTCTCGGTACCCTTTGAATACCAGGATAATTTATTTAAATCATTAACCTAATTTTCTGTGAGTGAATAGTGTTCAACCAGGCACACCAGGAATATAAAGACAAATATAGTAGCTACAGTAAGGAGGTTATTTTTAAATTAAAAATCAAGAAAGCTTTGTTTGATTTAGAGGAGCCTCTTATAACACCATGCAGTTTAAACCTTTATCCATCTTTATCCATCCATCCCATGCTGATGGTTGAAGAGGTAGGGTTACTGTACTGCTTCTCCTGATTCAGACAGATCCTGGCCCTTTCTTGATATATGAGCAACCAAAATATAAAATTATTATAGCATCAATATAGCATTAGGATTAGGGATTGGTTTGTATTTTGGTTGTTCATATATCGAGAAAGCGCCCAGATCCTATATGGTTTCCTTCCCAAGATGCCGATCGCACATTCTGACCATACATACTATAGTACTTGGTGATGATCTTGATCAAGCCATAAACATGGTTTTCAGTCAAGCACATGGTTATCATCAAGTTCTGTAAACAATGTTGACAGGTTGATGACCCAATATTATTAATGAATAGTGCTGCTGGAAAAATGTATTCTACTTGCATTACAGTTTGAGGATGAATGTTATGTGAATAGATTATACATATAGCTGCTGTACAGTATAGTAGAATGAATTGATTCATGTAATTATTTAAATGTACACTGTGCATTGGTGGTTTCCTTTAGTAGAAGAGGTTCAAAAAGGGAACTTATTTAATAGCCATTACCATGCAGCTTGTAATTTCAAGGATTAAAATATGAAACAAAATCCAAACATTCGCATTATGTAAATCAATATTAGTTAAGAAACAAGGAAAGCTATTACTGGAGAAATTACTGGAGAAAAATATATGCTATTTTTTATTATATGAAATTAATTGTTTTGTGCCTAAACCTGTTTAAGATATGAGGGAAAACATTATGGATTTGGCCTGGTTGATTAGTATGGCTAAGAAATAGATTAAAGTTTTAATATTAACCAGCAATGATTTAGAAGGTTTATTATATAGAATCAAAATACACATATGAGTTATTAAAATGTTTCTTTAATCAAATCATTGGACAAAGTTTATGATACAGTACAATTATTCTATAGAAAGCCACTATTAGTTGTCTTACTGTTTCACCTTCAAATTTGTTCCTTCATAGTGGTTTCATTTTAGACCTTGTAACACAACAGCAAATATTGTACTAATATTATACAATATAGATACACTTTTTTTATCAAAATGACAATTTATACCTAACACGGAGTCCACTATAAACTAAAAATATAAGTGCAGCCTATCCACATTTCACGTCATCCCGCCCTTTAAATAAATCAACTCGACTGTAAATATTCAACTATCGTGGTATTATCTCAGATTTTTATCCTACGAAGCAGTTCCTTATCAATCATCGCCGTTTGTTAGCGTAAAGATAGTGCTGTCGGCCGGCTTCGAAAGTTCGTCAAAATTTATACTTATTTACTTACGATTAAATTTTATTCACATTTTAAAGTTTTCTGTAGTTTCATGATGTACCCTGTCAAAATAGGTTTGCTTTGTTCACCTATTTCGTGCAGTTATATGATTCCACAACAGTAAAATATAGGGATACTGAACCGAAGTGCAGCTGGCCGCAGCTCAAAACTCCTGGCTTCAATTTCGGTGGCGCTTAAACAAAGGATGCTCTTGCAGTCTTCTTATATAGATCACTGGTTTCTTCGGATATCGTTTCTTTGGAGTTTCAAACTGATTAACTATTAGCGCTAACATAGTAACATGTTCATTTCATTATCTCCTGTGTTAGATGGCGCTTTCCCGCACAATTTAATTATTGACCAAAAGAGACAGTTGTGAGCATTTAATTCAATTAAATGCTACAACCAATCAACGGCAGTTTTGGTCCAGCCTCCTCGCCTCGCCACCATCTTGCCCGCGAAGGCCCTGGGGACGAGGTTGCCCTAGAGGTTTACATCAGTGGATAGTAACTCCTACGATAGCCAATGAAAATTGAGGAATTGTGATAGAAACTTGCAGTTTAGATAAAATTCGTTCAATTTCTAAACTCTGTTCGTATTTCACTGTCGAATCATTGTGCAATGTCTTTGTGTGTGCATACAGTTGACGTCATCACATGTGAATAGTAAACCAAATTTACCGATAGAGAAAAATTCTTAAAAGATATAACATCTTACCAGATAACTGTTTGACTGGCTTCGTCTTGTCAGCGCAGATGTACTCAAAGTATAGATAATTTGGTCTATCAGTGCATGGGTAAATACCGCCGAACAAGGTTTTGTTCACAGTTATTCCTGAACAGTTTTGTTTGCCATTACACAGACGTTCAACAAAACATGTTGCAGATACTAAACAGTCAGTATCTGAATTATAACCACAAGTCTTCATATCACGTAGTCCACCATATATAGCATTTTGAATAACCATTACTTGATCTTGATGACAGTTCACGTCAGTGGTCACATTTCCTTCACATGTTACGGAGCCTGGAAACAAGAACAAATTGTCGAACTTCCAATTAAATACATGACGTTTTGTACGCGATCGAGTGTTCTCGGATTTTTTCTGCCAAAGCTACCAACATCACCCTACATTGTGACGAACTACAGATACAGCTGCAATCGACAAGGAGGGCCAACGTGGACAGTAATGCACTTTTTCCGAATAGTGGTGCGAGACGTAAAGTTTGAGCTAAGATACAGGCTATGTTAGTTCCACTTTTATTCCTAGATTTTTAGAGACTTCTAACTATAACTTATATTTCATAAACAACTGAAATAGTCTGAATTAATTTCAGTTCCATAGTCTACCCTTTGCCCTTTTCTCGTCCCGACGTTCTTGCATGGTCACATTTAACGCCAAGTGTCCTACATAAGGAATACAGACGTAATTTAATGATGAAGAGTTAATTACTGCGTTTACGGGAACTGAAGTTTTATTAAACTCAAAACCATTAACATATCAGACCTTAGATCCGAACATTCCAACCATTTACGCCAAACCAATTTTCTTCACTGTTAATTGGGAGGTATAAGTTTGTGTTTGATAAACTTGACTTAGTCGAATTACCGCCTGAGAATAGGTCAAGGACAGTGCAAGAGCGGATCACATATTGTTGGAAAAGCGAGTTGCGATGCTCGCTTTTCTTTGTGTTTTAGAATAATTGGCAGCTATGCGAGAATCATAACATCCATGCTAAAAATGTGTTGTTCTGATCTAACCTGACCAATCCGTAGTCGAAGTTATACATTTCCGTGTCAAATCAATGTGAGATGTACTTGGAGGCTGACTTTAAGCGAGGTACTTCTTCAATTTGGTGACCAATTATAAGGAGCCCTTATATTTTGCTTCTTGGCCCCAATAACTCGTTTTCTAATATACCATGAGCGCCAGTCCAATTATTTTTGAAAAACGTTGCGGTTCCGTAACCTCTGGAACCATGCATATATCAGCGGGATTATATAAGCATTACATCAGATAGCTGATATAAACCCCTCGCAATTAAAGTGAGGTTGCGAAGCGAGGGTGATAGTCTCGCCGCGGTAGAGATCCATTTCTCACGAATAGTTTGTTGTATATATATATATATATATATATATATATATATATATATATATATATATATATATATATATATATATATATATATATATATATATATATATATAACTACAGACGGTACCGTTTCGGCCTTTTGGGCCTCGTCAGTGTAGTGCTGATGAGCAGGATGAAGATGACTGCTATTTACAGTGATGCACACAAAATGTGGGACATCAAGAACCATGCCAGAGCGCTCAAACTGCAAGCAGTGAGCGTGCGCACAATGCGTAAGCGACAATGGTTCATCTTGTAGAGCGCTCAATATGACCTAAAGGTCATAGAGCGATATCTAACAACAGACGGTGCCGTTTCGGCCTTTTGGGCCTCGTCAGTGTAGTGCTGATGAGCAGGATGAAGATGACTGCTATTTACAGTCACCCTTGATGCACACAAAATGTGGGACATCAAGAACCATGCCAGAGCGCTCAAACTGCAAGCAGTGAGCGTGCGCACAATGCGTAAGCGACAAATATATATATATATATAGCAAAGTGAAAAGGTGGTAAACTGCCAAGAATTTAGTGCCAAGTTTAAAAATGAGACGCTTCTCTTGCCGCTTGCGGTTATCGTTGCCACCGGAGATGGGAAGGATGGCACAGACTTTCATGTCTGTAACCAAATGGTTGTAGCTGTTGAAATGGCGGACTACAGGTTTGTCACCATCATTGATCCTCACGGAACGAAGATGTTTAGCAAACCTGTCTGAAAGGCGTCGCCCAGTTTCACCAATGTAGATTTTAGGGCATTTATCGCAAGAAATGCAATAAATTATGTTAGTGGACGTGCATGAAAAAGCATGACGGATTGTGTGGTCGAATTTGGGGGCAGTAACAACTGTAGTGGGATTGAGAAAAGGGCATGTGTTACAGCGGGAACGGCCGCAAGAAAATGTTCCCGCTGGTGCCGAGGTATTTTGTTTAAGGGCACTATGTACTAAGGAGTCACGAATGTTTTTTTTTACTTCGAAAAGATACCAAAGGGTTGTCGGTGAAAGTGGCTGACGTCTCAGGATCATTTTGTAAAATGTGAAAATTCCGATTAATAATATTTTTATATATATATAATTTATATAGATAATTTATATATATATATAAATATAAATTATATATATATATTAATTATATATATATATATATATATATATATATATATATATATATATATATATATATATATATATATATATTTCTATATATATATATATATATATATATATATATATATATATATATATATATATATATATATATATATATATATATATATAAATTATATATATATATATATATATATATATATATAAATTATATATATATATATATATATATATAAATTATATATATATATATATATATATATATATATATATATATAAATTATATATATATATATATATATATATATATATATATATATATATATATATATATATATATATATATATATATATATATATATATATATATATATATATATATATATATATATATATATATATATGATCCGTTTGAATTGTTGTGATCTGACGAACTACATAAACAGGTTTTTACGAAGGATACACAAGTTTGCGTAATATAATAGGCACGTCTGTTATGTATTTAGACTCACTAAATGAAAATCTGTTTTCAGAATTATAAATGGTTAAATATTGATCGAGATAACGTTCAAAACAATATACGACGAAGCGGACCTGATTGCCGACTAATTTCTAAGTACATAAACCGTTTTTACGAAGGGTATGCACGTTCTCGTAATATAATAGATACGTATTTTTTGTATTTAGACTCGATAATTCCAATCTGATTTCAGGAATGAAATCAAGTAAATATTGGCCGAGTTAACGTTCAAAATCTACGTGCGATTTGTTAACGGCAGACGAACTGACTATATGACGAGTTCAATTCCCACAATGCAACGGACATCCTTTTTGTGAGTTTTCTTTTAATTTTTTCTTTCATTTTTTGTCTTGGTCTTTTTGTTTTTAACTTTTTAATACAACGCAGTCAACACGTAAGAGTAACATAGAGCTACATAACAATCATGATAATCCTCCTAAACTATAACAGAATATAATCTTTCACAATGTTTCAAAATCAAATACACTCTTTAGGTTCGCATGTTACTGTGGTTAAAGGTATATAGTCGCCTTCGATCGTTAACCGTTGATTCCATAATAAACCCATTTTATAATTAGCTTTACTGGTTCGCTCAATTTAATGATCCATTAAACTAATTAAACTTAATCGCTTAAACTTAATAATCGCTTAGTTTATCAACAATTAACAATGGTCACTTGATGTCAAGTATTTGAGATGATTTATTACGTTCCTGTACTGCGGAAATAAATTTCGTATGACACGTAAGCCATGACACGTAAATACTTCAAATTTTAGTAATAAAAAAAATTATATTGACAATCTCATCGCTAAATAAGCTTCACAAGAAAAGTACAATCAACTTACCAAATACAAACTTTTGTTCTTCCTGATCACAGCTATTATTAGTCCGATATACCGGAGATCCATTCATTGGGATTAATGGTCTTTTGGGAATAGTTCCTGGTATTACGGGAGTGGGACAATAACCATTGGTAGCTAACTTTAAGGAACCTGCACTTGTCTGTTTCAAAGAAAATTGTGGCCAGAAAATGTAATTACTGGCGATCTTAAGTGCGTGATTATGATAAATAATGAATTTATTTTCATAAATCTCTGGCCTCGCCAAAAAGGTTCCACTCTTTTCAATGTTATATAACACGGAGAATGGCTCGAAAAAATGAAACTGAGCATTACGATGTAAACACGTGTTTTGAAAATAAACCCAATATTGTGGTCCCCATTGCTCATTCCCTTTCTTCCAATATTGCGATGCAGCTTGCAGACAAAATCCACTTGAGTGTTTGATGAAAAAACCTTGATGACCTTTAAGAAAAAAATAAATTATAAGCCATGACTATACGGGTGATAGTAGTAGTAATTAAAATAATGGTCGCCATAACCATGAATCATCATGGTGATGATGCTGATAATGAAGATGGTGATGATGAAGATGGTAATCAGGTGACCACGTTGATGGTAGTGATGATGCATGACGATATAATGAAACGGTTTAAATTAAGTAACAGGCCCGTCGGAAGCAGGCTGCAGCCACAGAATAATTTGCTAAATTTGCAAGATTCTTTTGAAGATGCAAAAATCTGTTAGATATTGCCCTGGATTTGAACATGATTTAGATCGAGAACTATCGCGGTTGCAAGCCTGATAATTTCCGTTGTAAAAACACTCGATTTATTTATTTATTTATGAAATCTATCTATCTATCTAGTGTTTAAATCAATTAAAACGACGAAAATTATCAAGATAATATTGCGATTGCGTGAGCTCTCGATCCCGATAATTAGACTCCATGTAATTCGGGTTCTATAGAGCACAAAAAATCTGTAAAAAGGACTCCAGGAACATGAGATTTCTTAGTCAACATGTAGCTAAGGGAAATTGATAAAAAAAATAGCATTAAATCCTCTCCAGGTTAGTAAATTATGTTGATGTGATTCTTCATTTTTATGTAAAATTTGAACTATGCCTGCCCCAAAATGAGCTGAAATATTCGCTCAAATTGCAGGAAATGATGTTTTCGAGATTCTATATTTCAAAAATTTCCGGGGAAGCATGACCTCGTACTCTCAAGAAATGCGGTCACTAATTCCCATGTTCCGCCCTGTTTAGCCCCACCCCCTCCCATATGAATTTGCTTCCAACGGCCCTGAGTAAGTTGTCTTGGAATAGTAACATTACCTTTGGTAAAAAGCAAAATAAGAAACAGCAAACAGAAAGAATTAACGCTTTTTCTCATGATTAAAACACGTCTTCTGATAATCAACTGGGTGTCTTAACGAAACAAAAGAGTTAAAGGGCTAAATTAGACATTGTGCAGAAATAAACCAAAACATACAAAAGCCTGCATACAAAGGTTGGGACAAAGATAAAATAACAGAGGGAAAGAGACAATGCACCTAATCCATGTATTAGCTTGACTTGACTTATACATATACTTGTGGCAACATACATTTGACTCGCGCAAATAAACAAATGGCAACACAAATTTTCTATTGAAGCCGTAAAATGTAAACAAGAGATTTCAACCTTTCATATATCCGGGATTCTTAATTCCTCCAATTTCGCCAATATGGCGGCGTTCAATTGGTTACCTTGGGTTACAGTATTAAGTGAAATTATTATAGCCCAAGGGTGGCGCCAGAGGGGGGCGGGAGGTCTACAGGCCCCCTCCCCCTGTCTGGGGAAAATTAACAATTCGTCGGGAACGAGCTGAAAAAAAATAAAAAAATAAGAAAAAATAAAAAAAAGTTCGTTTTTGTTTTCTTAGAATCGTAAAAGTTTTTTTACGCATTAACAAACGTTTCGCTAAGCAACGTCAAAGGTAATCAACTTTCAAATCTGGCATAAATCTATCACCCCTGTGTTGTTTCGCGCACTCACTGTCATCTAGTTTTTGCATGGATATTATTGTTAGAGTTAGTTTCGTATGCAGTAAGGAAATACTGACAATTAAATCATGATTTTCACTGTTTTTTATTTTAATTTTTTTGTTAAAACTGCCCCAAAAATGCAGGAAATAGCGCAACCTCGTACCCAGGGTCTTCTTAATGAGTCGAAGACCCGGTAAAGGCTGGTCACGTGACTCCAAGGATATTCGATTATTTTGTAACCTGGCTTAATTCTTGCTTATATCATCCGGGGGGCCGGATCGCTGTGAAAACATACCAAAAACTTCTATAATTGAAAGTATAAACAGTATGATGGATAATTTAAAAATACAATTTATTGGAAAGACAGTACGGACTGCAGACAGAAGTTGAAAGATGGTGGATTACTTCTAAAAATGCGTTGATTTACGGACATTTGTTGCTTTAAGATCTACGACGGTAACCTGGGACGGGGACGTCGTTCAAACAAAATAATCTTCATGCGAAACAATATGAATAATTTTGAATAATTTTTATTCCCAAGAGTAATTTCAACGCCGTTCTCGTTCTGTTTACAACGCCACTGAGAGCATTTTCACGTCTTTAGGACGACGGTAACTCGCGGAGAGATGAGAGATGTGACTTAAGACTGACTTAATTAACACAGACACTATAATCGTTTTAGAAATATTGAAGCGTTTTGGAGATCATAAAACAAGCTTGGAGTGTCAAATACGCTAGTCAATCGACCGTGGATTCATTCAAATGCTAAAATTTGTATTGCTTTTACTGCCGTCGCCGTCCTAGGTTGCCGTCGTAGATCTTAAAGTCCCTCATGCTCAACGCCAGAACAGTTCGAATTTACAATTTTAATACAGTCAGACTATGACTATTATTTTAAATACTAATCATGTTTATCTTATGACAGCAACAAATGTCCAGTAAATCAACGTATTTTCGAAGTTATCCACCATCTTTCAAGGCTTTCAACTTGTCTGCACTCCGTACTGTCTTTCCAATAAATTGTAATCTTTTTAAAATTATCCATATACTGTTTATACTTTCAATTATAGAAGTTTGTAGTATGTTTTCACAGCGATCCGGCCCCCCGGATGATATAAGCGAGAATAAGCCAGGTTACAAAATAATCCAATATCCTTGGAGTCACGTGACCAGCCTTTACCAGGGTCTTCTCTTCCCTCGCTCCACTCCCCTCTTATCCCGGGCGCTACCTCCCCGGCACTGAGAAGACCCTGGGTACGAGGTTGGAAATAGCGTTTCAGTGGAAATTAAAAATTCCCCGGGGGAGCATGCCCCCTGTCGGGGACCTTAGCCCCTGCGTCGAGGAATTCCTGGCGCCACCCCTATTATAGCCAGGAAGACTCTATAATTTCGTTTATGATCTACAGGGTGTCCCAAAAAAAAGGCTACCTTTTCAAATTCAAATTAGCATGTTAATTCAAGCAACCTATTGTAGTTCTTTGAAATTCATTATTGCTTTTGAACTACGAATGCGTAAAGACACACAGTTTTATACACATGGGATATTAAACACAATAGGTTATTTGAATTAACACGCTCATTTGAATTTGAAAAGGTATCCTTTTTTTTGGGACACTCTGTATATGGCTGCAGCCATGTCTTTTGTGCGTTAGATCTTTGTCACTTTAATGAAAACGGTATATTCAATAAAATATCATTATTTATTCCTTTGTGTAGAGTAATAGAATAATTATTATAATTCCCTATATTCAACAGCATAAAATATCATATATGGGGTCATCCATTTATAGCACGTTCGCGCGGAGGGGGCGGTAATTTTGCATTTCGGGAGGAAATTTTTTTATTTTATTTATTTATTTATTTAAAAACTTACACCAAACTCACACTATACAATTTTACAAAAAAGTAACAGAATATAAAATATATAGTTGATACAGCGAATTAACTGGCCTGGTGAGGGGCAAGCGAACAGACTCTAGGTCCCAATTAACTAGGCCGACCCCAGACGCATACACTAATTACGGCCCGAAATACAAAAAAAAAAAAAAAAAAATTGACAACAATGCATGCGATCTATTGATGACGAATCGATAGTATTATCTGTTGACGATAGCTAGTCCGATTTATTTAGTATACCCTAAGGAAGCTGTATGCCAGGTTTGGTGCTTTTGTACATCTTGTAACGATCTAGCCCACAATTGTACGCTAATCGACCTGATTACAATGAAGAACATTACTCAAAGACGATAATTGTTTAACTCCTTAAACATAAAAATAAAATAGAGACAAATAACAAATAAACAAATAAACAAATAAACAAATAAACAAATAAACAAATAAACAAATAAACAAATAAACAAATAAACAAATAAACAAATAAACAAATAAACAAATAAACAAATAAACAAATAAACAAATAAACAAATAAACAAATAAACAAATAAACAAATAAACAAATAAACAAATAAACAAATAAACAAATAAACAAATAAACAAATAAACAAATAAACAAATAAACAAACAAACAAACAAACAAACAAACAAACAAACAAACAAACCAACCAACCAACCAACCAACCAACCAACCAACCAAATAAATAAACAGATAAACAAATAAACAAACAAACAAACAAACAAATAAACAAATAATCAATTAATCAAATAATCAAATAATATATCAAATAATCAAATAAACAAATAAACAGATAAGCGAATAAACAAACAAACAATTAATCAAATAATCAAATAATCAAATATTAATCAAATAATCAAATAATCAAATAATCAAATAATCGAATAATCGAATAATCGAATAATCGAATAATCGAATAAACGAATAATCGAATAATCGAATAAACAAATAATCGAATAAACAAAAAAATAATCGAATAAACAAACAAATAATCGAATAAACAAACAAATAATCGAATAAACAAACAAATAATCGAATAAACAAACAAATAAACAAACAAACAAACAAACAAGCAAACAAACAAACAAACAAACAAACAAACAAACAAACAAACAAACAAACACAAACAAACAAACAAACAAATAAATAAATAAATAAATAAACAAATAAACAAATAATCAATTAAACAAGTAAACAAATAAACAAATAAACAAATAATCAATTAAACAAATAAACAAATAAACAAACAAACAAATAAACAAACAAAAAAGATAAACAAATAAACAGATAATCAAATAAAGAAATAAACAAATAAACAAATAAACAAATAAACAAATAAACAAACATACAAACAAACAACCAAACAAACAAACAACAAACAAACAAATAATCAAATAAACAAATAAACAAATAAACAAATAAGCGAATAAACAAACCAAATAGATCGATTAAATGAATGATTGAATGTACTCCTGAAGATGTTACGTACTGGCGTTCAGATCGTAGTTTGTTAGTTGCGTTCAGATGATAGAGTTCATAAAATTAACGCCACAAGCGTCTGAATATGTATATCACGTTTATGAACCTGCATGCAGCAGTTATCTCTCATTATTATACAATATACAAAACATTCTCAAATTGCGATTGGGTAAAAAACCTACAGACAATTCTTGATGCCTTGCCACCTACAAAATATAAAAAATAATCTGTAGCTCACGTAACTCTTAATTATCCGAGTTTATATTTTTTACAAGCTTTTCTCAGCCGGCAGTAATGTCCAAAGGCTTCTACATTTATAATTCTATAATAAAACAATTATTCAATTCGGTTTTCGCATGATATATTGTGTTATCAAGCTTCGCTTTGTGTTATCCAAACCTCGGCGTTGATAACACAAGACATCATACTAAACCTCATCCAATATTTGTATATAAATATAACATCGCATCGTTATAAAAATATAACATAGATTAGATAGTTTTTATTATTTATTTATTTATACATATCTCAGTTTCCAGGGCATCCATTGATAACAGCTTTGCTGAAGGGTTTACCCTGGTTAAAGATGTATTTATTATTATTAGTAGTATTATATATTAAGTGATAAGTATGGCATAGCTGAAGTGGTCTACACGAACTTCAAACATCATGACTATATCTTCATATCATTATAACCAACTACGTAACTGCAAGCCCTTTATAAAGTGTACTTTGGTTAAGATCAAAATTGCTATTACGACTCGCAGACAAGAGCACTGAGGTACCATGTAATGCGGTTCTGAAATATTTACCGTCCTTTTAGTTTTAAAGACAAACGAAACAACCGATAAGAGTTAATATAATCCAGTTATGAGATAATGTTGCTACTTGCAGTTCTTCGTTATATACATGTTAGATTCCATTCAAATTAAACAATCTCTCAGTATAAAGTTGTCCTCTTCTTCCGTGAATCACCAACAAATATTTTAATATTGTCCATAAAATCACATAATTTCACACTAAGGTCGCTTTCGATACTCAAAATCAGGGCAGGCCCTTACAATACCTGTGTTTTAAGTTTAGATACTTCGACGCTACCCATATATAAGTGTGCATCTTCTGTTCTAAGGGCTATTTATCAAAATTGAAACTTGTACTAGCTCTAAATTGCCATTACGACACCTATAAGAAGAGGAAAACATTGCCTCGCGTAAACAAGCACTTGCATTCTGAATATTTACCTTTTAAAGACAGTAAGAAACAATTACCGATAATAGTTAATGGTCCTGCAGTTATATGACACAATATATTGCTTGTGTTGGTCGTTATATGTTAGATTCCATTCAAATTAAACAATTCTACAGACGTATAGTTTCACACCAAGGGGTATATGTTCACTTTCAATATTCAAAATCAGTTATAGTCCCTTACAATATGTGTTTTAAGTAGATAATAGTTCGACGCTATCTACGCTATCTATTGGTCAAATGTCAGTGATACTTGTGTACTAATACTACTAATAAAGCTGTGAGAGAAGGGACATATATGATCATTTCGTAAGTGCAGGAAAAGCGGAAGATGCAGCGAAGTGAAACGTCTATCTTAACACTAACCTTACCAAAAATAAAAACCAGACAAAAACAGAAAGATACTTTTGAGTCATTCCCTTTAACCATTTCCTATCGAAGCATTGAAAGTTTTTGATATATGCAGGGGTCAAAAACATGCAACTCAAATATGCAAAAGAAGTCCTAATTTGTGCTAAATAATTGCAAGCGGAAATTATAAGCTTAGATATTAAGCTTAGAAATTAAGATACGAAATTAAAATCAACTGTTATACCTAACCGTTTCAAACATTGGACTTTTCATAAGCTAAATCCAATGCAAATAGGCTTGAACAAAGTATTTTCCAATTTGTGTCTTACTGTGATGAAACATTAGTCTTTCATTGCTTAAAATCTCGGCTGTTTCGCTTTTCGCAACACGGAAGTGTCTGGTAACAGAAGCTTACTAATGTTACGATGATACTCCGGTTAATGATATTAAGATAACTAATATGATATATTCATAGACATACAGAGGTATAGTGAAGTACCGCGTAACCTTACCGCGTTGTTCGAGCAAGACGAAAAAGGAAAAACCTAAAAGGAAAAACGAACATCTTTGAGATAAGGAAACAATATGTTAGAAATATCATCTTTGATGTGCACGTGATTAACTCAAATTACTGAAGCGGTCGTTTTAATTTTGCAACATTTAACAGCGAATATCACTAAATAGTAGCCGAGGTGCCTCATATAATCAATTACGTACATACATCAGAATAACAAACGCAAGGAAATAATCGCAGATGGATATTTACCTTCTTTTTTTTTACTCTTTAGTATCCTCACAGTACAATCTTATGTTCGCGGTTGTTCAGTTTCGCAATTAGATTGGAATATATAAGAAGATTTATGATCTAGAATATAATAATTGCATGTAGAGCCCTCTCTCCTCCTTGGAGTTATTGCAGGGGTTTATAGAGCTTCTAAGATAGAGGATATATATTGCAGGGGATATAGAGATCGAATTTCAGCGGTTTTCCTAATTATTCCCCATTACCCTCTGCCGCATCGCTCTATCCCCCATAAACCCCTGCAATAATCCCAATATATTCTTCGGATGTGAGCTACAGTGTCAAAACAGTCTATGAATGAGAGCACAGAAGCTGTAATGAGCCAAAGCCGGGTGTAAATAAATGATAAACGAAAGCTTGCTTTACGTGTTGTTAAAATATCGTTATTTTACTGATTTTGACATTTAGCAGCACATGATTCATTTTAGACTGCATATAATATTCGCTCTACCATCTCAGTTTAGTCAACGAAAAGTTATAGGTTGTGTCATATAAATTACGTAACATCCCAGTTTACATAACTACTTTCATCACAAGGTTTTTGGTTGTGTGATATAAATTATGCAACCTTCGCGCTGCCGTCTACGTCCACACAATCCAATGTAAATCCAATGTATACAAAGTATACCCTAAGGAAGCTGTATGCCAGGTTTGGTGCTTTTGTACATCTTGTAACGACCTAGGCCAAAATTGTACGCTAATCGACCTGATTATAATGAAGAACATTACTCAAAAGACGATATTTTTTTAACTCCTTAAACATAAAAATAAAATAGAGTCAAACAAACAAATAAACAAATAAAAAAATAAAAAAATAAAAAAATAAAAAAATAAAAAAATAAAAAATAAAAAAATAAACAAATAAACAAATAAACAAATAACCAACCAACCAACCAACCAACCAACCAACCAACCAACCAACCAACCAACCAAACAAACAAACAAACAAACAAACAAACAAACAAACAAACGAACGACCGATCGACCGACCGACCGACCGACCAACCAAACAAACAAACAAACAAACAAACAAACAAACAAACAAACAAACAAACAAATAAACAAATAATAAATTAATCAAATAATCAAATAATCAAATAAACAAATAAACAGATAAGCGAATAAACAAACAAACAATTAATCAAATCATGAAATAATCAAATAATCAAATAATCAAATAATCGAATAATCAAATAAACAAATAAACAGATAAGCGAATAAACAAACAAACAATTAATCAAATCATCAAATAATCAAATATTAATCCAATAATAAAATAATCAAATAATCGAATAATCGAATAATCGAATAATCGAATAATCGAATAATCGAATAATCGAATAATCGAATAAACGAATAATCGAATAAACAAATAATCGAATAATCGAACAATCGAATAATCGAATAAATAAATAATCGAATAAACAAATAGTCGAATAAACCAACAAATAATCGAATAAACAAACAAATAATCGAATAAACAAACAAATAATCGAATAAACAAACAAATAATCGAATAAACAAACAAATAATCGAATAAACAAACAAACAAACAAACAAACAAATAAACAAATAAATAAATAAATAAACAAATAAACAAATAATCAATTAAACAAATAAACAAATAAACAAATAAACAAATAAACAAATAAACAAATAAACAAATAATCAATTAAACAAATAATCAATTAAACAAATAAGCAAATAAGCAAATAAACAAATAAACAAACAAAAAAATAAACAAACAAACAAATAAACAAATAAACAGATTATCAAATAAACAAATAAACAAATAAACAAACATACAAACAAACAAATAAACAAACAAACAAACAAACAAACAAACAAACAAACAAATAATCAAATAAACAAATAAACAAATAACTAAATAAGCGAATAAACAAACCAAATAGATCGATTAAATGAATGATTGAATGTACTCCTGAAGATGTTACGTACTGGCGTTCAGACCATAATTGTTAGTTGCGTTCAGATGATAGAGTTCATAAAATTAACGCCACAAGCGTCTGATTATGTATATCACGTTTATGAAGCTGCATGCAGCAGTTATCTCTCATTATTATACAATATACAAAACATTCTCGAATTGCGATTGGGTAAAAAACCTACAGACAATTCTTGATGCCTTGCCTTCTACAAAATATCAAAAATTATCTGTAGCTGACGTAACTCTTAATTATCCGAATTTATATTTTTACAAGCCTATCTCAGCCGGCAGTAATGTCCAAAGGCTTCTACATTTATAATTCTATAATAAAACAATTATTCAATTCGGTTTTCGCATGATATATTGTGTTATCAAGCTTCGCTTTGTGTTATACAAACCTCGGCGTTGATAACACAAGATATCATACTAAACCTCATCCAATATTTGTATGTAAATATAACATCGCATCGTTATATAAATATAACATAGATTAGGTAGTTTTATTTATTTATTTATACATATCTTAGTTTCGAGGGCATCCATTGATAACAGCTTTGCTGAAGGGTTTACCCTGGTTAAAGATGTATTTATTATTATTATTATTATTAAGTGATAAGTATGGCATAGCTGTAGTGGTCTACCGACGAACTTCAAACATCATGACTATATCTTCATATCATTATAACGTAACTGCAAGCTTTAAAGAGTACTTTGGTTAAGATCAAAATTGATATTACGACTCCTAGACTGAAGATCAGGTACCATGTAATACAAGCACTTATATTCTGAAATATTTACCGTCCTTTTAAAGACAAACGAAACAACCGATAAGAGTTAATATAATCCAGTTATGAGATAATGTTGCTACTTGCAGTTGTTCGTTATATACATGTTAGATTCCATTCAAATTAAACAATCTCTCAGTATAAAGTAGTCGTCTTCTTCCGTGAATCACCAACAAATATTTTAATATTGTCCATAAAATCACATAATTTCACACTAAGGTCGCCTTCGATACTCAAATTCAGGGCAGGCCCTTAAAATACCTGTGTTTTAAGTTTAGATACTTCGACGCTACCCATGTATAAGTGTGCATCTTCTGTTCTAAGGGCTATTTATCAAAATTGAAACTTGTACTAGCTCTAAATTGCCATTACGACTCCTATAAGAAGAGGAAAACATTGCCTCGCGTGAACAAGCACTTGCATTCTGAAATATTTACCTTTTAAAGACAGTAAGAAACAATTACCGATAATAGTTAATGGTCCTGCAGTTATATGACACAATATATTGCTTGTGTTGGTCGTTACGTGTTAGATTCCATTCAAATTAAACAATCCTACAGTATAGAGTCGTAGTCTTCTTCCGTGAATCACCACCAAATAATGATATTTAAATATTATCACAATTTCACACCAGGGGTATAATATGTTCACTTTCGATATTCAAAATCAGTTATAGTCCCTTACAATATGTGTTTTAAGTAGATAATAGTTCGACGCTATCTACGCTAACTATTAGTCAAATGCCTGTGATACTTGTGTACTAATACTACTAATAAAGCTGTGAGAAAAGGGACATAGCTATATGATCATTTCGTAAGTGCAGGAAAAGCGGAAGATGCAGCGAAGTGAAACGTCTATCTTAACACTGACCTAACCAAAAATAAGAACCAGACAAAAACAGAAAGATACTTTTGAATCATTCCCTTTAACCATTTCCTATCGAAGCATTGAAAGTTTTTGATATATGCAGGGGTCAAAAACATGCAACTCAAATATGCAAAATAAGTCCTAATGTGCGCTAAATAATTGCAAGCGGAAATTATAAGCTTAGATTTTAAGCTTAGAAATTAAGATACGAAATTAAAATCAACTGTTATACCTAACCGTTTCAAACATTGGACTTTTCATACGCTAAATCCAATGCAAATAGGCTTGAAAAAAGTATTTTCCAATGTGATGAAACATTAGTCTTTCATTGCTTAAAATCTCGGCTGTTTCGCTTTTCGCAACACGGAAGTGTCTGGTAACAGAAATACTCCGGTTAATGATATTAAGATAACTAATATGATAGATTCGTATAGTGAAGTACCGCGTAACCTTACCGCGTTGTTCGAACAAGACGAAAAAGGAAAAACCTACAAGGAAAAACGAACATCTTTGAGATAAGGAAACAATATGTTAGAAATATCATCTTTGATGTGCGCGTGATTAACTCAAATTACTGAAGCGGTCGTTTTAATTTTGCAACATTTAACAGCGTATATCACTAAATAGTAGCCGAGGTGGATCATATAATCAATTACGTACATACACCAGAATAACAAACGCAAGGAAATAAGCGCAAATGGATATTTACCTTCTTTTTTACGATTTAGTATCTTTACAGTACAATCTTATGTTCGCGGTTGTTCAGTTTCGCAATTAGATTGGAATTTGTAAGATGATTTATGATCTATAGAATATAATAATTGCTCGTAGAGCCCTCTCTCCTCCTTGGAGTTATTGCAGGGGTTTATAGAGCTTCTGAGATAGAGGATATATATTGCAGGGGATATAGAGTTCGAATTTCAGCGGTTTTCCTAATTATTCCCCATTACCCTCTACCGCATCGCTCTATCCCCCCAATATCCTCCATGACCTCCGATCAGAAGCTCCATAAACCCCTACAATAATCCCAATATATTGAATTGCCCAAGAAATATCTGCGGATGTGAGCTAGAGTGTCAAAACAGTCTATGAATGAGAGCACAGAAGCTGTAAGGAGCCAAAGCCGGGTGTAAATAAATGATAAACGAAAGCTTGCTTTACGTGTTGTTAAAATATCGTTATTTTACTGATTTTAACATTATTTTAGCAGTACATAATTCATTTTAGACTGTATATAATATTCGCTCTACCATCTCAGTTTAGTCAACGAAAAGTTATAGGTTGTGTCATATAAATTAGGTAACATCCCAGTTTACATAACTAATACGCTCAATAATTAAATCATCTTACTGCATGTTCATCACAAGGTTTTTGGTTGTGTGATATAAATTATGCAACCTTCGCTCTGTCGTCTGCGTCTATACACTCCAATGCTTAGGCCATCTGAGGCGTTTGGAGACACAGCGTATTATTTCTATACGTCTTAAAACTTTGAGTGTACGCAACGTTTGTCGGCAGTATAGTTTGTTAAGCTTTTTAGTTAGAATAACAGAGTTTTTGTTCTCAAACATTATAACAACTGCATTTATGTTCGCACGAAACCCAGAATCTCAATTTTGCGGACAAGTATTCAATTTGTATCTTAAACACAAGCAAACAGGTCGTGCGAAATATAAAGTTATCCAGAAAATACTGGTAAAGATAAACTTTGTGCTTGTACGGAGCTTTTATTTCCCAGCCCTCCTAGGATGGCAGCCCTCTTCAGTGTGTTTATATGGAAAACTTCCAGCCCTCCTAGGCGAGATCTCGGGTTGTCAATAGCGAGATCTCGTCTATGGGGGGGCTGGCCCTATTGTCATGTAAACGGAAACACATTTTTATAATGATTTACGCTGAGACGTGGGATCTCGGCAAACAGGGATAGCCCTACCAAGAGGGCTGGCCCTCCTCCATATAAACACCCCCTTTCTCGATCACTCTACAGTGCAAGCAATAGGCGACGCTTTTCGAATCGTTATATGGAGTTGAACAACGTCCAAACCTAGTTTAGCGAAACAGACAAAGCGCACTTACCTCATTTAGCAAATCACCACTTTCAAAGAATTTGCATGATATTATCGACGATGTTTGATAAAAATAACATTCTTCGATGAACAACGATATCTGTTCCACCGATTCAAACAAAGCCACTTGTTTTCACTTGTTTAATTTCACAGTGATGGCCGTTGATTGATTTTTAAAACTTAGCGCAGGAGATTTGTTTCCGTTGTGCTCAATGGCGGAAGTTATGGAGTCTGTTTACGATTTAATCTTCCGGGTTGGATACTTGTTATTCAGTTATATTTAGAGAATAATTGCATCCTCGCAGCAAATCATCGTCGAGTGTTTAGATGCTCTATATTCCAAAGTGTTAATTAGCTAAGTGGAGTGCACTTTGAAGCATATGGAAAATGTGAGGTAAATTACGAGTAATTGTTAAAATGTCAATGAATCGAAAATTAAGTTTGTAGCTTATTTGAAAGAACTCTTAAAATTACGGAGAACATCGCGTTTTACAGCTCTTCCATATTTCACTTGGTTCTCGAGATAGTTAGACTTATGTGAGATATAACCAAGTGAAATGTGGAAGAGTTCGTTTAAATAAGACAATCTTAATTTTCGATTCATTGGCACTTTAATAGACTTTGGCCAGGTTCATTTGCATCAGATTTTGCTCATTTACGAAGAAATAAGCCATGGACATATCCAAATTAAAATTTTATTAATTTATTGTACAATTATTATTTTTTCTTTTTAATATAATTATGCTTGAAAAATCTCTGTGCATTGGCTTGCGTTTAGCTTTGAGAGAAACACACATTTTTTTAATTTTAATGGTATATACTGTACATTGTCGTAATTTGTATTTTAAACCTTTACTGTATATCAACCCTACAATTATAGATTGTGAAATAAAGTTTGTATTTTTATTCTTGTTGTTGTTGTTGTTGTTGTTGTTGTTATTATTAATATTAATTTACTTTTAACCTCAAAAAAGGACTACTTATTATTCAAAAACTCATTAATAAATAATTCATAAGCAAGTAAATAAAGTCATTGTATGAACTATATCAGTTATCACAACTGATAGATGAGGCTACTCGAGTAACTATGACAACCACCAGTCTAATTGATCATATTGTTACAAATACACCAGAAAAAATTTCTGATTCTGGTGTCATTCACACAGGTATAAGCGATCATAGTTTAGTTTTTGCAATCAAAAAAATTTCTGTTATTAAAAAACAAGAAAATATTGTTGAGATGAGAAACATGAAAAATTTTGATGAACAAAAATTTGTTGCGGAACTGCTGAAACAGCACAGGGAGTATGTATATTTTTTGGCCGAAGACCCAAATGCTATGTGGGAAATTTGGAAAAAATTATTCTTGGAAGTCTTAGACAAGCATGCACCACTTCAACACAAAAAATCCAAAGCGAAAAATGTGCCTTGGATCACAAGTTATATAAAGAAACTTATTAATACAAGGGATAAATTAAAACGAAAAGCCATCTTAACAAGCCTAGAAATTGATTGGTTAAATTATAAGACAACTAGAAATAAAGTAAATGTAGAGCTAAGGAATGCCAAAAAAGATTACTATTCCTCGAAGATAGCTGGTCAAAAATTCAATCCTAAAAATGCTTGGAAAACTATAAACAACTTATTAGGTAGGCAAAACAAACCAACAGTGGTAAATGAACTGATACTAGATGAAAATAACTTAACAAATCCCCAAGATATTGTAGAGGGCTTTAATGATTATTTTTCAAATATTGGCCCTGATTTAGCTAGCAAAATTGATACTACAAATTACAATTTTGAAACTTATACCAAAAATGCTAAATCAGAATTTGTCTCTTGCATGGACTTTCTAGCAATAAAGCCACTGGTATTAATGAAGAAGTAGCCCGTAAACAGATGAGTACTGTGAAATTGACTCCGGCTTGCATCGTCACTTAGTCAGGGGCGGATTTAGCGTAAGTCAAATCAGTCACGCGACTGACGTAAAAATTTGCGAGCGTGAAAAAATCCGACCCTACCTTCAGGCGCAGTAAAGATTTCGCAATCTGTATCCAAACAGCGTATTTTGTTAGTCGGAAGTGGGTCAACCGGAAATGAGCGGCCGGACTGCTCCATCTCGTTCCCAGAGCCCGCGTTAACGCGGTTGACTGATTTGCCCTCCATTTTGACTGATCTGCAGAGCAATTTGATTGGACGCAACTCAGTGTTACGTCATTTTGACTGATCTGACGTCATTTTGACTGATCTGACTGAAATGTCTCTGGAATATAAGCCATCTGATTGGCTCCTGCGTTGATATTAATTATTCTGACTGATCTGCTGAGGATTTAATTTATTCTACGAAGCTCACTTTGGACACTAGCTGTTGTATCGGTCATGAGTTTTCTAAGCGTTTTCGAACGCGTAGCATCTGATTTTCAGAGCAGCGATGTCATTTAGATTAAGCAGTCGTCAACTGGTTTCTTTGGAGGAGCATTTGAATGACTGAATTCGAAGTACTTCGAGCTTCTTGAGCAGAAATTTAGGCTCGAGATGTTCATATTCCACAGCATGCAAGTGTAAAGAAACTAGGGAAGTCTTGTGTTGCTGTAAGGTAAGTCCTCTCTCCTCTGCAGAGGCTTCCAAGTCTACAAACTCTTCTTTAATAGCTGTCAAAACTTAGCCTATGTTATCAGTAGCGTCTTGCTGTCTGCTATAGTATTCATGAATGTCAAAGACTCAACATTAGCATATGTCGCGCTTGCCACGGGCCGGCCATTTTGCGTGGCAAATGTTATGAATTTCAAATGCTCACGGCCTAATGCCTTTGGTCAAGTCCCGTTAGATTTTATTGATATTTGAACTGGATTGTGCCTTTAAATTTGAGTCAGTAGTCTCAGAGTGAGACCGTATAGTCGATATGAAATATGAGTTCTTCAATGTCCTATGATATCATAATCCTATGATAACATATGTCCTATGATAACATAAGCAGGTTTTTACGAAGGGCGTACACGTTTGTGTAACATAATAGGCACGAATATTATGTATTTAGACTCGGTAATTCCAAATCTGTTTTCAGAATTGAAAACGGTGAAATATTGACCGAGATAACGTTCAAAATAATATACGACGAAGTTACATAAACAGGTTTTTACGAAATGTATACACGTTATCGTAATATAATACACACGTATGTTATGTATTTAGACTTGGTAATTCCAAATCTGTTTTCAGAATTGAAATCGGTTGAATATTGGCCGAGATAACGTTCAACATCTATGCACCGTGCTTCAACAGTGAAATACACGGCGTGCGAGGTCTGGGGACCAGTGATGGGTAAAATCCCGCAGGGGGTGGATGAAACTCTAGGTTGGCTCTGTGTACGAGATTGAGAACAGGCGGGCGGGGGTTATTGGGAAACGTATGTCTAGTATAGGTCTGAAGCTGCTGGAAACTGTTTATACAGCTCGGTTTCATTGGTATTGGTAGAGTCTGCTGACATCTATTGAACTTTTCCTAATGCAAACTTTTCATGCAATAAATATTGATTAATGAATTCCAGTTTGGTATATGGTTTAATATGAGGATGGTGTGGAAAACTGAGCAACTTCACATGCATTAAATATCCCAATCCCATATGGTCTCCCTCTTCTAACCAGGTGTGAAAGGTGGGTTTCTGGCACCTTAAAACCAGATAGCTTTGGGTCCACCACATAGGTCAAGTTCTACCAATGGACCAGGCCATCCATGTTGGTTCACTGACTAAAACACACAAGTGTTATGGTTTTAGTGTTTCCTAAGCATACTAATGAGCTCTTATATAGAGCAAAACAGCCAGGTCAATTGTTCTATACAGTAGCTTTTGTTTTTCCCTGTCACTGTGTTCACATGACATAATGTTTTCTTCTTTTCATTACTCAGTATCAAAATAATCTTATTTTTGCTGACGTACAGAAAAATTACATGCAAAATGAAACTAGTCCACATTTGGACCAAATGTTTTTCTAAATTAAATTAACACTATTAAAAAAATCGCTATTTGAGACCTTTAAATTTTGTTCCAAAGTGCTCTCAGAATGCAGGAAATGCCATTTCAGAGACCCCGAATATAAAAATTTTCCGGGGGGGAATGCCCCCGTACCCCCCTTACTATTTCACTTCACAGAAATTTGACTGAGGTAAAAAAAATCCTAGATCCGCCCCTGCTTAGTCTTGCTATAAAAGTCATTTCATCTGGTCTTTTTGGATTATATTATTGTTTAAAGTCTCGTGATCATCCTGTGCTACGTTTTTTTAGTGATTTTTTATCTCCCGTGGATTTATTTTGAGTTATATATTTGTCTGTTTGGTTTGACGCGTCACCGTTTTCGCAGTTTTTTTTAATTTGGCCATTTACTCGCCTGTTTAACAGTTGGTTGGTTCATATTCCACAGTTTCATTTGGAGTTGGATTATCTTTCCTACCATTCAAGTTTTTATCCCTTTCATAACGTGAATTTTGAATTATTTAACATTTTATATTTGACGGTTGGTTTCTTCCTGTCCTATTTGATGTATCCTGTCATCGTTTTCGCCTATTTCAAAATTTGGCCATTTCTCCACCTGTTTACCATTTGGTTGATTCATATTCAACAATTTTGTTTGGATTTTGCTTGTCTTTTCTATCATTCGAGTTTTTCTCCCTTTCGTATCGTAAATTTTGAATTATTCATCATTTTACATTTGACCGTTGGTTTCTCCGTATCTTGTTTTGTGTATCCCAGCAACAACAACATTGGTTTTTTCTCAGTGAATATTGCCTCTTTTGTCGTATGCCGCATATCATCGAAAACACCTGACCTTCCTCTATTCGGTACTATCCATTTATCAAGCTAAAACATCTTGATTTCTGAATTATCGTGGATCATATAGTGTCGTCCTGGTGAATATTGATTATTCATTTATTGATTTCCGTATGACCTTGTCTCTTGACCTGCTGGCGCTGGTTAATATATTCTGGCGCTGGTTAATATAATTTATAACTTCATCGTCTTCATATCCTTTTTTACGTGTATCCTCAGGTTCCTCTTCGATTTCAAGATTGTCGCTTGACTTTTTATGCATTTTGTATAACATTTGCCGTGTTTGGCTATTTGATTTGGATTTTATTTGGTCTTTTCACTTGAAGCGTGTCCGGGGTTTCCCCTGA
This sequence comes from Chrysogorgia sp. JL179-B06, assembly GCA_035772405.1. NCBI lineage: Eukaryota > Metazoa > Cnidaria > Anthozoa > Scleralcyonacea > Chrysogorgiidae > Chrysogorgia > Chrysogorgia sp. JL179-B06. The sequence continues at coordinate 2,047,225 of JAYKKM010000229.1, forward strand.
TTATTACAATGGCATCAGTTTCAGACTATTGCAAACAATCTTCTCATCATATAACCTTCAAGATTCCGGGTGGTTTACTTTCTCATCCCTCAGTCAAATTAGTTCTGCTTTTATCTCTGTTTATGCTTCTGGAGTCCTCGAAACATCAGCAAAGTATCTCTAATGATGCGTCTTCTATAATGCTTGCTTTAAAATTTGATGTGAAACTGTACCCATCTAGAAATACATCTGGTTTTCCTCGACACTCGCGGGTGGTCCCACTTCCAATATCTTATAAACTAAAAGCTGGCTTACATCTTTTGAACGCTTCGTTGGCAGCCTCGTGTCTAGTGCTATTATCTGGCGATGTAAGTCCGAATCCTGGACCCGTTGGAAGCACGATACCTACTCTTACTTCTGCACGTGGTGACGATTGGTCGAATGATTTTGGTCTTAACTGCTGTTTACTGAATGCTCGATCACTCTGCAACAAGCTGAATGAGTTCCAAGGTTTGGTATTTGGGAGAAGTCTTGACATTGTTGCTGTTACAGAAACTTGGTTGAGGTCCGACATACATGACAATGAAATTTTACCAGGGAATCGATATACAATTTTTCGTCGTGATCGTGCTGATGGGCGGCGTGGGGGTGGAGTTCTCTTGGCCGTCAAATCTAACATATTAAGTTTCAGGAGACGTGAAATAGAGCCTGTAGATGCTGAAATTCTTGCTTGTGAATTGCTTCCGTCAAATGCGAGAAAACTAACTTTATGTGTCTGTTACAGACCTCCTGATTTTACCAATTTTAACGATTCTTTTGCCTTGTTATTGGCGCAGTTACATACTGATGACAGTGATAGATCCCGCTCGTATTTTATTGGAGACTTTAACTACCCTCATATTAATTGGAATACAACTACAGATCTTCATGACACTGGAATTGCTACTGATTTCTGTCACTTGATTAATTCGTACTTTTTAACTCAATTAGTTGATGAACCTACTAGATACACTGATAATATTCAAAAATCCTCGAATGAAATTAATATTTCCAACACTTCGATTTTGGATTTGATATTATGTGAGTGTCCGGATGACGTCTCTGAACTGATTGTTGCACATGATATTCTTGATTCTGATCACCTTGTTTATTACCTTGATCACTAATTTTTATATCGTAACTAAAGTGAGACGCCTTCGACAAACAAGGCGTGTCACCTACAATTTTAAAAATGCTAATTTTGATGGAATGCGGCAGGCGTTTCGTGGCATCACTTGGGACGATGTTTTACTTGACAATGATGACATCAACAATAGCTTGGAGAAATGGCAAAAAAACGTTCTATTCAATTGTAGACCAATTCGCAATGAAGAAACGCGTTAATTGTGTTAATCGGCCACCTTGGGTGGACAAAGAAATCGTCTCACTACTTAGGAAAAAGAATATTATAAGACGTAAGGCTAAATCTCGTGATACAGATTATCAGTGGTCTAGATTTCGTCGCATGCGTGCTGAGATCAAGAAATTAATTAAGTACAAGAAGAAACTTTACATTAGTAATCTTGGTCTGTCCTTGAGAACCAATCCCAAGCGTTTCTGGTCTTACTATAAAGCCATAAATAAGTCTAGCAGAATTCCTAATGTCGTATCCTATGGTGATGTAACTGCTACTGATTCTCGATCTAAGGCCGATTTATTTAATGCTTATTTTCATTCTGTCTTTAGTCCTTTAGACGATCATGCTGACACCTCCTCTTTGCCTACACTTAATTATAATCTGACTTCACCTTGTCTCTCAAATATAGTACTACAGCGTGAGGATGTCCTCAAGGCACTTCAGTCTTTAGATATTCATAAGGCTAGCTGTGGCATTCCTTCGAGGCTTTTAAAGGAGTGTGCCGATACTATCGCTACTCCTTTGACTAGATTATTCAATAAATCCCTTAGTATGGGTGAATTTCCGACTCAGTGGAAAGATGCCAACTTAGTGCCAATACATAAAGCAAGTAGAAAAGCTGTAGTAGCCAACTATAGAGGTATTTCCCTGTTGGATCAGCTGTCCAAATTGTTGGAAAGGGGTGTTTTTGGTGAAACGTTTAGCTTTATTTCGCACAATCTCACTAATTGGCAACACGGCTTTTTCCCTGGACGTTCTAGTGTTACACAACTTACTCAAGTTGTTCACTTACTCACTCAAGCATTGGATAACAAACAACAAGTTGACCTAGTATATCTTGACTTCTCTAAGGCCTTTGATCGTGTGCCCCATTCTAAACTTCTTTATAAGCTCAACGTTATGGATATTCGGGACCCATTGCTTTCTTGGTTCCGTAGCTACCTTTCTCAGAGGCGCCACCGTGTTGTTCTTGATGGATTTTCTTCTGAATGGCTGCCTGTAACATCAGGTGTTCCTCAAGGTTCGGTCCTCGGACCGCTTCTGTTCCTTATATACATCAACGATATGGCTGATGCAATCACTCAGGGATCGCACTTACCCTTATTCGCTGATGACTCGAAGTGTTTTCAAGTTATTTTCAGCAATACTGACCAAGATAAACTCCAGGAAGATCTTAATGCTCTGTACAATTGGTCTATCACCTGGGGCATGGAGTTTAATGTCGATAAGTGTAAGGTGCTGAGAGTTGTTAGAACTCGTACAATTTATGATCGTCAGTACTATTTGGGTTCTAAACAGCTGTCTGTTGTTCAGAGTGAGAAAGATCTTGGAGTGTGGCTTACTACCACTCTCAACTGGAACACCCATACTGATCATGTAGTTGCTAAGGCCCAAAGGATGCTTGGTCTATTGTATCGGACTTCGAGAGACATTGATGATCACACCGTTAAGCGTTTACTATATTTCACCTGGGTGAGGTCAACACTTGAATATGCTAGTCCAGTATGGTCTCCATACAAGAAACGTAACATGAACAAAATTGAGCAGGTGCAGCGCCGCGCCTCTCGGCTTATTTTAGGTCGTGAAGTAGATTACAAGAACAGGCTTGAACAACTTCAGCTTCTTCCTCTGTACATGCGTAGGGAAATCACAGATCTTGTCTTCCTTTTTAAAATGATTCATGGCTTAGTAGACATGCCACGTGGTTTAATTTCTTGGAGAAGTACGGGTCGTTGTCTGCGTAATATTGATGACTTGACTCTTATAGTACCTTATGCCCGTACAGATGTCTTTAAGTGTTCTTATTTCGTTCGTGTCACTAGGCTCTGGAACTCTCTCCCATACTCTATACGTGGCATTAACACCTTGTCGTTTTTTAAGAGGCTACTTTCTCAGCATTATTTCAAACTTTTTCCTGTTGCTTTCAATCCATAGTTTTTGCTGTTTTCGTATAATTTCGTTATGTCTTACTCTTTGATTTCATATTAATGTTATATGTTATTTGTATTTGTAAAGGATGACCAATCCTGAGGGAATCTTGAATTCTGTTTTTGGTTTACCCTAATACATTCAATTTTTAGTTGTAACACTGTAATTGATATGTATTATAAATTCTAATAAATAAATAAATAAGTATTGATAAGATTTCTTGTAAAATTATTAAAATAGCGGCTCCTGCCATTTCAGATTCACTGACACTTATTTTTAATCAGGCTATTACTCTATCTTCTTTTCCTAATCAATGGAAAGTGGCTAGAGTAATACCTATGCATAAAAACGGCCAACGGAATATTCCAGGAAACTACAGGCCAATATCAGTTTTGCCGGCCATTAGCAAAATTATGGAACGAATTCTATATGATCAACTGTACAACTACTTAACAAAATTTGAACTTTTAAGCGATTCCCAATTTGGTTTTCGAAAATTTCACTCCACAGCTACTGCATTACTGGACTGTACCAATGATTGGTATGTGAATCTAGACAAAAAAATGTTTAACCTAGTAGTTTCAATTGATTTGAAAAAAGCATTTGATACTGTTGATCATCAAATTCTGTTGAGGAAATTAGAGCTCTATGGAGTAAAAGGACAAGCTCTAACTTTGCTCAAATCATATCTTACAAACTTGAAATCAAAAATGAAATAAAAAATGCCATGTAAAAAACTCTTTTTCATCAGAAAAACTGATAAAGTGTGGCGTACCACAAGGTTCCATTCTAGGGCCACTATTCTTTTTGTTATATATTAATGATTTGCCTGAATGTCTAAATAAAACAAAACCTCGGTTGTTCGCCGACGACACAAATCTGACAGCTTCAGGAGACTGCTATTCGTCGGGTCAAACCTTTTGTTGACAAAGATACACTCATTTTGATATATAACGCTATTGTTCGGCCATACTTTGATTACTGCTGTGAAGTATGGGATGTGTTTGGTGAATCGCAATCAAAACGACTCCAAAGACTCCAAAATAGAGCTGCTAGAACTATCTTGAACATGAGCAATGACGTAAATCACTCTATTGCTTTACGTGCATTGGGCTGGGAGCCACTCAAAACAGAAAGGAAGAAAGCTAAGGCAAAAATGATGTATAAAGTATTAAATAAAATGGGTCCCAAATCACTCACTAATCATTTTTCATACAAAATTGAAAAAATAAACTACAACCTTCGGGACATTTCAAGTGGCCTTAGTTTACCAAAACCGCGTACAAACAATATGAAAAATAGTTTCATGTATGACGGAGCATACCTTTGGAATTCTATTCCAAAGGAAATTAGGGAAAGCAAAACTCTCTCTTCCTTTCGAAATAAAATCGCTGCTCACAACATTAACATAGAGTAATAAGTAAAGTGATGTGCCTGTAAATATCCTAATAACGTTCTTATCATGTAAATAATTTAATATTCTACCTTTTTAAATTTAAGTTTCTTGTAAATAGCTCTTAATAACATTCTACATGTATCATTTTTCTATTTTTGCGCACGCCCCTTGTGGAAATCAGCTTCGGTTGACAAGGTCAGCGTGTATCAATAAAGATCCCTATCTATCTATCTATCTATCTATCTATCTATCTATCTATCTATCTATCTATCTATCTATCTATCTATCTATCTATCTATCTATCTATCTATCTATCTAATCCAATGACGTCGTGGCAAATCAATCACGTGCATGGCCTTTTATATCTGATAAAATATTATGGTTTTGAAATTTGTTCCAGGGGAATGCGGGGTTGAATGTAGTTTACCATCATTATATTCTTTATATAAAGAATACTATTGAACATGAAATTTTATATAAAATTGTCATCCTAATACGAGAAGTCTAACGAGAAAGCAAAAATATTCAAGCAAACTTCGACGAACTACCTGCCTATATTTTTGAATTCACTAGAGAAAACCACCTAACAAGAAACCTAACGATATGATACGATATATAATACAGTACCGCTCAGAAGTAACCTAACAAAATCCGCGGTTAACCTAGGATGATCCGCGGACGATCCTCGGGTCATCCGCGGTTGAACCGCTGGTCATCCGCGGATCATCCTAGGTTGACCCGAGGATCGACCGAGGACCATCCGCGGATCATCCTAGGTTCGACCTCAACCGCTGCTGCGCGGTTCGTATGGCGTCATTTCACGAGTGTAGTGTCGGAAGAAGTCGGTTATTTCCAAAGTTTAGCGTCCTTCCTTCCCACGTTGTCTGCACTTCTTCGATTGGCGTTTGTCGTAGCTTGGCAAGTTCGTTTTCAAATACCGTTGCCGTGTTTAAATTGATAATGGGAAAGCTATCTCGATACGTGAGGGAAAGAATCGTCTCACTGTCGTCCTCTTGGGTAAAAAAGTCGCTTATTTCCGAAGTTTAGCGTCCTTTTCCTTTGCGCGTTGTGTTAATCGTTATAAGCAGTTATGTGTGTTCGACAATCGACAGTTTCAAGCTTTTAATATCTAGCAACAATGGGAAAGCTATCTCGATACGCGAGGGAACGAATAATTTCACTTTCTTCTTCTGGAGTGCAGGTCACTAAAATTACAGATCTGCTTCAACAGGAAGGAATTAAAACTTCGAGATCTGCTTTAAACTTGTTTCTTTCCCGATAAGAATGAGATAAAAAAAGTCATACAGTCATACTCTAGAAATACCACCATTCGCGACAAACATATTTTTGTCTAAATATGTGAAGCTTGTGCCGCGGATAAATTATATTACTAGATGGTGATATAAACGCCGTGACTCCGTCTGTGGGTCCGTTCATGCGAAGCATTCCAAGCTCTGTTTGACAATCACTCTCAGGGAAACATGAAGAGAAATGTTTTGATAAAAATGTATTCATGAAATTTTCTATTCCGAGACTCGCTATTGCCACAGACGACAAAAAGGACACTTGCCTGCTTCGCTACTGGCACTGTTGACAGTCTCCAGGCATGCTCTTCTCACCGTGGCGAAAGCGCCACGATGCCGAATTAAACGGAAATTGACAATACACATGTCAAAAGCTCTGGCTTAACTTGAGGTTTTTTACGTTATCTTATAGTTCACATAAGAAATCAGTTAGATACATGAGAAGCATGTCGGATAGCAATGCCAAATGATATACAGTAGTTCATCAAACAATATTTTTTTAACGTAGTACGGATTTGGAGTTTTGAAACTTGTAAATGGACCGTTATTATATGCACGTGATAAGATCGACCGCAATATTATTAAGTTCGACCGCTTTGGTCGGACATATGCTTATTCAAACGTCGAATTTGTCACTTATCTAGGTTCAACACATGATAAGTTCGACACATGATAAGTTCGACGTTTTGAAACGGGATGAGTATAATATAATATACCCGATTGAGTTTAAGAAACATGCGACAGCAAAACATGCCGTTGGGTCAATAAACGGCTCGAAACACAACAGTTATAACATATCGTAAATCGTATCAAGATGCCCGTTTAAATTTTCTTCTCCTAAAATGCTTTCACGCAATAATAGTTATTTGGTAAGACTATTTCGGGAAAAATTATTGTTAACGTTATTTGATAAATTCCAACATAACAGGCTTTCAGTTTGTGCATTTGTACCAACGTCGTCGTCGTTGTTAGGAGTTCAACCACGAAATCGTTATACATTGTATGCAGAATACAGAGACTAATATAAGAATGACTTCGAAACTGCTCCAATGATTACCAGTTAATAATTCCCTTTGTTTTGAACTTGATACGGCAAGTTATTTGACGTCCGCGTCATGTCTTTCTGCTGCCGGCTTTTGGTCGGATGAACTCGGAACCCGAAGCGTTTAGTCGACCGTTGCGGTTAGATGTGTAGACCGCAACCTAACCGCTACCTCACCGCTTCCTCACCGCTACCTCACCGCAACCTCACCGCAACCTCACCGCAACCTCACCGCATCTCCACCGCTACCTCACCGCAACCTCACCGCAACCGCAGTGTTAGGTTACTTCTGAGCGGTACTGTACGTACAATGAATAAGTCAGGACAAACATAAACATGAACATAATAACTTTATAACATTGCTGACAAATTTGAAAGCGTACCTTCCTCGGTGTGGGATTTTAGTCTAAACCGAAGCTACTTGAAGCCTCTTGATTTATCTATATGCTCTTCGTTAAAATAGTGTGATAAATAAAGGAAGAAAACCTTTCTCGACAAAACAGGTTCCTGACTTGTTCCATTCTAGAACTATTTCTTTGTCTTTGAAGATTCTCGAACCCGCTCTTAAACGCAAAGTGTTGACTGTAGTGTTGTAGAATTTTATTATTCTGCAGCAAAAACACGAAATACAAATTTTCGTCAAATTGCTGACAGGTCTCGAAATTGAATGAATTAACGCTATTGTTGAAAGTCCCAAGAGGTTCGTTGTTTTTTTCAAAACACTCGCAGCACGTGTTTTATCATGTCTAAAACTACTCGCGCTGCGCGCTTGTGGTTTTAATATTGATAAAACACTGCTACTCGTGTTTTAAACAGTACTTATTAATTATTATTAATAATTAATATCAATAACTAGAAATACGTGTACGCAACAACCCCTCGCCCGCTTACTGTTTGCCAAACTGAACAGATTTTTTTGGGTGCAATTTGTGGGTAGTGTACTGAACAGAACCCAAGTGGGAAAGTCTGCCAACACAATTGTCTCGCAGGCAGGGTTGGAAACCAATTGTGTAACTATTGATTATTGAAATTAATAATTAATTTTAATAATTATAAATTTAAATAATTATTTTATTAATTATATATTACATAATTAAAGTTAATTATGTTAGTTATGCTTTTAATAATAAATTTCAACATGCATGTTTACAGTACCGTAACAGTGGCATACTCATAATTTTACTCAAAGTACAATTGTATTCACGAGACTGCATAACCTTGTACATACATGTAGTTACTGGCTACTGTTATAATGTAATTGCATGTTCCTTATTGCCTAATTGTCAGTATAAGCAGATACATGTACCCTACTGTAATAATGTAATCTGCATGTTCCTTATTGTCTAATTGTCAGTATAAGCAGATACATGTACCCTACTGTAATAATGTAATCTGCATGTTCCTTATTGTCTAATTATTAGTAGCAGATACCAAAAAGTCTGATAAACCTTCTATTCTTTTAGAAGACTTCTGTTTCTTAACTTTAATAAAAGTTATATAATTATGCACAAATATTATATTATTATGCACATTCATGTACCAGTATTTCAATGGTATTCAAGTACCGGTAACACAATTTCAAAAATTGAAATGACAAAAGCCCATAATATACAACAAAGTACGATATTGCTTAATCTAATTATTTCAGCAATATATATAAATATTAATTCAGGATGAAATTCCTTTCAGCTGCTTCTTGTCAGTGGGGTGATACCACTTGTTTAATCCTAACATGTTCCCCTGACACAGTGAGTGTTAACCTACCCAATTATACATCATACAGTATTTATCCTTCAAAAGCTGTGTAAAAATATACATTGAAAGCCTAGGACTGGCACTGTCCAGGCCTACTATCCAGGACAAAGGTGAATTTAAACAGACACACTAAGCCATTGGCCAGAAGGGCATATGCCATAATATCAGATGAGCATAAATGCTGATTGTTATAGCCAGTATGGTGTATGTTTACACTATTAAAGTGAGTAAAATGTAAGCCAGGCCCAAGGTGGCATCCAGCCAGTTGGTCCTGGTTAGTCATATAGACTTGCAGTATAAATACAGCTATAATCTGTACTTTTTTACATCCTTACCACCAGTACTGGTACTCACTATATAGGCAAATTATCAAGTATTGCAATTATTCCATTGTGGATGAGGTTGCAAAGTGACCGAGTGAAACAATGGTGATGGATAATTTAAATAAAAGTATAAAATCTGCCATTCAAAATTTGTATTAACATTTGTTATTCTGCAATATCATAATAAAGCACATAATTTATTGGTATATCTTATGTAAGGACTATTCAATTTCGAGCGAAAGCCCTTGAAAGGTCTGATTGGCGCTTTCTCGATATATCAAAAAACCGAAATTCAAATAATCGCTAACCCTAAAACTAACTTGGGTTGATGTTATGATAATTTTAAATTTCGGTTGCCATGACGACATGCCAAAAGTGAAATGTTCCGACCACAATATCTTTTGAAGTACTAACTCTAAGAACTCGTTCTACATATCTAATGAAAGCTTGATTAACAGCCTCTCACATACCTACAAAAATATTTTTGTAACTGATACCTAACAGCTTGAAAAAAGCGACGACGCTTGGATTGGATTGACAAACTCCGTATAAATATTTTAGATATTCAGACGACGATATCTTTTGAACTACTAACGCAAGAAAATCATGCTATACATCAAATAAAAGCCTGAATAACATACTCGGACATGTTTGCCAAACTATCTTTGTAACTGACTAACAGGTTTAAAAAACCGAAAACGGGTTTACCTTTAGTTTTGACGCCACGTATAAAACTTGATTTACGAACTTGACATCTTCGGACGACGATATATTGCATTTTCACTGCCTTTTCACGATCTTTTTGAACTCAAATCTTCATTCACCATATAACCCGACAAAACACGAATTCAAATGCAGATATTTTTTATTTACCATATCTAGTTACCAGGGCCAAATTTCCCGATGCCGCGCATGGGCCGTTGATCTTCAATATATATAAAAAATTAAACTGCATCCGAGATAGGGATCCCCTTGGATCTCGCGTGATAAGGGACTAAACGCCAGTCGATATTATCACCCTCATTGTTTAGTATTATTATTAAGTTACTTATAAAAACCTGTCAAATGTGTCATGTCGATATTAATATTATAAAACTAACTTTAATTGGGAATCATGCTTTGAAAAGTGTCTTCATCGCAACGGATAAAATTCGTAGATATTTAAACTGCAGTGATCGGGTGAAACCATTACAAAGTAAAAGGTACGTAAAGTAAATTAATTTCCAACCCGCCCTATAGTTAGTAAACTTGTTCATATATTTATTCGTTGTTACTGGGAAGATTAAGTAACTAGTAACAACATCGGCTATACACAATTTAAATATACGACTAACAATTTCTTTCACCATAAAACTATATATGGGCTGGAATGGTAGAGTGAAGGTGCCATATGCATGTACAACACGTAACCTGATGATGACTGGTGGAATGCTTACAAATTTAACCATTGACTTGCATGCAGACTACATCGACGAGATATATTGGTGTGACAGTTATACATGTATACACGTGCTAATGTTTACTAACAATCCTACTTCGATATTATCGGTATTTTTGAATGTTTTTTATGTTCAAGTTTCCGTCTTGAATGGATTGATTGATTCTTCTCCAGAGCGTTGTAAATCTTTATTCTCAATGTTTGTAATGACTTCGTCTCTTGTTTTTGGACTGTGTGGCCTTGGTCGACATACAGTGAGGCAAGCGATCATACCAATGAGAAGAGCGATTATGACAACCGGAATGTCTATGGCAACATAAAGGGTAGTTTTTGAGATTTCTTCGGAGCTATTATAACATATTTCTGTTGCTGTATGTAAAAATAAAAGGTGGTCAATATCTGGGGATGAGCTTGGAGTTTCACTGCCCAATAACTTTAAAGCAATGACTTGAAAATAACTGTTAATTATTGTTTTTCAGTTTGAGTTGATCTTGCAACTCCAAGCGCTAGAGTAATAAATACGGAAAATAAATTGATATATATTTTATCATATCATCGCATTAAAAATGAATTACGATATGTTTACAATGATAATGGGAAGAGTATAAGTATATAATATAATATAATACAGAACCATTGTAATACACCAAATATGCCTATAGCTAATTTAGGCATTAAAAGTACTCGTTATTTTTATTAAATTAGTCTTAAAATCAAGATTTACAAACATGCTCATGATGTTCTCACTTGTCCTTAAATAAATTTATTGACATTCTCATTGAGGATATTAAAATAACATTCAGGACCTATATACTGATATAAGATCGGATCCACAATTGTTATATTAATCTGATCTTATCCAATAAACGTCACACCTGTAAAATGTGTTGATTCATGTTCATATTATAATATTATTAAACTAGTTATATGGAGGAACGTTACAGCGTCAGCGGTTGCTTCTCATCGAAATGAATACAATTCTGAGAAATAAACGACATTAATCCGAATTAAGGAACACTTTTTCGGATTTCGATTATCGTTTTTCGGATAATTTAGGATTTAGGATCATAACAAAATCAATTATTGCTATTTTTGAATAATTATTTCTGATATGTCACTTCTGAAGGGATTGGTAAACATGTTCATCTTGGTCGTTTCCACGAATCTGTAAATCTTGGTGTTGATTGCTGTCTCTGTTATTGTCTTCACGATTTTGACCCGTTGAGGATGATGGCGGAAATTGTACTTCTTCATAAGTATCACCAGTGAAAGATTTATTTTCAATGTTTGTAACGACTTTGTCTTTTGTTGTTGGAGTGTCAGACTTTGGTCGACACACAGTTAGATAAACACCCACGACGATAAGAACAGCGGTTATGACTACCAGAATAGCTAAGACGATATAGAAAGCAGTTTTCCAGCTTTCTTTTCAGCTATCACAACATGCTTCTGTGTTAAAATAAAAACAAATTATTGACACAAAGAAATAAGCAAAGCAATCTAGGAATGATTTAAATCAGTCTTTTGTACTTCGGTAAGTAACTTACCTCATTTGTCATGGACACACTACTGTTCAAAAACTAAATATTGCGAGAACTTTACTATAAATAACTGAGGTTGTTCGACCTCTTCGACACTTATTTCTAGTTACCTTCCGTAATTGATGGCTCTGCAGCTGTTTGAGATGATGGACTCCAACCACTAGAATAATAATTATTCTAAAACAGAATTTATAAGCAAAACTTCTCAAAAAGGTAGACTTGCTCTCGACTACTGTAAGAACCTACATTTTTCCAAGTTAGTCTTAAAGGGGAACTGTACGCGAAATATAAATTACTTTTACATAAAAGGCCTTTAAGAATAATGTTTAGAAATGTTAATAGTTTTACGGTAACTGCTCTTGTACTCGAGAAATAACGTTTTCATTCTCGTGTTTTATGATTCTGGACGCTGCCATTTTCGAGTTTGCTCAACGGCTCATGCTCGAGGTCCAGCGGGGGTTTCTTTTCAATTTTGACGTCACTTGAGTAAGCTGTAAATCAATATTGAGCCGTCGAACAAATTCGAAAATGGCGGCGTCCAGAAGCATATAAAACACGAGAATGAAAACATTATTTCTCGAGTTCAAGAGCAGTTACCGTAAAACTATTAACATTTCTAAACATTATTCTTAACTCTTTCCTGACAGGCTGAAAAACAACAAAAATTGAACCACCTCTTTGTTCTATTGATATCTCTTGAAATAATCATAACTGTTGCGAAAGCTATATACATTTTCTTAAAGCCCAATAAACCGGCTTTTACTTGTGCTTTTAAATTTCCGGAACAAAACACATTATGTTAATATAAATTAGCATTAATTATCATAAATCAGGTTGAAAAATTTACATTTTTCTAGAAAAGGCCATCTTGCACGCCCGTATAGCATCTTGAAAACTCAAAATGCCACCAATCGCATAGTTGTTTATGAAATCAAATCAAACTTGGCGTGTACGTGGATCTCATGTTCCTGGCGCTTGTCCAATTTCAATTTTTAATCTTGCGTTACCGTGTTCCGTGTTTTTCGATTGACGACTTTGCGGGTCTTCTAAGACCCGTTTTGACTGGGCCGGTCGGAAAGAGTTAAAGGCCTTTTATTTAAAAGTGATTTATATTGTGGGTACAGTTCCCCTTTAAAAAGGTACTTCATATATATTTGGTGTCAACTGAGAATTTAGGATATTTAGGCTCTTAAATAGGTTCTAATTTTCTTAAAAGGAAAAGTTGCTTGTTCTGCTCAAACAAATGTAGTCTATGTGGGTGTGCAGTCCCTTCCTTATGTATAAGAAACATATAGTTATGTCTAAAAAATAAGACTACATTCTAAGCAAATACTGTACACACCCAGCTCTATAGGTCCTCTGATTTATTTCAGGGTTTTTTCCCAATACACTGAAACAAAACTAAACTGCTTTAATTTAAACACCAATTCATACATGCCTGGTCAGGTTGCACAGTGTATATAACATTTTTATATTGAAATTGCAAGAGATTCTACACATGATTGCCATATAAAAACAGTTTTTATTTTATTGTTTCTATGTTTCTGATTTTCCAAATAAGAATCTCTTTCAAATTTTAAGCTCAACAGGTTCTTATATAATGCGAGGTTCTTATACGCGGGTGTTTACTGTATCACCCCGAGCAACTTATATTCGCTTTATTCGTGATCTCGCAACTTCCCACATGCATTCAACAACTCGATAGAGCAAAAACTGAACCATCTCTTAGTTCAAGGTTTCACGTTCATTGAATCCATGGCAGTATTATAATTTCTCGCTCATCATGATTACTTATTACTATTACTTACTGTGCCCATCACTATTACTTACTGTGCCTCACTTTTGCACCTATCTATATACTGTACGAATTAAGACCCATGACTGGCTGTGCCGGGACTGATGAGCAGAAGCATCCCGTCTTACCCGCGAGATAATTATCATTCCAGTTTTGTAAGGTAACAACTGCTAAATTGCGATCCAACTGAGTCAACTAACCACAATTAACTATCTCATGTCTGTGCTATATTTAACAATTAGACAACGAGCCCGCGTTTTCTATGAGCAGATATAGTCAAAGAGGCGGAGCCGAGTTGACTATCGCTCATATAAAACAAGGGCGAGTTGTCTAATTGTTTTAGTATAAATTTACAAGTTTCTAACCCAAGAAATAACTTTTATTTCACAATTTTTTGAGGAAAAAGTAAACATTCTTTCGAAATCACGCGACTTTTAGCCTAGAGGTTTCCATCAGTGGATTGTAACTCCTACGATAGCCAATGAAAATTGAGGATTTGTGATAGAAACTTGTCAATTTATACTAAATATTTTTATAATCTTTGGTATTATAATCACTTTCTGGTAAAATTTCTTACAATACGAACAGAATTTTCTCTGAGCTAAAAACTGACCTGCAGTTTAGATAAAATTTGTTCACTTTCTAAAGATAATTCAGAATCTATTGTGGCTGCTTAGTTAGCCCATAGCAACTTGTATTTCTATGGATTTATGAGTTGTCACAGAGTTGTTAACTCTTCTATTAACTAAATGGTAAGAGCTAATTAGGACATGACTGCCACATACACAACATGTAAATATGTCAGCTACAAGATAAAAATGTAATTTTAACAGTGATTCACAATACTATACCCAATTACAAAGATGACGTTCAAACAGCCTAGAGCAGAATATCTTTATTTTCTTTCATCTGTCATGGATGATGATCCCAGGAATTTCTTCCCAAATATGGCACATAAATGTAACTTGTTTGGCATTTTTCATGTTCTCATATGCTAATTTCCATTGAATTAAGTCACGAATATCCTGAAATCAAAATTATATGATTGTGTTAGTAAATACTGTAAATGTTTTAAATGACAATTTTCAAATGCTAAAGATGGGTTATGTTGAGTGAGTTTAATAACGGTAACTTAAGCATCATGCATGCTGTGTAGCAAAACGTTTTCATAAATAAATTTAAGCTATAATGTTTCTCATGGAGAAGGCAGGAAATAAAATCAGACATAGAATCCATAA
Organism: Chrysogorgia sp. JL179-B06; assembly: GCA_035772405.1. Taxonomy (NCBI): domain Eukaryota; kingdom Metazoa; phylum Cnidaria; class Anthozoa; order Scleralcyonacea; family Chrysogorgiidae; genus Chrysogorgia; species Chrysogorgia sp. JL179-B06. The sequence continues at coordinate 2,062,361 of JAYKKM010000229.1, forward strand.
TCCACTACATACAGTACAAGAGCTGAGTGGCATTCTTGCCACCTGAATATAAAATTCATATCTTGACTGCTGAGACAACCATGTACTGTAATATCCCTCATACAGCACACCATGGCATATATACATATATTCAAGTTTAACTGTTCAAGTTTGGTTGGATAAGGCCACACCAATTTGATACTTCAGGGCACGGATTCAAAATTTTTAGGGTCGGTCGGAAAAATGAAAATAAAAAAGTACAAGCTCGTACTCAGTCTTTTCACCTGCCTAGCAGGTGAAAAGCCTAGGTACGAGGGTGAAAAGCACAAAAATAACCAATTTTTGATCAAAGTAAATGATAGGTACAAATTTTATTTTGTTTCACAAAAACAGGGTCGGTCAGATCCGCGCCCCGAACAATTAAATTGGTGTGGCCTAATGAGTCAGGACATTATCTGAGAGAAAATAACACTCATGCAAGAATAAAGTGATGAGTCAATGTTAAATGTATTATAACACTGTTTATCAAATAACATTTTGAAAACTTGTGCACTGATTGGCTAAGAGCCATGTTTATATAACTATGTAAACATGGATTTTTCCCGCCATTTTTATAAAATGGACTGCAAGACGAACCTTTGCTCACAAACAGCTAAAATGTCGATAAATATGTTCTGTGAGAGCCAACAAGAAAAAAAGCGAGAAGATTGGATGCTTTTCTTCACAGTTAAGAGCGTTTATGTTCAAAAAACATCTTTCCGTGTTTACATACAGTTATAGAAACACTCGTAAAAGTTTGAGAGAACTTGAAATAGTGTGGAAACACGAGCCCACTAATTTCTCCCAAACTTCCACTCATGTTTCTATAACTGTATGTAAACACGGAAAATGTTTTCTATTTCTTAAATATAACACACAACGGCATGCGTGGATATTTTCTTGATTGTCCTCTAACTCGTACAGACTTGTATAGGTCAGTAGAAGCAAACATAGCTTGCATGAGAAAAATAAACTTTTTGAAGTCTCTTTTGACCCTAGGGCGAGGGCAAATTTCCAGTGTCTTAAGGAAGCTGCTAATTAGTAAAGGCATTTTATCAGTTAGGTAGTCATTTGACTAGGTATAGTCATTTAGGTAGTTATTTGAGACAGGTTCAATTCAATTTAAGTGACAGTGCTAATTAAAAATAATTTAGGAACTATTGTGGCTTATGCTTAGGTAGCCCACCCATACCAACTTATGGATGTATATAGTATGAGATGTCACAGAGCTGTTAACCCTTCTACTAATTAAATGGCATCTTGAGCTAATTATGACTGTCATGTACACAATATGCAAAAATGTAATACATTATACAGTAATTCAAATTTCACAATACATAATAGATACTAACCGATTACAAAGATGACTTTCACACAGACAAAGCAGAATGTCTTTATTTTCTTTTTTCTGTCATGTATGATGATCCCAGGAACTTCTTCCCATATAAGGCACATACCGTACATGTTAAGTCAAGAAAATCCTGGAATCAATATTATATGTTAGTAAATAAATGCTTTAAATGTCAATTTTCAAAACGTTTTAAAAGAATTGTATTATGTTGAGTGAGTTTAATCATGGTAACTCAAGCAACGTGCAAGCTGTGTACCATTATATGAAATTTCTGTAAGCATTGATCTTAAAGTGCTCCTGAGATAACTACAAGACACTGATTCCTGCCATTTGTTATCATGGAAATATAATTGTTCACATTTGCCAGAAAACAAAAAAATGTCTATGGAGAAGGCAGGAACTTTCTTGCCACATGACAGTGGCGGCACAACGTGGTGCGGGCCCCGGTGAAAGAAACCAGTTTGGGCCCCCTCCCACAAAGTGACAACATGTATGCAAGGGGTCCAGAAATTTTTTGAATTTAAGATCTCTGAAATGACATTTCCTGCGAGAGCACCTTTGAGTAAAATCTAAAGAGCACAAATCACTTTTTTGTAGTGTATCCATTATTTTTAAGAAACTATTATTAATAATAGCACCATTGATAAAAAGTGGCAATTTGCCGGATGGACCCCTCGGCCCAACTTCGTGGTGCGGTGCACCGTTTGCACACCCGTAGTGCCGTCACTGCCACATGAACATAAAATTTATATCTTGTCACCACCATGTAATATCTAATTTATATAAGTAACTCAAGTTATTATTTAATACACTTACACCTGGCATATGACTACTGTGATATGACATACATGTATGTATTTATTATATAGATGGGAGTGTTTTACTAATAAATATGCAGTGACATATTTTCCATATCCTCAGTAGTGAAGATATCGATCACATGATTAAACATTTTCCCACCTTTTGCATTGAATCTATATAATAAAAAGAAAATTACAAGATGGCTTGAAGATATGAATTTTATCTTCAAGTGGTGTAAACAATAGTTTACTTATTCGCTGCGCTCATTCGTAAAATATTGTTTTCACCACTCGAAGATAAAATTCATTTCTTTGCACCACCGTGTAATATCCTGTATATATTTAACTGCTTAAGTTTTGTTTGATAATAAGTAATAACTCAGGGCTTTATCTGAGAGAAAATAACACTCATGCTATATTGAGATGCTGAGTCAATGATACAGTAAATGTATTATAATACTGTATAAACACACATGCATGAATAACTACAAACTGTGCAATACGCCAATAATATTTTCTTGATGTCATCTCATTCATTTTGTATAAAATCATGCACAACAGACTTGTATGGGCCAGTAGAAGCAGTATGGCTTGCATGAGAAACATAAACATTTTCTAACCAATTGGGAACTTTGATGTTTGAGTATGATATATAAATAATTTCGAACTATGTTATGCTGATTGTAAAGTCTTAGTCTTCGTTAAAATCGAATCTCGAAAACATAACAGCTACAGTATCACTATCAGTAAATTGTCAGGCCGAACATACAGGCAAACACAACTCAAAAATAACCCTCTAAAATAACCATCCAATCATTTGATTACAATAATATAATGAAAACAAACAATTGAATAAGAACAGGGAATAAATAAATGCGCATTATTTATTAAACAGCTTATTCAATAGCTAGTGCCGACTCAATCAAATGATATACAAATATTACTGATTAAACTGAATGTGACTTACCTTTTAAAATCTGACTGCAATCCTCGTGACCTCGTCTAAAGCCCACGACTAGGAAAGCAACGAGTCCTTTTGAAAACCATCACAAAATACAGCCAAGAAATTCAAATTAAATATCAAAATATAACGATCAAACATCAACAATCACCAAGTTCGCCTTGAAACATTTCGAAATGGCCGCGTGGTGTATTGTATCCCATGATTCTTTGAGGTCTCACAAGAATAGTGGAGAGCGGAGCTAAGACCCTGGGTACGAGGTTGGGGATTCGCTTGCGCGTGTCATTCAGCCACACTTTCCGCGTTGTTAGTTTTATGTTCGATTTAAAGTTTTTATTTTGTTATATTGTATTAATTATTGGATACAAATTTTGCGAAAAATGCTAGTTTAACAAAAACCAAGTGACTGTAAATCAATTTTAATGGACATCTTTGTGTACAAAGTGGACACAGACCACGTCACGTCAAGGTTATTTTCACGAGATTCAGAAGCTTTACAAGAACAAAAACTCTAACCATAATCCAAATAAAAACTCTAGTCATAACCCTAAAATAAAATAATAAATGAATACTAACCCTACTTTTAAACTAAATATTTCAATGATATATATAATATTGTATGTCCAATACACAAAGTAGCAGCCCTTCAATGTGCCTAGCAATTTTGTAAAAATACTTCGGGTACCTATATCTAATCGGTGACCTAACACGGATCAGAAATTTTGTTTTAGAGTTAGGATTATCAGAGTTAGATTTGCGCTAACTTACACTGTGTTATTTTAGATTAATTAAATATATGGGATATTCATCGCTAGGGACTATTGAGCAGGGTGAATCATCCCCAGGGATGAATGACAGCTGGAGGTCATGCATCCCTTGGGTTTACTCGTTCCTTGGGGCCACTGCTGTTCCTAAAAATTACTACATATCCCTGCTCATTGAAAAATACACATGTGATTGTTCTTTAGTTAAATGTAAACCAAATGCTATATCAGCTAAAATTTCTTTATAACCAGTTAAAAATTGGATAACTATAGCTTCAAAACATAAGTAGGTGCAACCAATTTGGTTTTGGCACTTTTATTATAAATTGGTTACTTTGACCATTTTTTATTAGTTGTAACCAAATTTGTTTGGTTGTTTTGACCAATATAACTCTAAAGCTATACAATGACCAATTAAAAATCGGTTACGGTAACCAATTTATTTAGGTTGTAACCAATACAATTGGTTGTCTTAACAGTTTTAAATTGGTTGCAACCAATTTAAACGGTTATTTTAACCAGTCGTTTTTTACAGTGTAGTTAACTATTTGGACAACAAAATTCTTAAAAGATATAACATCTTACCAGATAACTGTTTGATTGGCTTCGTCTTGTTAGCGCAGATGTACTCAAAGTATAGATAATTTGGTCTATCAGTGCATGGGTAAATACCGCCGAATAAGGTTTTCTTCACAGTTATTCCTGCACAGTTTTGTTTGCCATTACACAGACGTTCAACCAAACATGTTGCAGATACTAAACAGTCAGTATCTGAATTATATCCACATATCTTCATATCACGTCGTCCACCATATATAGCATTTTGAATGACCATCACTTGGTCTTGATGACAGTTCACGTCAGTGGTCACATTTCCGTCACATGTTACGGAGCCTGCATGGAAACAAGAAAAATTGTCGAACTTCCAATTACATACATGACGTTTTATACGCGAACGAGTGTTCTCGGATTTTGTCTGGCAAAGCTAACAATATGACCCTACATTGTGACGAACTACAGGGACAGCTGCACGGCAGCAACGGGGGAACTCCCCCTCTTGCTATCGACAAGGAGGGGCATCGTGGACAGGAATGCATTTATTCCGAATAGTGGTGCGAGACGTGAAGTTTGAGCTAAGATACAGGCTATGTTAGTTCCACTTTTATTCCTAGATTTTTAGAGACTTTTAACTATAACTTATATTTCATAAACAACTGAAATAGTCTGGATTAATTTCAGTTCCACAGTCTACCCTTTGCCCTTTTCTCGTCCCGACGTTCTTGCATGGTCACATTTAAAGCCAAGTGTCCTACATAAGGAATACAGACGTAATTTAATGATGAAGAGTTAATTACTACGTTTACGGGAACTGAAGTTTTATTAAACTCAAAACCATTAATATATCAGACCTTAGATCCGGACATTCCAACCACTTACGCCAAACCAATTTTCTTCACTATTAATTGGGAGGTATAAGTTTGTGTTTGATAAACTTGACTCAGTCGAATTACCGCCTGAGAAAAGGTCAAGGACAGTGCAAGAGCGGATTACATATTGTTGGAAAAGCGAGTTGCGATGTTCGCTTTTCTTTGTGATTTAGAATATTTGGCAACTATGCGAGAATCATAACATCCATGCTAAAAATGTGTTGTTCTAATCTAACCTGACCAATCCGTAGACGCAGTTATACGTTTCCGTGTCAAATCAATGTGAGATGTACTTCGAGGCTGACTTTAAGCGAGGTACTTCTTCAATTTGGTGACCAATTATAAGGAGCCCTTATATTTTGCTTCTTGGCCCCAATAACTCGTTTTCTAATATACCAGCGCCAGTCCAATTATTTTTGACAAACGTTGCGGTTCCGTGTCCTCTGGAACCATGCATATATGAGCGGTTTAAGCATTACATCAGATAGCTGATATAAACTACTCGCAATTAAAGTGAGGTCGCGAAGCGAGGGTGATAATCTCGGCGCGGCAGGGATCCATTTCTCACAAATAGTTTGTGTATATATATATATATATTATATATATATATATATATTAATTATATATATATATATTAATTATATATATATATATATATATATATATATATATATATATATATATATATATATATATATATATATATATATATATATATATATATATATAGCCTATGATTGCATATAGGAGGCCAAAAAAATTTTAAGGATGTTTTGGTTAGAGCAAAATTGAAAGGTGAAAATTCAGATGTAAGGGATAAAGGTATGAAAAAATGCGGTAAGTCTCGCTGTCAAATTTGTAAATATGTTGATGAAGGATGTAACTTTGCAGGGGCGGGTAATACATACTTCATCAATTACGCGTTTGATTGCGATTCAGTTGGAGTTATTTATCTTATAATATGTAAGAAATGTGCTAAGATTTATGTGGGAAGCACGATTACATCATTTAGGAAAAGATTTAATAACCATAAGAGTAGTTTGAATAGGTTCGGCAAGGGTTGTAGGGGAATAGCAGGTGAGCATTTGTATGCACATTTTTTTGAAAGTGGACATAATGGATTGGAAGATTTTAAAATTAAAATAATTGACAAAACAAATGTAAATGATCCGACAACAAGGGAGGGATTCTGGGCATACAAGTTAGATTCATTTATACCTCGGGGACTTAATATTAGGGATTTTTTGTAGAGTATATATTAGCGCTTCAATAATCTGTGTACTCATATCTTGACAAAGGGGCTTGCCCCGAAACGTTGATGTTTAAATAAAGTTTTAAAGTTTTTATCCCTGATGTTTTATATATATATATAAATATATATATATATATATATATATATATATATATATATATTTTCGCTTACCTCAAAACTGGTCTGCTACAACTTGTTTCATCTGTAAAAGAATCTTCAGGCAGAAGATTCTTTTACAGATGAAACAAGTTGTAGCAGACCAGTTTTGAGGTAAGCGAAAATCTATTATTTGCTCTAACTATATGTTGTTGAGCACTCTTTGCATTTCGTAGACCAAAACCTACACGTATATATATATATATATATATATATATATATATATATATATATATATATATATATATATATATATATATATATATATATATATATATATATATATATATATATATATATATATATATATATATATATATATATATATATATATATATATATATATATAAATATATATATATATATATATATATATATATATATATATATATATATATATATATATATATATATATATATATATATATATATATATATATATATATATATATATATATATATATATATATATATATATATATATATATATATATATATATATATATATATATATATATATATATATATATATATATACAAAGAAGTACATGGTAGGACCAATTCCTTAAAAGGAAGTAAAATGTCGTTTTGGGTGATCCGTTTGAATTGTTGTGATCTGACGAACTACATAAACAGGTTTTTACGAAGGATATACACGTTTGCGTAATATAATAGGCACGTATGTTATGTATTTAGACTAGCTAAATCCAAATCTGTTTTCAGAATTATAAATGGTTAAATATTGATCGAGATAACGTTCAAAATAATATACGACGAAGCGGGCCTGATTGCCGACTCATTTCTAAGTACATAAACCATTTTTACGAAGGGTATGCACGTTCTCGTAATATAATAGATACGTATTTTATGTATTTAGACTCGATAATTCCAATCTGATTTCACGAATGAAATCGAGTAAATATTGGCCGAGATAACGTTCAAAATCTACGTGCGATTTGTTAACGGCAGACGAACTGACTATATGACGAGTTCAATTCCCACAATGCAACGGACATCCTTTTTGTGAGTTTTCTTTAATTTTTTCTTTCATTTTTTGTCTTGATCTTTTTGTTTTTAAATTTTTAATACAACGCAGTCAACACGTAAGAGTAATATAGAGCTACATAACAATCATGATAATCCTCCTAAACTATAACAGAATATAATCTTTCACAATGTTTCAAAATCAAATACACTCTTTAGGTTCGGTTAAGGTATATAGTCGCCTTCGATCGTTTACCGTTGATTCCATAATAAACCCATTTTATAATTAGCTTTACAGGTTCGCTCAATTTAATGATCGATTAAACTAATTAAATTTAATCTCTTAAACTTAATAATCGCTTAGTTTATCAACAATTAACAATGGTCACTTGATGTCAAGTATTTGAGATGATTTATTACGTTCCTGTACTGCGGAAATAAATTTCGTATGACACGTCACGGCCTTACCAATTATCGGTAACAATAATTCCAGACCTCTAAGCCATGACACGTAAGTATGACACGTCAAATTTTAGTAATCAAAACAATTATATTGACAATCTCATCGCTAAATAAGCTTCGCAAGAAAAGTACAATCAACTTACCAAATACAAACTTTTGTTCTGCGTGATCACAGCTATTAGTCCGATATACCAGAGATCCATTCATTGGGATTATTGGTCTTTTGGGAATAGTTCCTAGTATTACGGGAGTGGGACAATAACCATTGCCAGCTAACTTTAAAGAACCTGCACTTGTCTGTTTCAAAGAAAATTTTGGTAAGTAAATGTAACTACTGACGATCTTAGGTTCGGATGTATGATAAATAATGAATTTATTTTCATATTTCTCTGGCCTCGCCATAAAGGTTCCATTCTTTTCAATGTTATATAACACGGAGAATGGCTCGAAAAAATGAAACTGAGCATTACGATGTAAACACGTGTTTTGAAAATAAACCCAATATTGTGGTCCCCATTGCTCATTCCCTTTCACCCAATATTGCGATGCAGCTTGCAGACAAAATCCACTTGAGTGTTTGATGAAAAAACCTAGATGACCTTTAAGAAAAAAATAAATTATAAGCCATGACTATACGGGTGATAGTAGTAGTAATTATAATAATGATCGCCATAACCATGAATCATCATGGTGATGACGCTGATAATGATGATGGTGATGATGAAGATGGCAATAGGTGACCACGTTGATGGTAGTGATGATGCATGACGATATAATGAAACGGTTTAAATTAAGTAACAGGCCCGTCGGAAGCAGGCTGCAGCCACCGAATAATTTGCTAACATTTTTTGCAAGATTATTTTGAAGATGCAAAAATCTGTTAGATATTACCCTGGATTTTAACATGATTTAGATCGAGAACTATCGCGCTTCCAACCCTGATAATTTCCGTTGTAAAAACACTCGATTTATTTATTTATTTATTTATGAAATCTATCTATCTATCTAGTGTTTAAACCAATTAAAACGACGAAAATTATCAAGATAATATTGCGATTGCGTGAGCTCTCGATCCCGATAATTAGGCTCCATGTAATTCGGGTTCTATAGAGCACAAAAAACCTGTAAAAAGGACTCCAGGAACATGAGATTTCTTAGTCAACATGTAACTAAGGGAAATTGATAAAAAAATAGCATTAAATCCTCCAGGTTAGTAAATTATGTTGATGTGATTCTTCATTTTTATGTAAGATTTGAACTATGCCTGTCCCAAAATGAGCTGAAATATTCGCTCAAATTGCAGGAAATGATGTTGTCGAGGTTCTATATTTCAAAAATTTCCGGGGAAGCATGACCTAGTACTCTCAAAAAATGCAGTCACTAATTTCCATGGTTCCGCCCTGTTTAGCCCCCCCCCCCCCCCTTCAATATGAATTTGCTTCCGACGGCCGTGAGTAAGTTTTCTTGAAGAGTAACATTACCTTTGGTAAAAAGCAAAATAAGAAACAGCAAACAGAAATAATTAACGCTTTTTCTCATGATTAAAACATGTCTTCTGATAATCAACTGGGTGTCTTAACGAAAAAAAAGAGTTAAAGGGCTAAATTAGACATTGTGCAAAAATAAACCAAAATATACAAAAGCCTGCATACAAAGGTTAGGGCAAAGATAAAATAACAGAGGGAAAGAGACAATGCACTTAATCCATGTATTAGCTTGACTTATCCAGAACGATGTCCAAAACATGTTGTGTACTATACATATACCTGTGGCAACAGACATTTGACTCGCCCAAATAAACAAATGGCAACACAAATTTTCTATTGAAGCCGTAAAATGTAAACAAGAGATTTCAACCTTTCATATATCCGGGCTTCTTAATCCCTCCAATTTCGCCAAGATGGCGGCGTTCAATTGGTTACCTGGGGTTTACAGAATTAAGTGAAATTATTATAGCCCAAGGGTGGCGCCAGAGGTGGGCAGGGGGGTTACAGGCCCCCGTTGCGGAACCTTAGCCCCCTGTCGGTGGAAAATTAACAATTCGTCGGTGAACGAGCTGAAAAAAAAATAAAAAATAAGAAAAAAAAAATAAAAGTTTGTTTTGGTTTTCTTAGAATCGTAACATTTTTTTGCGCATTAACAAACGTTTCGCTAAGCAACGTCAAATGTAATCAACTTTCAAATCTGGCATAAATCTATCACCCCTGTGTTGTTTCGCGCACTCACTGTCATCTAGTTTTTGCATGGATATTATTGTTAGAGTTAGTTTCTTATGCAGTAAGGAAATGCTGACTATTAAATCATGATTTTCACTGTTTTTATTTTAATTTTTTTGTTAAAACTGCCCCAAAAATGCAGGAAATAGCGTTTCAGTGGAAATTAAAAATTCCCCGGGGGAGCATGCCCCCTGTCGGGGAGCTTAGCCCCTGCGTCGGGGAATTCCTGGCACCACCCCTATTATAGGCAGGAGGACTCTATAATTTATTTTATGATCTATATGGCTGCAGCCATGTCTTTTGTGCGTTAGATCTTTGTCACTTTAATGAAAACGGTATATTCAATAAAATATCATTATTTATTCCTTTGTGTCGAGTAATAGAATAATTATTATAATTCCCTATATTCAACAGCATAAAATATCATATATGGGGTCATCCATTTATAGCACGTTCGCGCGGAGGGGGAGGTTTATAATTTTGCATTTCGGAAGGAAATTGATTTTATTTATTTATTTATTTATATAAAAACTTACACCAAACTCACACTATACAATTTTACAAAAAAGTAACAGAATATAAAATATATACTTGATACAGCGTATTAACTGGCCTGGTGAGGGGCAAGCGATCGGACTCTAGGTCCCAATTAACTAGGCCGACCCCAGACGCATACACTAATTACGGCCCGAAATACAAAAATGAAAAAACAAAAATTGACAATGCATGCGATCTATTGATGACGAATCGATAGTATTATCTGTTGACGATAGGTAGTCCGATTTATTTAGTATACCCTAAGGAAGCTGTATGCCAGGTTTGGTGCTTTTGTACATCTTGTAACGATCTAGCCCAAAATTGTACGCTGATCGACCTGATTATAATGAAGAACATTACTCAAAGACGATTATCTTTTAACTCCTTAAACATAAAAATAAAATAGAGACAAATAAAGAAATAAAAAAATAAAATAATAAAAAAATAAAAAAATAAAAAAATGAACAAATAAACAAATAAACAAATAAACAAATAAACAAATAAACAAATAAACAAATAAACAAATAAACAAATAAATAAATAAACAAATAAACAAATAAACAACCAACCAACCAACCAAACAAACAAACAAACAAACAAACAACCAACCAACCAAACAAACAAACAAACAAACAAACAAACAAACAAATCAACCAACTAACCTACCAAATAAATAAACAGATAAACAAATAAACAAACAAACAAACAAACAAACAAACAAACAAATAAACAAATAATCAATTAATCAAATAATCAAATAATCAAATAATCAAATAAACAAACAAACAATTAATCAAATAAACAAATAATCAAATATTAATCAAATAATCAAATAATCAAATAATCGAATAATCGAATAATCGAATAATCGAATAACCGAATAATCGAATAATCGAATAATCGAATAAACAAATAATCGAATAATCGAATAATCGAATAATCGAATAAACAAATAATCGAATAAAGAAATAATCGAATAAACAAACAAATAATTGAATAAACAAACAAATAATCGAATAAACAAACAAACAAACAAACAAACAAACAAACAAACAAACAAATAAACAAATAAATAAATAAACAAACAAATAATCAATTAAGCAAATAATGAATTAAACAAATAAGCAAATAAGCAAATAAACAAATAAACAAATAAACAAATAAACAAATAAACAGATAATCAAATAAACAAATAAACAAATAAACAAACATACAAACAAACAAACAAACAAACAAACAAACAAACAAACAAACAAACAAACAAACAAATAATCAAATAAACAAATAAACAAATAAGCGAATAAACAAACCAAATAGATCGATTAAATGAATGATTAAATGTACTCCTGAAGATATTACGTACTGGCGTTCAGACCATAGTTGTTAGTTGCGTTCAGATGATAGAGTTCATAAAATTAACGCCACAAGCGTCTGATTGTGTATATCACGTTTATGAAGCTGCATGCAGCAGTTATCTCTCATTATTATACAATATACAAAATATTCTCGAATTGCGATTGGGTATAAAACCTACAGACAATTCTTGATGCCTTGCCACCTACAAAATATCAAAAATTATCTGTAGCTGACGCAACTCTTAATTATCCGATTTTATATTTTTTACAAGCTTTTCTCAGCCGGCAGTAATGTCCAAAGGCTTCTACATTTATAATTCTATAATAAAACAATTATTAAATTCGGTTTTCGCATATATGATATATTGTGTTATCAAGCTTCGCTTTCTGTTATCCAAACCATGGCGTTGATAACACAAGACATCATACTAAACCTCATCCAATATTTGTATATATATATATAACATCGCATCGTTATATAAATATAACATAGATTAGGTAGTTTTTATTTATTTATACATATCTTAGTTTCCAGGGCATCCATTGATAACAGCTTTGCTGAAGGGTTTACCCTGGTTAAAGATGTATTTATTATTATTATTTTTATTAAGTGATAAGTATGGCATAGCTGAAGTGGTCTACACGAACTTCAAACATCATGACTATATCTTCATATCATTATAACGTAACTGCAAGCCCTTTATAAAGAGTACTTTGGTTAAGATCAAAATTGCTATTACGACTCCTAGACAAGAGCAGGTACCATGTAATACAAGCACTTATATTCTGAAATATTTACGGTCCTTTTAAAGACAAACGAAACAACCGATAAGAGTTAATATAATCCGGTTATGAGATAATGTTGCTATACTTGCAGTTGTTCGTTATATACATGTTAGATTCCATTCAAATTAAACAATCTCTCAGTATAAAGTTGTCGTCTTCTTCCGTGAATCACCAACAAATATTTTAATATTGTCCATAAAATCACATAATTTCACACTAAGGTCGCTTTCGATACACAATTTCAGGGCAGGCCCTTACAATACCTGTGTTTTAAGTTTAGATACTTCGACGCTACCCATGTATAAGTGTGCATCTTCTGTTCTAAGGGCTATTTATCAAAATTGAAACTTGTACTGGCTCTAAATTGCTATTACGACTCCTATAAGAAGAGGAAAACATTGCCTCGCGCGAACAAGCACTTGCATTCTGAAATATTTACCTTTTAAAGACAGTAAGAAACAATTACCGATAATAGTTAATGGTCCTGAAGTTATATGACACAATATATTGCTTGTGTTGGTCGTTACGTGTTAGATTCCATTCAAATTAAACAATCCTACAGTATAGAGTTGTAGTCTTCTTCCGTGAATCACCACCAAATAATGATATTTAAATATTATCACATAATTTCACACCAAGGGGTATCACTTTCGACATTCAAAATCAGTTATAGTCCCTTACAATATGTGTTTTACAGTAGATAATAGTTCGACGCTATCTACGCTATCTATTATAGTCAAATGTCTGTGATACTTGTGTACTAATACTATTAATAAAGCTGTGAGAAAAGGGACACATATGATCATTTCGTAAGTGCAGGAAAAGCGGAAGATGCAGCGAAGTGAAACGTCTATCTTAACACCAACCTTACCAAAAATAAAAACCAGACAAAAACAGAAAGATACTTTTGAGTCATTCCCTTTAACCATTTCCTATCGAAGCATTGAAAGTTTTTGATATATGCAGGGCTCAAAAACATGCAACTCAAATATGCAAAAGAAGTCCTAATTTGTGCTAAATAATTGCAAGCGGAAATTATAAGCTTAGATATTAAGCTTAGAAATTAAGAAGATACGAAATTAAAATCATCTGTTATACCTAACCGTTTCAAACATTCTACTTTTCATGCGCTAAATCCAATGCAAATAGGCTTGAACGAAGTATTTTCCAAATTTGTGTCTTACTGTGATGAAACATTTAGTCTTTCATTGCTTAAAATCTCGGCTGTTTCGCTTTTCGCAACACGGAAGTGTCTGGTAACAGAAGCTTGCAATGTTACGATACTCCGGTTAATGATATTAAGATAACTAATAAGATATATTCATAGACATACAGAGGTATAGTGAAGTACCGCGTAACCTTACCGCGTTGTTCGAACAAGACGAAAAAGGAAAAACCTAAAAGGAAAAACGAACATCTTTGAGATAATTAAACAATATGTTAGAAATATCATCTTTGATGTGCAAGTGATTAACTCAAATTACTGAAGCGGTCGTTTTAATTTTGCAACATTTAACAGCGAATCACAAAATAGTAGCCGAGGTGCCTCATATTATCAATTACGTACATACATCAGAATAACAAACGCAAGGAAATAATCGCAAATGGATATTTACCTTCTTTGTTACGCTTTAGTATCCGTACAGTACAATATTATGTTCGCGGTTGTTCAGTTTCGCAATTAGATTGGAATATATAAGATGATTTATGATCTAGAAATAATAATTGCACGTAGAGCCCTCTCTCCTCCTTGGAGTTATTGCAGGGGTTTATAGAGCTTCTGAGACAGAGGGAGGGGATAGAGTTCATTGCAGGGGATAGAGTTCGAATTTCAGTGGTTTTCCTAATTATTCCCCATTACCCTCTGCCGCATCGCTCTATCCCCCCAATATCCTCCACCTCCGATCAGAAGCTGCATAACCCTACAATAATCCCAATATATTGAATTGCCCAAGAAATCTCTGCAGAGGTGAGCTAGAGTGTCAAAACAGTCTATGAATGAGAGCACAGAAGCTGTAATGAGCTAAAGCCGGGGGTAAATAAATGATAAACGAAAGCTTGCTTTACGTGTTGTTAAAATATCGTTATTTTACTGATTTTAACATTTAGCAGCACATAATTCATTTTAGACTGCATATAATATTCGCTCTACCATCTCAGTTTAGTCAACGAAAAGTTATAGGTTGTGTCATATAAATCTTACTGCATGTTCATCACAAGGTTTTTGGTTGTGTGATATAAATTATGCAACCTTCGCTCTGCCGTCTGCGTCGTTTGGGGACACAGCGTATTATTTCTATACGTCTTAAAACTTTGAGTGTACGCAACGTTTGTCAGTAGTTTGTTAAGCTTTTTAGTTATAGAATAACAGAGTTTTTGTTCTCAAATATTTACCAACTATAGTGTGGTACTCACTTCATTGCATCCTCCGCTTTCCCATTGGATTATTTATTAATTTATTTATTTCACTTCTAAAGGGTGTTTATATGGAGGAAGGCCAGCCCTCTTGGTAGGGTAGCCCTCTTTGCCGAGATGAATTTCATCCCTTGTTTACATGAGAATTTCTAGCCCTCCTAACCGAGCTAGCTCGCTCGAATGGCTATACGGCTGCATTTATGTTCGCACGAAACCCAGAATCTCACTTTTGCGGACAGGTATTCAATTTGTATCTTAAACACAAGCAAACAGGTCGTGCGAAGTATAAAGTTGTCCAGAAAATACTGCATGTAAAGATAAACTTTGTCGCTTGTACGGAGCTTTTATTTCCCAGCCCTCCTAGGAGGGCAGCCCTCTTCAGTGCGTTTAAATGGAAAACTTCCAGCCCTCCTAGGCGAGATCTCGGGTTATCAATAGCGAGATCTCGTCTATTGGGGGGCTCGCCCTATTGTCATGTAAACGCAAACAAATTTTTATAAGGATTTACGCTGAGACGCGGGATCTCGTCAAAGAGGGATAGCCCTACCAAGAGGGCTGGTCCTCCTCCATATAAACACCCCCTTACTCGATCACTCTACAGTGCAAGCAATAGGCGACGCTTTTCGAATCGTTATATGGAGTTGAACAACGTCCAAACCTCATTTAGCAAATCACCACTTGCTAAGAATTTGCATGATATTATCGACGATGTTTGATAAAAATAACATTCTTCGATGAACAACGATATCTGTTCCACCGATTCAAACAAAGCCACTTGTTTTCACTTGTTTTCACAGTGATGGCCGTTGATTGATTTTTAAAACTTAGCGCTGGAGATTTGGTTCCGTTGTGTTCAATGGCGGAAGTTATGGAGTCTGTTTACAATTTAATCTCCTGGGTTGGATACTTGTTATTCAGTTATATTTAGAGAATAATTGCACCCTCGCAGCAAATCATCGTTGAGTGCTTAGATGCTCTATATTCCAAAGTGTTAATTAGCTAAGTGGAGTGCACTTTGAAGCACAGGGAAAATGTGAGGTAAATTACGAGTAATTGTTAAAATGTCAATGAATCGAAAATTAAGTTTGTGGCTTATTTGAAAGAACTCTTAAAATTACGGAGAACATCGCGTTTTACAGCTCTTCCATATTTTACTTGGTTCTCGAGATTGTTAGAATTATGTGAGATATAACCAAGTGAAATATGGAAGACTTGTAAATCTATGTTCTCCGTTTTAAGAGTTCGTTTAAATAAGACAATCTTAATTTTCGATTCATTGGCACTTTAATAGACTTTGGTCAGGTTCATTTACATTAGATTTTGCTCATTTATGAAGAAATAAACCATGGACATATCCAAATTAAAATTTTATTAATTTATTGTACAATTATTATTTTCTCTTTTTAATATAATTATGCTTGAAAAATCTCTGTGCATTGGCTTGCGTTTAGCTTTGAGAGAAACACACATTTTTTTAATTGTAATGGTATATACTGTACATTGTCGTAATTTCTATTTTAAACCTTTACTGTATATCAACCCTACAATTATAGATTGTGAAATAAAGTTTGTATTTTTATTCTTGTTGTTGTTATAATTATTGTTGTTAATATTAATTCACTTATAACCTCAAAAAAAGACTACTTATTATTCAAAAACTCATTAATAAATAATTCATAAGCAAGTAATCCAATGAAGTCGTGGCAAATCAATCACGTGCATGGCCTTTTATATCTGATAAAATATTGTGGTTTTGAAATTTGTTCCAGGGGAATGCGGGGTTAAATGTAGTTTACCATCATTATATTCTTTATCTAAAGAATACTAATGAACATCAAATTTTATATAAAATTGTCATCCTAATACGAGAAGTCCAACGAGAAAGCAAACATATTCAAGCAAACTTCAACGAGCTACCTGCCTATATTTTTGAATTTACTAGAGAAAACTACCTAACAAGAAATCTAACGATATGATACGTACTTATAAGTAATATCATGGTAGTGAGGTGTATTAGCTGTTGCGGCCCTCAGGAATTTTACTTAATGACCCGAATCGAGCGGGCGGTTTAACAGCTAATACACCTCACTACCATGATATTACTTTGTAATACCATGGTTGTCGAAATTTCATGTCTTTGCATGCCAGGTGAGAAGAAGAAGCTTATACTACCTCTCATGACGTCATTCAAGGTTGTATTAGTTCTAATACGACCTCTAGATTGTATAAATTAGTCCAAATGAGGTAATTTAGTTATTAATTCAACCTGAAAAGACAAAAGAAATTGAGACAACCATTGTATTAAATATATAATACGTACAATGAATAAGGCAGGACAAACATACATGAACATAATATAACTTTCAAAAACTCATTAATATTCATTAACCAAATTGTCCAATCACATTTCCGTATTTAGTCACATCAAGGCTTTTATACCTGATAAAATCCATGAAAACTAATCAGCATGAAAATTATATAAAGTCTCTACGAACTTTATATAAAATTCCTGCTAATTTGCATTACATACACAACTCAAAGACCATATTTGCATACCCAGCTATGCGAATCCAAAACAAATCGATTTACATTGTTCTAAATCAACCCAATTTACCTCTAATAGAAACCAGTACACTCCCTAGTGATTACAATCAATTGTTTTTGAAGCTATTTAAAACACTCGAACTCGCGTTTATCATATCTAAAACGCTCGTATTTTAAATATGATAAGACGCTCCTACACGTCTCGAAATTGAATGAATTTACACTATTGTTGAAAGTCCCAAGAGGTTCGTCGTTTTTTTCCAAACACTCGCAGCACGTGTTTTATCAGGTCTAAAACCACTCGCGCTGCGCGAAAACACTGCTGCTTTTGTTTTATACAGTACTTATTAATTATTATTAATAATTAAAATACTCATTAATATTCAATAGACGTTTTGACCAATCGGATGACCTTCTTTACACACGTGAGTAGTCTTCTATACCTAATAAAACACTCGACATTTAAGCTTGGGGAGGGATTTGAAATCGCGCCCAGGGAAATAGTGGGGTACAATACTGTAGAAGAACAATGGAATGCAAAGGAACATGAAGCATTATATAATAGCACATGTGGCATTATATAATATTTCATGTTCAATTGCATTTCATATCAAATCAAACGAAAACACACCAATATTTTATTTTAACTCAGGAACACAACGGTAGTATTTACACATAAATTATTTGCCAAAATTAAAGATACGAGATCCTATTAAGCCACAAAATGTAAGACATTTTAAAATACTCGCTTTTAACTAACCTTGCTTCGTCTTGATTTAGCAGTCGAATAGCGCTTCCACTTTCGCCTAAATGCCGTTGAAGACCCGCAGAAATCATGTACAAACTTCTCCCTGGACACCTCTCTCCGTTAACCTTCACCACTTCTTGGACAAATTTTGTCAGCCAAAAGTTTAAGGTCTCGGCACTCATATTGGCGATATTCGTATCCAATGTCTGCACTTTATCGATGTCAATTTTAAACGAGCGCTGCTCTATACAGGGATCTTTGTTCACTCGTTCAATTTGCCATTCGGAAAAGAGTTTGAAAGCCAACTTTGTACAGCTTCGTGTAGCCTTAGGGATACATTCTTGTTCAGACTTCGGTGGCCTGAACCGCCGCTTTGGAGGCATGTTGTTATTCACTTTCGAGCACTTGAAGGACTAAACTGATTTCACGTCAACAAAAATTCTTCATGTTACACATTGTAATTAGTTACACATTGTAATTCACTTTTATTATATTGTCTCGAGTCCCAGATGATCTAAACTTTCATGTTTTCTCCATCTCCATTGGTCAAAACGTCTATTGAATATTAATGAGTATTTTAAGCTATTCAAAACACTCGTAGTACGTAACACTGCCACTCGTGTTTTAAATAGTACTTAATATCAATAATTAATAATGTGTTAGTTTTAATAATATTGATGATATTGATAATATTGATATTAATATTAATAATTAGTAATATTAATAATTACCATTATTAATATTATAAATAACTAATATTAATACTAATAATTATTAATATTAATAATTATTATTATTATTAATTATGATTATTTATTATAATTATTACTTATTATTATCACTTATGATTATTATTATTAATATTATTATTGTTTATTATTATTATTATTAAGTTACTTATCAACACCTGTCAAATGTGTCATGTCGATATTAATATTATAAAACTAACTTTAATTGGGAATCATGCTTGGAAAAGTGTCCTCATCGCAACGGATAAAATTCGTAGATATTTAAACTGCAGTGATCGGGTGAACCATTACAAAGTAAAAGGTACGTAAAGTAAATTAATTTCCAACCCACCCTATAGTTAGTAAACATGTTCATATATTTATTCGTTGTTACTGGGAAGATTAAGTAACTAGTGACAACATCGGCTATACACAATTTAAATATACGACTTTTTTCACCATAAAAATATATATGGGCTGGAATGGTAGAGTAAAGGTGCCATATGCATGTACAACACGTAACCTGATGATGACTAGTGGAATGTTTACAAATTTAACCATTGAGTTAATTGCATGCAGACTACATCGACGAGATATATTGGTGTGACAGTTATACATGTATACACGTGCTAATGTTTACTAACAATCCAACTTCAATATTAACGGTATTTTTGAATGTTTTTTATGTTCAAGTTTCCGTCTGAATGGATTGATTGATTCTTCTCCAGAGCGTTGTAAATATTCGTACAGGCCGCTGCAGGCTCTGTTGATATTTTCATTGCTTCCATATTATTATGGCAATACAATATATACGTATATTGAGGTGGGCTCTTATCTTTATACTTCGATTACGCTTTCCGCCCGGGAAATCTATAACCAAATATGGGGGCCGTTAAACTTCTTAGTATCCCATTAAAAGATTTATTCTCAATGTTTGTAATGACTTCGTCTTTTGTTTTTGGACTGTGGGGCCTTGGTCGACATACAGTGAGGCAAGCGATTATATACCAATGAGAAGAGCGATTATGACAACCGGAATGTCTATGGCAACATAAAGGGTAGTTTTCGAGATTTCTTCGGAGCTATTATAACATATTTCTGTTGCTGTATGTAAAAATAAAAGGTGGTCAATATCTGGTGATGAGCTTGGAGTTTCACTGCCCAATAACTTTAAAGCAATGACTTGAAAATAACTGTTAATTATTGTTTTTCAGTTTGAGTTGATCATGCAACTCCAAGCACTAGAGTAATAAATACACGAAAATAAATGGATATTTATTTTATCATATCATTGCATTAAAAATGAATTACGATATGTTTACAATGATAATGGAAAGAGTATAATTATATAATATAATATAATACAGAACCATTGTAATACACCAAATATGCCTATAGCTAATTTAGGCATTAAAAGTACTCGTTATTTTTATTAAATTGGTCTTAAAATCAAGATTTACAAACATGCTCATGATGTTCTCACTTGTCCTTAAATATATTTATTGACATTCTCATTGAGGCTCTTAAAATAACATTCAAGACCTATATACTGATATAAGATCGGATCCACAATTGTTATATTAATCTGATCTTATCCAATAAACGTCACACTTCTAAAATGTGTCGATTCATGTTCATATTAATATTATTAAGCTAGTTATATGGAGGAACGTTGCAGCGTCAGCGGTTGCTTCTCATCTAAATGAATACAATTCTGAGAAATAAATGACATTAATCCGAATTAAGGAACACTTTTTCGGATTTCGATTATCGTTTTTTCGGATAATTTAGGATTTAGGATCATAACAAAATCAATTATTGCTATTTTTGAATAATTATTTCTGATATGTCACTTCTGAGGGGATTGGTAAACATGTTCATCTTGGTCGTTTCCACGATTCTGTAAATCTTGGTATTGATTGCTGTCTCTGTTATTGTCTTCACGATTTTGACCCGTTGAGGATGATGGCGGAAAATGTACTTCTTCATAAGTATCACCAGTGAAAGATGTATTTACAATGTTTGTAACGACTTTGTCTTTTGTTGTTAGAGTGTCAGACTTTGGTCGACACACAGTTAGATAAACACACACGACGATAAAAACAGCGGTTATGACTACCAGAATAGCTAAGACGATAAAGAAAGCAGTTTTCCAGCTTTCTTTGCAGCCATCACGACTTGCTTCTGTGTATAAAAAACAAACAAATTATTGACACAAAGAAATACCCGTGTGTCGTACCACGTATACGTACCACCAGCAGATATACTAGATCTTCAAGCAACTGTACCGTTACAAAGTACATAATAAGCAAATGTAAAACAACCACCTACCAAAGATCGTACTTGATAAGAGCAACCAGAATATGGAACACTTTAGCCGACGAACTAAATCTATGTATGCAAACCCTTTATTCATTCAGATCAACCATGCTCAGATACTACTTTAAATCCCTGGCAAACACCTATAACTGTGATAATCCTAGATCCTTTAAAACTATCTGCTTGAAGTGTAATTCGTCTCGTAGCATTACCCGTACCATCACTTGTTGTTATTAATATTAGACTAATCAAATACAGAACGGCTGTGGATCCGGGGGGCGGCAATGGTGTGTTTCTGCGCTTGGCTTTGGTTATCTCGATCCTTACCATCTGATGATGAATTATTGATCATAAATAATCTTGGCGTGGTGTAGAAATGGAGTATTGCGGCCCTCCTGAGCTACAGTTGTTGTGTATTATTATTAATAACAGTAATTATTTATTATTATTATTTGTAAATATACTTTTAAATTCTGGGTCGGCAGTAATTGGCTATGCTGTTGCGGTCACCCTGCCATTGTTTTATTACTATATAATGTAATCTATGTTAGGTTGTTTTTGGGGTTTTTTTTGTGTTTTTTTTTGCACAATGGTGAAGCTAATAAAAAAAATAATAAAAAAAAAATAAGCAAAGCAATCGAGGAATGATTTAAATCAGTCTTTTGTACTTACAGGAAGTAACTTACCTCATTTGTCTTGGACACACTGCTTTTCAAAAACAAAATATTGCTAAAACTTTACTATAAATACCTGAGGTTGTTTGTGTTGGGCTTGTTCGAGACGCTGGACTCCATCCTGTGGAAAAGTAATCATCCTAAGGCAGAAAAAATCCTTTTATCAATATAGCTCTTGAAGTTGTTTGTGAAAGTTAATGTCTGTGAAAGCTTACCTTGTCTATAAAAACTCTCTGAAATATACTGTAGGTAGAATTAGCTTCCAGTGGTCCATTAAAATATTTCCTTGAACTTGATGGTATTGAGCAGGTTATAAAATAAAAATGACTCCCATCACCCAGTACAAATTCTCCGTTTTTCTCCATTTTCGACAATCCAAATATTGCAGTAATAAATGGCTTTGGTTGCGATAAGCTTTTTGCTTCAGCATAACTCAGAAGATCATTTTCACTGTAAATATCTGGTGATGAGCTGAGAGTTTCACCGCCCAATAACTTTAAGGCAATGACTTGAAAATAACTGTTAATAAACAAGAAAGATTTGCCTTGTAAAATACAGAATACATGCAATTTACCATACACCAAACAATGCTATAGTTTTATTTTGGTATAAATTTGGAACAGTTTCAATAGCACTTTGTAGATGTGTCAGTACCCATGTTTGTCCGCATTTACCCACAATTATTGCGGTCATTTGTGAGTCAAATTTGGTTTGTTGTCCGCATTTTGAGCTATTAATATATAGCAACCGCTTAAATGGCTATTCACAATCTCGGTATTTAAGATAACTATATCAAATACTAGCCTGAAATGTTCTTTTGGAATTTCCAGCATGAATGATAAAGTGTTTGAAGTCGCACTGAAAGGATGTTTAGAAGGTTCTATGTAAGGAAAATAAGGGATATTAAATATATACAAGATTCATTATCTCAGCTAATTTTACACTCAATTTCATTCCATTCCACTCAATCTACTACAGTGCAATATACTCTACTTATCCATCCACCATAAACTTACTTCCTATAGTGAAGCGCTCTTTACTGTCACTGAAATTTCCTCTCCCAGCCTTTGTGGTAGCGAGAACTCTGACAAAATATTTCGTAAAAAACATCGAGATCTTTAATGACCAAGTTTTTCTTTCTGGTTGTATACTCTCTAAAACATTCACCATTTTTCAAATATGAAACACAAACTACGTATTTTGTAATAATTCCACTCCGTTTGCCTTTCACAGGTTCATTCCATGAAATTGAAAGCGAAGAAGAGCTTAAAGCAATGACTGAGATATCTCGTGGAGGACCGCTTGGAGCTAAAAGACAAAAATTGTAACAATCTGTGAATTGTAATATCGGTATTAATTCCATAAAATGTAATATCAAAAGGGGATATTAAAGTTATCTATATGCATGGTCAACAGAGAAAAACAAATACACAACACAATAGTTCTTTCATGATTTCTTCATGTGTAAATTTACTAAATGGCAGTGTATATAATATATGCATCATGTGATATTGTATACTCTAAGACGATGAAGTAAAGAGTGATTAAGGGCTGTTCAAATAAGTAGGGTTAGCCGCACTGATAAGATTTAATAAAGATCTTTGTATGATAGTAGACACTTAACATTATTTAAAAAATTAATTGGTTCAGTTAGACTGTGGGAGCCGCCAAATATTAATTCATTGACAAATTATCTTTTATAGGTGAGGAAAAAGTTTTAGCCTGTTTAGCCGGACTCAAGTATAAACAACCCCTCAAGTACGAAAAATGCACTGTTGTGTGCTTTTTGTGGTGAAATGTTATGTGCTTATAGTGTACCGATATATGTATATGTATATGTATATATATATATGTATATATATATATATATATATATATATATATATATATATATATATATATATATATATATATATATATATATATATATATATATATATATATATATATATATATATATATATATATATATATATATATATATATATATATATATATATATATATATATATATATATATATATATATATATGTATAATAGCAAAGTGAAAAGGTGGTAAACTGCCAAGAATTTAGTGACGAGATACTGACGTTTCGAGCGGAGCCCTTCATCAGAGTAAGACGAGATGAAATAAAATAAATAGGGCTTATATATATGCCAAAAGGGTATCACAGGTAGAAAGTAGCCAATCAAATGCACGGGAAATAAACTAACAAATAATTAATGAGATGGGAAAAGTTAAGTCATTTACTATTTTTACAGTCGATCAATAAGCAGACTGAGGGGGTGGGAGAAATGACAGGTCCAATATTCAAGGGGATTAGGCGATAATAATAGAAACAAAGACTTGAAAAGGAATGAGCATAAGCTAATAATAAAAAGTTCCAAGCAAAATAAAATGACAAAAACCTTTACGAAATTAAATAAAAGAAAAACGTTCGTTAAGACCAAGAGGATGTATGGTGCCAAGTTTAAAAATGAGACGCTTGGTTTCAGACATTAAAGTCTGTGCCATCCTTCCCATTTCCGGTGGCAACGATAACCGCAAGCGGCAAGAGAAGCGTCTCATTTTTAAACTTGGCACCACACATCCTCTTGGTCTTAACGAACGTTTTTCTTTTATTTAATTTCGTAAAGGTTTTTGTCATTTTATTTTGCTTGGAACTTTTTATTATTAGCTTATGCTCATTCCTTTTCAAGTCTTTGTTTCTATTATCATCGCCTAATCCCCTTGAATATTGGACCTGTCATTTCTCCCACCCCCTCAATCTGCTTATTGATCGACTGTAAAAATAGTAAATGACTTAACTTTTCCCATCTCATTAATTATTAGTTAGTTTATTTCCCGTGCATTTGATTGGCTACTTTCTACCTGTGACACCCTTTTGGCATATATATAAGCCCTATTTATTTTATTTCATCTCGTCTTACTCTGATGAAGGGCTCCGCTCGAAACGTCAGTATCTCGTCACTAAATTCTTGGCAGTTTACCACCTTTTCACTTTGCTATATATTCAAAACACTGTCTACGCAGCACTCTACTTTTTATATATATATATATATATATATATATATATATATATATATATATATATATATATATATATATATATATATATATATATATATATATATATATATATTAGTGTTTTATATAGAATGGATAATTTCATAATTAACAATTTAAAACAAATAATGTTTTATATAGTATAATTCCTAAGCCTATGAAAATTGATTCATGTGGCAAAATATATTGGTTATTGTTTCAGCAAATTAGGTACGTTTGTTCATCATTATAAACCAATATTTAATGAAAAATGTCAGTTTTCGAGTGGAGATTAATAGCTATATGGTATATACTAAATTTGGTGTCCTTGTTGTTGTGCTAGTGTCATCAAATATAGGTCTAAAGATATGTTATTCAAAACCTCTTCCTAAGATTTTTGTAAGTATTTTATATTTTTGTAAGTATTTTTTAAGTCAGAGCACATGAAATGTTCACACTGTTAGATAAGATCACTATTATATAAA
Organism: Chrysogorgia sp. JL179-B06; assembly: GCA_035772405.1. NCBI lineage: Eukaryota > Metazoa > Cnidaria > Anthozoa > Scleralcyonacea > Chrysogorgiidae > Chrysogorgia > Chrysogorgia sp. JL179-B06. Next base: position 2,088,390 of record JAYKKM010000229.1, read on the forward strand.
ACATTTAAAATACTGAAGGGTAATTGGTAAATGGGCGAGGGGTTGTTGCGCACACTTATTTCTAGTTACCTTCCGTAATTGATGGCTCTGCAGCTGTTTGAGATGATGGACTCCAACCACTAGAATAATAATTATTCTAAAACAGAATTTAAAAGCAAAACTTCTCAAAAATGTAGACTTGCTTTCGGCTACAGTAAGAACCTACATTTTTCCAAGTTAGCCTTAAAGGGGAACTGTACCCAACATATAAATTACTTTTAAATAAAAGGCCTTTAAGAATAATGTTTAGAAATGTTAATGGTTTTACGGTAACTGCTCTTGTACTCGAGAAATAACGTTTTCATTCTCGTATTTTATGCTTCTGGACGCCGCCATTTTCGAGTTTGCTCAACGGCTCAGGCTCGAGGTCCAGCGGTGGTTTCTTTTCAATTTTGACGTCACTCGAGTGCAAGTAACAAAAGACAAGGAACAATGACGTCAAAATTCAAAAGAAAACTACCGTTGTACATCAATATTGAGCCGTCGAATAAATTCGAAAATGGCGGCGTCCAGAAGCATAAAACACAAGAATGAAAACGTTATTTCTAGAATTCAAGAGCAATTACCGTAAAACTATCAACATTTCTAAACATTATTCTTAAAGGCCTTTTATTTAAAAGTAATTTATATTTTGGGTACAGTTCCCCTTTAAAAAGGTACTTAATATATATTTGGTGTCTTCTGAGAATTTAGGATATTTAGGTTCTTAAATAGGTTCTTATTTTCTTAAAAGGAAACGTTGCTTGTTCCAGTCCCTTCCTTATGTATAAGAAACATATAGTTATGTCTAAAAAGTAAGACTATATTCTAAGCAAATACTGTACACGCCCAGCTCTAGGTCCTCATTTATTTCAGGTTGTTTCTGCCCTATACACTGAAACAAAACTAAACTGCTTTTAAATACCAATTCATATATGCCTGGTCAGGTTGCACAAGTGTATAACATTTTTATATTGAAATTGAAAGAGATTCTACACATGATTGCCATATAAAAACAGTTTTTATTTTATTGTTTCTATTTTTCTGATTTTCCAAATAAGAATCTCTTTCAAATTTGAAGCTCAACAGGTTCTTATATAATGCGAGGTTCTTATACGCGGGTGTTTACTGTGTCACCCCGAGCAACTTATATTCGCTTTATTCGTGATCTCGCAACTTCCCACATGCATCCACAACTCGATAGAGCAAAAACTGAACCATCTCTTAGTTCAAGGTTTCACGTTCATTGAATCCATGGCAGTATTATAATTTCTCGCTCATCATGATTACTTATTACTATTACTTACTGTGCCTCACTTTTGCACCTATCTATATACTGTACGAATTAAGACCCATGACTGGCTGTGCCGGGACTGATGAGCAGAAGCATCCCGTCTTACCCGCGAGATAATTATCATTCCAGTTTTGTAAGGTAACAACTGCTAAATTGCGATCCAAATGAGTCAACTAACCACAATTAACTACAACTCAAAATAACCACTCTTGGTGGATTATGCATTTGGAAAAAGTACTGTCTTGCCAGGATCCGTGTAGAACATGATTTGAAAGATTTTAAAAAATTTCCACGAGAATGCGGAATTATCAGCTCATATGCCAGCTAGCCGTGTTTATCTGGTCCAATGGTTGGGAGCATCTGCCCCTTCTACACTATATAGCTCTCTTTAGGAACGTCCCATATATAATCTCACCTGATCATAATAAACTCTTTGAAAGATACTGTAATTTGTCTCAGGTTCAAGAGGACCATTGTAATACACAACTGCAGGAGTAGATCTTCGTCGTCTTTTCGCTTCGAGACTAGAATTTGTCCCATCGCCCAATACAAATACTTTCTTCAGCTGTTTTGACATTAACAATACGGCAGCAACATATGGCTTGGGTTGAGGCGAGATTATTGCTTTATTATAGGTCAATAGATCACTTTCTGTGTACCTATCTGGGGGTGTACTGGGAGGTTTACCATCTAATATCTTGAAGGAAATGACTTGAAAATAGCTAAAAAAATAAATATTACTCAAGCAATAAGTAAAACAAATTTGAATTTAGTTTCATTCAGAACAGCTCTAAATTTCCTGCAACTTAATTGAAATTTATCAATTGGAATAGATTAGAGTTTAAACTACGTCGCGAATAAAATAAATGGAAATAAAATAATTTTACAGCATTAATTGTAATTAATAAAACAAAACTAAACCAAAGCTATTTGCCGTTATTATCAACACATCTCATCAAGATCACCCAGTGCATGTGCTTGAAAAAATTATCATTTCTTATTTTGCTTCATTTAACTTATTATACTCACCTATAGTTTCCACTTGGAATTTCTAATGTGAATGACAAAGTGTTTGATGTTTTATAGACAGATCCTTCTAGAGGTTCTAGACAATTCAAAAAATATCGATGATTTTTTAACAATTTAGCATTCATTTTGTTAGTTTTCACAATTATTACGAAAACGATGTATATATAGCATCGGTTTTTGCAAACTCTTGCATGGCCTATCGTATTCTTCATCGTCAATCGCTATCAATTGACCTGCACTGGCCAATCAGATTGAAGCATTTGCAGTAGGTTTCTAAAGTGTTTTCTATTAATACGCGATAGTATACGACAATATTTTATTGATCATATACCTTAAGGCACAAATAACATCACATCCTACTGGATTTTATTGCACTGCATATTAATGCATTGACATGGTACATATCATTGACATTGAATTTCAGGATTCAGGAAGTATGTTGGACTTATATCATCTGCGTTCGACACCATAGGCCACACTGTTCTATTGGAAATGCTTAAACATTGTTATGGGTTCATTGGAACTGTAATAGCATGGCATCAATCATACCTTACTGATCGGGTAAAGTCACACGAGCTACATAAGCATAACATGCACAAGATTAATACGAAAACAATTTCATGACTTCTCCTCTACATGAGACTTACGGAACTGAACAAAACAACGAGAATTTTTCATTGTTTCGTTTTTCGTTCTGCTCACTTGGCTTATATACTTGACGATCCTTATGTCGCCGAGGCTTGACTTCATTCCCTTGTTTTATCCTAATGCTGCTTATGCCCAAACATGCAGGCTTATGTGCCCATCAAATATCGTATCAAATTAAGTTCAATAAATTAAAAAAACTCGGAAAACGTAAAAGGTGATCTACAGCCGTTAATTTGAAATAACGCACGGACATAGTTATCCGACCAACATAATTGGTGCGCTGTTATTTAAATTTTAAATGACTGAGCTACTCAGTCTCAACTAATGTTCTCGCTCCGTGTCTGAATTATTTATTTTCAACACTTACGTGCATTAGTAAACCTTTTTTTACTTTCACTGTAATTTCCACTCCCAGCCTTTGTGCTAGCGAGAACTCTCACAAAATATTTTGTAGAATCGTTGAGATTAGGAATTAGCAAACTCTTCTCGACGATTGTAAGCACTTGGAAACATAATCCATTTTTGACATATGAAATACAAACTGTGTAGTTTGTTATAATACCATTTTGTTTGTCTTTCTCAGGTTCGTTCCACAAAATAAGAAGGGAAGAGGGACTTTGAGCAGTGACTGTAATATTTCTTGGAGTACCACTGGGAGCTGAAAAATAAATTTTTCAAAGTCGAAATTTTCCTTCACCATAAATCCTTAGAACATGTAGTTCAATCGAGTGAAATGCCAAATATTACTTGTAATATACCCGTAATTCTCCCGACATTACCACTACTATATATACAGAACTCGTGACTATAGGCTTTCAGCAAAGGCCTCCGTAGTTCAGTGGTCAGAGCACTGCACTAGCATCACAGGGTCGTATGCGACTCGAGATACGATACGTATATTTTCCAGAAAATTCAGTCTTCTTACCTGCTTCATTAGTAGTGATTTTAACCCTCCTTTGTTTACCAAAACCATGAACATTTCCAGCTGATACTGATAAATCATACTCAGTGTAAGGGGACAAATATTTGATGGTACTTTCCTTCGAATTACTTGCAACAGTAAAATTTCGAACAACAGAATACTTTTTCAGTATTTTAATACGAAATTCCGAAAGAGCTTTGTCTCCCTCTTTTAGAGGTGGATTCCACGAAAAAGAAACAGTCGTTGAGGTTTTACTTTTGATATTGAGATCTTGTACCTGATCTGGAAATAGGGCTAAACAGAAATTAAATAAAAGATTGTGAGAAAATTTAACATGATTAATAAAACCATTAAAGCAAAATAGATTCCATTTGAGACTCTACTTAAGGCTGGTCATATAAAGCTAACTAAAGCGATACATTACAGACTATATACAACAAAATACATGTATTTAGTACCATTTATATTCTTCGTTATGTGCTATTAAACTTAGTGGCTATTGGAACGAGAAGGGGAAACCAGTTCATTCAATTTAATATATATTAGACAGTAATTAAAAAATCGGAACTCACTGTGACCGCAAATCTGGATCCTCATACATGGATTTCCATTTGAAGATATTGGATTGATCCTTAAAACTTGTGCCTTTAATTGCTTTAAATCGCCCATTGTTATAGTGGCTGCAGTATTGTAACCGTCCTTATTTCCTGCAATTAACTGCAATAATAAAATAATTTTGCACACGCACTTAAAAACATATATAGGGATGTCGGACAATGTATGGTAAGTTACGGCATGATATACTTTCGAATATTACCTTCTGATTACTAATTTGATATGCGAACCAATTTATTTTATTATTAGTATAATTTAGTTTGTATGATGTGACCCAATTTGCGCTGACAGCATCTCCAAATATTGTCAAACTGTTGATAACATAAATTACTTCCAATTCTATATCGAGGTAGTTGACGCCATTTGATGGAGCACACCAGGAACTATTACTGGAGAGTCTTGCTTTAGCAGGAGTGTGGTTCTCGGTAGAACCAGATGCAGAAAATATTGAGTCTGGAAAATTCGCTCTGTTTTCCAGAAGTGGCTCAGAACATATGGAACCTATATTTGTAAAAATTAAATAAATACCAAGTTACTACAATATGTTATAGTATAAATACGTATAAGCAACAACCCCTCGCTCAATAAATGGTAATACTACAATACATATAATTTAATGCATCATAATTAACTGGACCTGGGCACGAGAAAGCGATCGAAATAAAGAAATTAACGTTATCAACAAATAATAGTTATATTGCAATAGTCAATTGATTTCATGAGTCCCCTACTTTCAGTCTCCGACGCTGCACTTTTTACTTTTCTCAACTTTATTGATCATGTTGGTACACAAAACATAATATCAAGCAGAAATTAATAAATATTTCAAATTTATATTACCAAAGTCAAGCTGAGTCAAAATGGTACATTTTTCATAGAAACAAATTGTAGAGTAAACACAAAATGACAAAAGAAGCCCTCAAAAATGAGAAAAAAACAGGTTAACGAACGATTCCTTTTTACCGTTTTCCACCCATTCTAGATGACTAATGTTACTAACACACAGAACATTACTAAATCCTTTTAAGTACTCGGTTACTGAATCTTTGTCGTGTTCTCTTCGTTCGAGAACATCTTTCGTTCTTGTAAATGATTTCGTAACCGAACTAAAATAAAAACCTAAAGTGATATGTCATGAAAAGGACATGAACTGACATATACAAACCACGTAGGGGACTGATGCAGACGTATAAAGTCGGATTCTATATCCGCCATGTTTGACTTCAGTTTTTAACCAGAACATAGTCCTCAAGCTATATATATTATATATATATATATATATATATATATATATATATATATATATATATATATATATATATATATATATATATATATATATATATATATATATATATATATATATATATATATATATATATATATATATATATATATATATATATATCGTCTTACTCTGATGAAGGGCTCCGCTCGAAAACGTCAGTAACTCGTCACAAAAATTCTTGGCAGTTTACCACCTTTTCACTTTGCTATATATTAAAAACACTGTCTACGCAGCACTCTCTCTCTATATATATATATATATATTATATATATATATATATATATATATATATATATATATATATATATATATATATATATATATATATATATATATATATATATATATATATATATATATATATATATATATATATATATATATATATATATATATATATATATATATATATATATATATATATATAATATATATATAGGCCTATATAGACTGACAATACATGGACGATCGTCTAGCTCATATACTCAGAAAATGTTCGGACAAGGATCGAACCTGTAACCTTCTGATTACCGGTGAGACTTTCCAACTATCGAACTAGCGAGAATCAGATGGATAGTGAAGGTTAAAATGATGCACTGGTTCGAATGATATATACTGACCAGCTGTTGTGATCTAGTGGTTACCATAAATGTCTATGAGCTGGGAGACACAGGCCGTTCAAATCCTGTGTCGGACGACCACCTAGGGCTAGGGTCTTAAAAATAATTTGAGGTGAAAGTGCTGCCTTTGCAAATGGTAAGACTTTCGCGTCTTCTCGAATAACGACCTTAAATCGTAGTTCCTCAGAACCCCTATCAATTGGGTTTAAAATTGGTTTTAAAAGAGTGATAAATCTAATAAACTAAACTAAACTATACTGCCTCTGCGGTAGTCACTATACACATGCATCAATGTATATATTTTTACCTAAATTAAGTACTTACATGCAACATAAGCAATACTTGCACAGTCTTCATCTTTTGTAGCATTATTAACGCAACATTTAGATAATGAAGATTCGCCACCAGTATAGCAAGTTATATCTCCAGAAAAAATTGTGGATGGATCGTAGTAAGTCACAGGAGAGGGGTCGTGTTCTTTCACTCCTTTGTAGCCAAGCTGACGGCAAACAACTTTTCCCCATTGCTATCCAAAATGGTATTGCACACTTTACGTCTTGTGTTGCTTAATTTAATTTCAAGAAATCCTTCATTTGGTAGGAGGGAGGATAATAATCTCACCTCAGTGACTGTAAAACACAATAAATATTATGTTATTAGATCTTTATACACGTTTATGAGGTGCATTTATAATCACGATATTTCTTTGGTTAGTATATACGGATTAAAGTGTATATTTAAAGGGCCAATTATGGATAACGAAAAGTCATGCTGAAAGTTTTAAAACGTGCACCCGTTCAACATTGCCGTTTTAGATAGCTTTGGTATAGCGTATATAGTAGATGGAAAAACAATGTATTACCGTTTACATTGAGAATTCGGGCAAAATGATATGGTCGTTATGAGAGTACCAATCATCAATCGTTCAAAAATACTCTAAACGCATGCAAGAACTTTTTCAAAACCTAATCATGAATAACATTGCGTTACGTTTTTCAAGGAAATCCAGTGGGAATATATCAATAGTCAAATTTCTCTTGTGATCCCCTGCAGATATGTTAATTTATCGTGCTCCAAAACGGAGCATGAGGAATTATTTAGAAATAGAAAATTATTATTAATATTTCGATAGTCTACCAAGAATGCAGTTCCATGAAAGTTACTAATTTCAAAAAATATTATAATATCTAGTTTAGGTTATTTTAAAGTTCCTATCTCATGTCTGTGCTATATTTAACAATTAGACAACGAGCCCGCGTTTTCTATAAGCAGATATAGTCAACGAGGCAGAGCCGAGTTGACTATCGCTCATAGAAAACAAGGGTGAGTTGTCTAATTGTTTTAGTATAAATTTACAAGTTTCTAACCCAATAAATAACTTTTATTTCACATTTTTTTGAGGAAAAAGTAAACATTCTTTCGAAATCACGCGACTTTTAGCCTAGAGGTTTCCATCAGTGGATAGTAACTCCTACGATAGCCAATGAAAATTGAGGATTTGTGATAGAAACTTGTCAATTTATACTAAATATTTTTATAATCTTTGGTATTATAATCACTTTCTGGTAAAATTTCTTACAATACGAACAGAATTTTCTCTGAGCTAAAAACTGACCTGCAGTTTAGATAAAATTTGTTCACTTTCTAAAGTTCGTATTTCAATGTCGAATCATTGTGCAATGTCTTTGTGTGTGCCTAGGTTGACGTCATCACATGTGAATAGTAAACCAAATTTACCGAGAGAAAAATGCATAATATAATAATATAAGTGTCAAAGATTATAAATATATAAAATCTTAAACATTAGACGTTTAATGCCAACAAGCTACTAATATACAGGTATGTATGCTAATATATTCATACGTCCGCCAAATTGGTACTGGCGTCACTGTATATTGTTTGCATAATTATGACCCAACTTTGGTTAAATCTCGCCGTGATGTTCCTACTTATCCCAACCAACTTCTTATCAAGAAAAATGTTTAACCTTAGAAAGCTAACCGCACGCGCATGTATAGATCTTCCTTATAGTTAACTATTTGGAAAACAAAATTCTTAAAAGATATCACATCTTACCAGATAACTGTTTGATTGGCTTCGTCTTGTCAGCGCAGATGTACTCAAAGTATAGATAATTTTGTCTATCAGTGCATGGGTAAATACCGCCGAACAAGGTTTTCTTCACAGTTATTCCTGAACAGTTTTGTTTGCCATTACACAGACGTTCAACCAAACATGTTGCAGATACTAAACAGTCATAATCTGAATTATAACCACAAGTCTTCATATCACCTCGTCCACCATATATAGCATTTTGAATGACCATCACTTGGTCTTGATGACAGTTCACGTCAGTGGTCACCTTTCCTTCACATGTTACGGAGCCTGGAAACAAGAAAAAACTGTCGAACTTCCAATTAAATACATGACGTTTTGTACGTGGATCGAGTGTTCTCGGATTTTGTCTGCCAAAGCTACCAACATGACCCTACATTGTGACGAACTACAGATACAGCTGCACGGCAGCAATTAACGGGATAACACCCCCTCTTGCTATCGACAAGGAGGGGCATCGTGGACAGGAATGCACTTTTACCGAATAGTGGTGCGAGACGTAAAGTTTGAGCTAAGATACAGGCTATGTTAGTTCCACTTTTATTCCTAGATTTTTAGAGACTTCTAACAATAACTTATATTTCATAAACAACTGAAATAGTCTGGATTAATTTCAGTTCCATAGTCTACCCTTTGCCCTTTTCTCGTCCCGACGTTCTTGCATGGTCACATTTAACGCCAAGTGTCCTACATAAGGAATACAGACGTAATTTAATGATGAAGAGTTAATTACTGCGTTTACGGGAACTGAAGTTTTATTAAACTCAAAACCATTAACATATCAGACCTTAGATCCGAACATTCCAACCATTTACGCCAAACTAATTTTCTTCACTGTTAATTGGGAGGTATAAGTTTGTGTTTGATAAACTTGACTCAGTCGAATTACCGCCTGAGAAAAGGTCAAGGACAGTGCAAGAGCGGATCACATATTGTTGGAAAAGCGAGTTGCGATGCTCGCTTTTCTTTATGTTTTAGAATATTTGGCAGCTATGCGAGAATCATAACATGCATGCTAAAAATGTGTTGTTCTGATCTAACCTGACCAATCCGTAGTCGCAGTTATACGTTTCCGTGTCAAATCAATGTGAGATGTACTTGGAGGCTGACTTTAAGCGAGGTACTTCTTCAATTTGGTGACCAATTATAAGGAGCCCTTATATTTTGCTTCTTGGCCTCAATAACTCGTTTTCTAATATACCAGCGCCAGTCCAATTATTTTTGACAAACGTTGCGGTTCCGTGACCTCTGGAACCATGCATATATCAGCGGGATTATATAAGCATTACATCAGATAGCTGATATAAACCCCTCGCAATTAAAGTGAGGTCGCGAAGCGAGGGTGATATATATATATATATATATATTTAAATATATATATATTAACTATATATATATATATATTAATTATATGTATATATATTAATTGTATATATATATATATATATATATATATATATATATATATATATATATATATATATATATATATTTATATATATATATATATATATATATATATATATATATTATATATATATATATATATATATATATATATATATATATATATATATATATATATATATATATATATATATATATATATATATATATATATATATATATGTTGAAAGGATTTATGGTGAAGGAAAATTTCGAGTGTTGGAAAACATACATTTTAAGACCAAACCGGGACCATTTGCGAAAAATGCAACTTAGCGGCCTTCCGGTAGGAATTGAACCCGCGACCCTGCGATTGCTAGTGCAGTGCTCTGACCACTGAGCTATACGGAAGCCGTTGCCGAGAGCCTAGTCACGAGTTCTGTATATATGGTGGTAATGCCGGGATAAGATTCTGGGTATATTATAGGTAATATTTGGCATTTCACTCGATCAAACTACATGTTGAAAGGATTTATGGTGAAGGAAAATTTCGAGTGTTGGAATACATACATTTTAAGACCAAACCGGGACCAGTTGCGAAAAATGCAACTTTGCGGCCTTCCGGTAGGAATTGAACCCGCGACCCTGCGATTGCTAGTGCAGTGCTCTGACCACTGAGCTACGGAAGCCGTTGCCGAGAGCCTAGTCACGAGTTCTGTATATATGGTGGTAATGCCGGGATAAGATTATGGGTATATTATAGGTAATATTTGGCATTTCACTCGATCAAACTACATGTTGAAAGGATTTATGGTGAAGGAAAATTTCGAGTGTTGGAATACATACATTTTAAGACCAAACCGGGACCAGTTGCGAAAAATGCAACTTAGCGGCCTTCCGGTAGGAATTGAACCCGCGACCCTGCGATTGCTAGTGCAGTGCTCTGACCACTGAGCTACGGAAGCCGTTGCCGAGAGACTAGTCACGAGTTCTGTATATATGGTGGTAATGCCGGGATAAGATTCTGGGTATAAATTCTTCACCATAAATCCTTTCAACATGTAGTTTGATCGAGTGAAATGCCAAATATTACCTATATATATATATATGTATATATATGTATATATATATATATATATATATATATATATATATATATATATATAATATATATATATATATATATATATATATATATATATATATATATATATATATATATATATATATATATATATATATACAATATATATATATATATATATATATATATATATATATATATTATATATATATAGCAAAGTGAAAAGGTGGTAAACTGCCAAGAATTTAGTGACGAGATACTGACGTTTCGAGCGGAGCCCTTCATCAGAGTAAGATATATATATAATATATATATATATACATATATACATATACAAATATATATATACAATATATATATATATATATATATATATATATATATATATATATATATATATATATATATATATAAATATATATATATATATACAAAGAAGTACATGGTAGGACCAATTCCTTAAATGGAAGTAAAATGTCGTTTTGGGTGATCCGTTTGTATTGTTGTGATCTGACGAACTACATAAACAGGTTTTTACGAAGGTTATACACGTTTGCGTAATATAATAGGCAAGTATGTTATGTATTTAGACTCGCTAAATCCAAATCTGTTTTTAGAATTATAAATGGTTAAATATTGATCGAGATAACGTTCAAAATAATATACGACGAAGCGGGCCTGATTGCCGACTAATTTCTAAGTACATAAACCGTTTTTACGAAGGGTATGCACGTTCTCGTAATATAATAGATACGTATTTTATGTATTTAGACTCGATAATTCCAATCTGATTTCAGGAATAAAATCGAGTAAATATTGGCCGAGATAACGTTCAAAATCTACGTGCGATTTGTTAACGGCAGACGAACTGACTATATGACGAGTTCAATTCCCACAATGCAACGGACATCCTTTTTGTGAGTTTTCTTTTAATTTTGTTCTTTAATTTTTTGTCTTGATCTTTTTGTTTTTAAATTTTTAATACAACGCAGTCAACACATAAGAGTAATATAGAGCTACATAACAATCATGATAATCCTCCTAATTAACTATAACAGAACATAATCTTTCACAATGTTTCAAAATCAAATACAATCTTTACGTTCGCATGTTACTGTGGTTAAAGATATACAGTCGCTTCGATCGTTTACCGTTGATTCCATAATAAACCCATTTTATAATTAGCTTCACAGGTTCGCTCAATTTAATGATCGATTGAACTAATTAAACTTAATCGCTTAAACTTAATAATCGCTTAGTTTATCAACAATTAACAATGGTCACTTGATGTCAAGTATTTGAGATGATTTATTACGTTCCTGTACTGCGGAAATAAATTTCGTGTGACACGTTACGGCCTTACCCATTATCGGTAACAATAATTCCAGACCTCTAAGCCATGACACGTAAGTATGACACGTCAAATTTTAGTAATCAAAAAAATTATATTGATCTCATCGCTAAATAATAATTTTCACAAGAAAAGTACAATCAACTTACCAAATACAAACTTTTGTTCTTCCTGATCACAGCTATTAGTCCGATATACCGGAGATCCATTCATTGGGATTAATGGTCTTTTGGGAATAGTTCCTGGTATTACTGGAGTGGGACAATAACCATTGCCAGCTAACTTTAAAGAACCTGCACTTGTCTGTTTCAAATAAAATTTTGGCAATAAAATGTAATTACTGGCGATCTTAGGTGTGGGTGTATGATAAATAATGAATTTATTTTCATAATTCTCTGGCCTCGCCAAAAAGGTTCCACTCTTTTCAATGTTATATAACACGGAGAATGGCTCGAAAAAATGAAACTGAGCATTACGATGTAAACACGTGTTTTGAAAATAAACCCAATATTGTGGTCCCCATTGCTCATTCCCTTTCTTCCAATATTGCGATGCAGCTTGCAGACAAAATCCACTTGAGTGTTTGATGAAAAAACCTTGATGACCTTTAAGAAAAAAATTAATTATAAGCCATGACTATACGGGTGATAATAGTAGTAATTATAATAATGATCGCCATAACCATGAATCATCATGGTGATGATGCTGATAATAATGATGGTGATGATGAAGATGGCAATCAGGTGACCACGTTGATGGTAGTGATGATGCATGACGATATAATGAAACGGTTTAAATTAAGTAACAGGCCCGTCGGAACCAGGCTGCAGCCACCGAATAATTTGCTAAAATGTTTTGCAAGATTCGTTTGAAGATGCAAAAATCTATTAGATATTGCCCTGGATTTTAACATGATTTAGATCGAGAACTATCGCGCTTGCAACCATGTTGTAAAACCCTGTTGTAAAAACACTCGATTTATTTATTTATTTATGAAATCTATCTATCTATCTAGTGTTTAAACCAATTAAAACGACGAAAATTATCAAGATAATATTGCGATTGCGTGAGCTCTCGATCCCGATAATTAGGCTCCGTGTAATTCGGGTTCTATAGAGCAGAAAAACCTGTAAAAAGGACTCCAGGAACATGAGATTTCTTAGTCAACATGTAACTGATAAAAAATAGCATTAAATCCTCCAGGTTAGTAAATTATGTTGATGTGATTCTTCATTTTTATGTAAAATTTGAACTATGCCTGCCGCAAAATGAGCTGAAATATTCGCTCAAATTGCAGGAAATGATGTTTCCGAGGTTCTATATTTCAAACATTTCCGGGGAAGCATAACCATGTACTCTCAAGAAATGCGGTCACTAATTCCCATGGTTCCGCCCTGTTTAGCCCCCCCCCCCCACCTCCCATATGAATTTGCTTCCGACGGCCCTCAGTAAGTTGTCTTGGAAGAGTAACATTACCTTTAGTAAAAAGCAAAATAAGAAACAGCAAACAGAAAGAATTAACGCTTTTTCTCATGATTAAAACATGTCTTCTGATAATCAACTGGGTGTCTTGACGAAACAAAAGAGTTAAAGGGCTAAATTAGACATTGTGCAGAAATAAACCAAAATATACAAAAGCCTGCATACAAAGGTTGGGGCAAAGATAAAATAACAGAGGGAAAGAGACAATGCACCTAATCCATGTATTAGCTTGACTTATCCAGAACGATGTCCAAAACAT